>OX457042.1:38779805-39109805 GCA_949752735.1 Lumbricus terrestris
TGTGCTTCTACTAACTTAAAAAGTGCATTATGATTAGTAGTATGTATACACTGAATCGATTTAATAAATTTGATTTGATTTGATTTGACTTTGCTTGCGTTCCAACGGCTCACCATGCATGAAACCTTGGAGACACATGAGTTCCAAAAATCTCTTCTTTGTTCACCCTTTCAATGTTTCCACTTTTCAGCCAAGTCAGTTTAGCCACTGCTATTATTGTCTCTTTCAGTGCTTAAAGTATAGAAAAAGAGGTGCCTGGAGACCCCTTACCTTTCCATTTTGTGCAGGCCTAATAATTATATAAGTGGCATGACGGCGTACAGATTTGAAAATAATTGCATGGACGCCATCCATGACCATCCAGGCACACTTTAAGACCTGGTCTCTTTCATTCCATTAATCTTTAGACTGTGTTGGATTTTCACCAGTTGATGCATACTAATTTTATAGTGCACACTACACAAAAGCTTTTGAAACTCAATAGTACTTGCTAGTTATGTAAAAAATAAATATCTTTACTTTTTTCAATGATTGTCAGGTATGGCAATCAGTGTATTTTTTGTGATTTTTTTGTCAGCTTCTGTGCTAGGAAGATGTTTCACATACTTATGGCTCACGAGGAATTTGATATGATTTTGCCAAAATATTTGTCACATGATACACTTAAAAGCATTCAGGAAAAACTGGATCACCTGAAGGCAAAGGTTTGTCAGTTTCATTATGAAGAGGTCTCTTATGTGGAAATAAGATGTCTCTGTTGTGTGTCTCTTCTCATTGTGCTTCCTTTTATTCAGTGCCTATCAAACAGGCCTTCCTGAACCACTGAGTGGTTTTATTTTTTACTACACTATCACTAGCACTAATCGTCAATCACTTGCTCACTCATTCACTCTCTTGCAGTCAGAGTAAGTTATCCTGCCAATTCATCACAATTGCAATGGAAATTCTAATTATTTTCAAGAGTTATTCTTGAACAGCATTCTGCACTTAGCTGTAGAGATCAGTGCCTGAAAATTGAATCATGTGATCGTGTCATGTGCATTACAGTTTCCATGTCTGTGACATTTTTTATGACTGTTGCCTCTATGTATGTTGCTTATCACAATTTTAATCTATAGATGCACTTCTTCAGGTCCTAATTACCTAAAAGAGCTAAGTGGTTGGAATCAGTTTATCATTGTTGAAAACAAAACCAATGAGGCAAATATGGTAAAGTTCAATTCCAATTCAAGATGAAAACCCGGACATACAGATAACTCCAGTAATTGAGATTTGAATGGCAAGACGAGGATTTAAAAATATTGTTTTCAGGTTTGATTGATAGGTTTGTACAAATTGCAAAATGGAGCAGAGTTGGGGTTGGTAGTATGGAAAACAGCTACCATGGCAAGTTGGAGCAGCTTGAACTGTGGAGCAATTGTCAAATTTTAAAGATGAATTGGCAGGATAGTTAAGTGTTAGTGTAGAAGAGGAGTAGGTAAATGGAGTGGATGAATTGTAAATAACCAATTAATATTACCATATATACTCGACTATAAGTCAATTCAAGTATAAGTCGAAGTGTAGTTTTTCGAAAAAAAATATATAGCGTCCAAAATCAGCCGCTCGAATATAAGTCGAATGCATAAAATCAATACAAGTGACATTTAACATTATTGTTTCTAATGATTAAAGAAACTTATATAATACCCAATTTATGTAAAATTATGTTTGGAAATCGTTTATGATATAAACAATCAATATGTGGAGAGGCATCACTCTGTCCCAGGAAAGGTTATGGCCACGATAATGCTGAATAGAATGAGAACCACTGTGAACGAGAGACTACGACAGGGTTCAGGCCAGGAAGATCATGCTGTGAGCAGATTTTTACACTCAGGCAAATAATAGAAAAGTCACTAATGTACGAAAAAGCAGTACTTATCAACTTCATCGACTTCAGGAAGGCTTCTGATAGTGTACACAGGGAATCACTAAGGAGGATCATGAAAAGACAATGGATATTGTCTACAGTTTCTGTGAGCTAATGTTGTATAGTCTATGTAGTCAGTTGATGTTTAGGCGTACGAATAGACCATCTCAAGGTCAGCGTCTAGACAGTTAGGCCTGCAGGTGACAGACTGGCGGGAAAGTTGGCGCGGCTCGGCCGACCGTCGCCGGAGAGCGAGAGAGAGAGAGAGATAGGCAGACAGACGGACAGATAGACGGAGAGAGGCAGATAGAAGGACAGAGCGGCAAGGGGAAGAGTGTACGTCTAGACAGTGAGTTTAAGTCGTAGAAGAAGGAGTTGGTAGTAGAGAGAGAGAGAGTAGAAGACGTTTTAGAGAACAGTGGAGTTAGATAATAATAGTTGCGTTGCTGTCGTTGAATTCAAGCGTTTGTCGTCGTTGATCCTTTGTTGTGTTATTTGCGTTGTTATGAAAGAAGAAGAAAATACAAGAAACAGAGCTTTGTTGTAATTGAACAAGTTAAGAACTTTAGAAACTTATACACTAGCTTTAGATACCGAAGTACAGTGACTAGGTTAGGCGTAGGCTGCGCTACTGAACTGAAGAAAAAGGAAGAAAACTTTGAAGGTCAATTGGAGGTTGACATTTTGGTGACAGCGGTGGGATACTGAATTCAAGCAAAGGACGTTGGGATAGCGAACTCATTCGGAGGAATATTTTCAATTGGCGGAATATTTTCAGTCGGAGGAATATTTTCATTTGGAGGAATATTTTCAATTCGAGGAATATTTTCAATCGGAGGAATATTTTCAATCGGAGGAATATTTTCAATTGGAGGAATATTTTCAGTTGGAGGAATATTTTCAATCGGAGGAATATTTTCAATCGGAGGAATATTTTCAATTGGAGGAATATTTTCAATCGGAGGAATATTTTCAATTGGAGGAATATTTACGATTGGAGACGCATTTCGGAGTCTGGTGAGAAGATACAACGGACATACGAACGACATTACGACAACGCAACAGAGAGAGGTATACAAAACTTGCTTGTTTACCCAAGGAGCCAAAAGAATTAAAGTCAGCCAATCACAGATATTCATAGCCACTCCCTTGATTTCTTCACGGTAATCACTGAAGTAAAGAAGTAAGATGGAGAAACTTACAGAACAAAAGCAAGCCAGTATAAAGAAGATGTCTTCTGATCGATTAATAAAGTTATTAATTGAAGAGGGTCTAGACGTAGAAGAAGTCGAAGAGATGTCTAGAGAAAATTTGATGAGAGCATTAGCAGAGGTTTGGCTTAAAAAGGAAGCTGAAGAGAAAGGTGCTGTGGGTGGCGCTGAGGAGAAACCAATTGAAAAACCACCGGCACCGATGTCTATGGAGGCGTTGATGCAATTTATGATGATGAGGGAGGAGCAACGCAGACAAGAAGAAAAAGCGAAAGAGGAGCAACGCAGACAAGAAGAAAAAGAACGGAGACAAGAGGAGAAAGAGAAAGAAGAGCAACGTAGACAAGAAGAGAAAGAACGGAAACAAGAAGAGGAACAACGGAGAAAAGAGGAGAAAGAGAAAGAAGAGCAACGTAGACAAGAAGAGAAAGAACGGAAACAAGAAGAGGAACAACGGAGAAAAGAGGAGAAAGAGAAAGAAGAGCAACGTAGACAAGAAGAGAAAGAACGGAAACAAGAAGAGGAACAACGGAGAAAAGAGGAGAAAGAGAAAGAAGAGCAACGTAGACAAGAAGAGAAAGAACGGAAACAAGAGCAGATTGAACGAACAGAAAAGCTTCGACTAGAGGAAAAAGCAAGAGCAGAACAAGCAGAAAGGATGAGACAACAAGAGATTGAGATGCAGAAGCAGCAGTTCCAGCTTCAGCTAGAACAACTGAAAAGAGATCGTGACGAAGCTGAACGAAGAAGAATGGAATTGATGATAGAATACGAGAGAGCAAGGAAAAGTGATGAAGAAATACGAAAACAACAGATGGAAGAGCAAAAGATTCGTGAGGAAGACAAAGAAGCCATGCGTTTGGCAGAATTACAAAGAGCCGAAGAGATTCGACAGGAAGAATTGAAAATGGAGAAAGAAAATTTGGAAAAAGCGGAAAGAGAAAGGGAAGAACAATTAGAATTAGAACAAAAGAAACTCGCTCTTAAGGAAGCTCAGCTCCGAGAAATGGCTATAGAAAAGGAGGAACGCAGAAAACAGTTAGAATTGTTGCAGCAGAAGATAGAACAAGAAGAACTGCGTAGGGTAGAAGATCAAAATAGACTGAGGGAACGAAATGAAGACGAAAGAAGAAGCCGTGAGGAGTCAGAACGAAACAGGATCAGAGAAAGTGAGACAATGGTGTCCAAGATTAAAAGGATAGGTGATGCAATGAAACACGTATTACCTAAGATGCCATATGATATGATGGAGGTGCCATTATATTTTGAGACAGTTGAGAATGCATTCAACAGTTTTACGGTGGAAAAGCAGTTTTGGGTCAAATTGCTGTTGCCACTAATGACGCCAAGAGCAAGAACGGTGTTGAACCGATTGTCTTTCGATGATCTGGATGATTACGACATAGTGAAAGAACATTTACTGAAAGAATTCAAATTGACAGCGAGAGAATATCGATCGCGATTTGGAGATGCGAGGAAAACGGCAGAAGAAACATACACAATGTTTACAGCAAGATTGAAGAATCTGTTGAACTACTATGTCAGAAGTAGGCGAGTGGGCAAAAGCTACGAGAAGTTATTTGATCTGTTGGTGGCGGATAAATTGAAAGAATGTCTACCACCGGGTCCACTACAGTTCGTACTAGCAAAAGAGGGTACTGAATGCTTTGAAGCTAGTAATGTTGCAGAACTCGCAGACGTACACGTGAACAATCGAATTGGTCTAATGTTTCAAGACAAACCGAAATATGAAGCATGGGGAAATAGTTCGAAGCAACCCAGGTGGAATAGTAATAACAAAGAAACAGGAAACCAAGCCAGAAATAACGAAGCAAGGAATGATGGTGCTCCTGGAAGACAGTTTGGTCAAGATAGAAGAGAAGCAACGGGTGACAGACAAATGTACAGTCGAATTCCAGTGATGGGACGTCAAAGAGAAAACAATACAGCGTACAATTACAGGCGGGAGAGCACTGAACAGAGAGGGATTGTTAAGAAACGTTGCCATAATTGTCAGTCAGACCGACATCTGATAAAGGATTGCAAAGCACCACCCAGAATGACAAATCTGAGAAATAGATTTACTCGAAGTGCAGAAAATCTCAGAGTAAATCAGATACAAGTAAGGAATGCACCGAATCAGTCTGAAGAACAAGACAACCGCGAAACGGAAGTGAAGTCAGTGATGAAGTGCACGCCTCAATTTGCTATACAGAGAGAAATAGTAAATTCTGCTCCAATTAAAGATACTGGTCGAGAAACAGAAAGCAAAGATGAGTGTCAACGTACGAAGAAGTCTTTACTACAGCATGTCAATGTAGAGATACGTGGAAATGATGACAGTTGTCATCCCGTGCAAGTCAGAGCGCTGATCGACTCTGGTACTGAGATTCCAGTAATCAATGAGGAATTGTTGAAAGGAGCGACAGTGGAAGAAATTGGCAGAGTACATTTGCAATGTGTGGCTGGAGAACCCATTCCAGCTAAGTTGGTGAAAATCGAAGTGCGGATGAGTTGTCATAACGAAGGAGGAGATTTGAAAGACAAGGGAGTAAATATCGCGCCATATTTAACCTTGGTGTGTGCCAGCATTCCGGCAGTCTTGTGCAAAGATAACATAGAAAAGTTCTTGCTGCATCCAGAGATAATCGCAGAACTGAAAGAGGTTCCACCAGTGAATGTATTACAAGGAGAATTGCAAGCGAATGTGACTACAAGAGCACAGAGTCGGAGAAGAGAAGTGGAAGAAGGAGAAGAGGAAAAGTCAAATGAAAGTTTGCTAGATGAGGACACAGAAAGCGATGATGAACAAAGCGTTCAAGAAGAAGAAGAAGGAATAACATCCGGAAACAATGAAATTGAAGAAGAGATGGTTGCATGTGAACGTGATAATGATGATGATTCTGAGAGTGATGGTGAAATAGACACGAGTATGAGGGATTTGTTTGCCGAGAATACGAGTGATGAAAGACAATTGGCAGACGCAAAGACATTTGAAGAGCAGCAGAGAAATGACGAGTCACTGAGGTCGTGGTGGAAGATAGCTGAAGACAAAGGATCAGAGTTTAGTGTGGTGAATGGGTTGATGTATAAGAAGCATCAAATGTTGGACCAGTTGGTGTATCAGTTGGTGTTGCCGAAGGAAAGAAGAATTCAGGTGATGGAATTGGCACATGAGTCAGTATTTGGCGGACACTTGGGAGAAGAGAAGACAAGGGAACGTATCAAGTTGTCCTTTGTGTGGCCAAGAATGCGTAGAGATGTGGTGAAGTTCTGCAAGTCCTGTGAGAAGTGTCAGTTGAAAGCACGAAGTTTGGTGATGGATCGAGTGCCGATTACACCAATACCAAGAGAGGATGTACCGTTCAGAAGAATGACCATGGACGTCGTAGGACCAATCGAACCGACTTCAGCAGCAGGGCATAAGTATTGTTTGTGCATCGTGGACTCATGTACAAGATGGCCGACAATATTCTTGATGAAGTCATTGACCGCTAAGGCTGTATGCGAAGCTTTGATGAAGCTGTTCATGGATGTGGGAGTTCCGTCAGTAATCACGAGCGATAGAGGGACGAATTTTACAGCCAGTCTAACAAGAGAATTTCTGAAACTGATGGGGTGTTGTCCTCGATTCGATTCGCCAGGACATCCAGAAGCGGCAGGATTGGTGGAGAGATGGAATCAAACGTTCAAGAAAATGATTCATCATGTCGTTGTGGAAAATCCGAGACAGTGGCATAAAATTATTCCATTTACAGTCTGGGCATTGAGAGAAGTGCCTAATGCAACTACAGGAGTGGCACCGTATTTGCTGGTCTATGGAAAGTTGCCGAGAGGGCCACTCACCATCCTTAAA
The DNA here is from genome assembly GCA_949752735.1 of Lumbricus terrestris. Taxonomy (NCBI): domain Eukaryota; kingdom Metazoa; phylum Annelida; class Clitellata; order Crassiclitellata; family Lumbricidae; genus Lumbricus; species Lumbricus terrestris. The sequence continues at coordinate 38,786,785 of OX457042.1, forward strand.
GAAAGCTGGACCAAAGAAATAAATCTACCACCGAACATTGGAGTGCAACCGGCAAAGTACCTGAAGAATTTAAGAGCAGACATGGAAAAGGCCTTGACATTCGCCGAGAGTTGTGCTGAAGAAAAGCAAAAACAGTACGCCAGTCAATACAACAAAAGAGCAAAAGATAAAGAATTCGAGCCAGGAGAGAACGTCATCGTGCTGTATCCAACGTCAACCAATAAATTGATCTCCCGATGGCATGGTCCATGCACGGTCTTGCAAAGAAGATCCAAATATTCGTATCTGGTGGACATGAACGAAAACGGTCGACGGATTATTCATGCTAACAAGATGAGGAAGTTCATTACGAGAACATTGTCTTGTGGTCTGATCGTGGAAGAGGATGACGAATTTGGATCAGTGGTAGAAATACCGCTGAAGGAAGACTATTCAGAGACAAAACAGAAGTCACTTCAATTGGATTACGAACAAATTGGACATCTGACCAGCGAACAGCAGAAACAATTACTTGATGTACTGAATCGATATGCAGACAGATTTTCAGACCAACCTGGACTATGTACATTAGTAGAACACGAAGTGGTGCTGAGACCAGACTTTCGAGAAAAAGAATTCGTGGCATATCGAATACCACTAATATACCGAGCAGAAGTGGAAAAACAAATACAAGAGATGCTGAAAGAAAACATCATTCAACCATCGTCAAGCAGAATGGCAAGTCCACTTGTCATTGTCAAAAAGAAGAATGGATCCTTGAGATTGGCTTGTGACTACAGGTACATTAACTCTTTTACTGAAAATTGCCGATATCCTATGCCAATCGTCAACGATGTCTTGAGCAAAGTTGGAAAATCCAAGTTCATTTCTGTTATGGACTGTCGCAGTGCATATTGGACTTGTCCTGTGAAAAAGAGTGACCAATGGAAGACTGCGTTTGTTACACATAATGGACTGTATGAATTTACGCGTGTTCCGTTTGGAATGATTAACTCTGGACGGACTTTTGTAAAAGCGATAAATATGATTTTGCAACCGATTCATGATTTTACTGAACCTTATGTTGATGACATTGCAGTGCATTCTAATGATTGGGACATTCATTTAAGACATTTAGAATTATTCTTGAAACAAATAAGACTGCATAATGTAACATTGAACTTGAAGAAATGTGTGTTTGGTAAGAGTGAGGTGAAGTTCATCGGTCACCTCATAGGATCAGGGAAGAAGATGATGAATCCAGACAGGATTGACAGTTTAATTAATTTGAAGAAACCTGAAACCAGGAAGGAAGTGAAGCAAGTCTTAGGATTTTTTGGATTTTACAGACAGTTTATCTGTAATTTTGCTGAAATTGCTAAACCATTGACAGACTTGACCAGCAAGAAAGTACCTGATAACATTGTTTGGACTGATGCACATCAGAAATCTTTTGATTCCCTTAAACAGATTGTCTTATCAAATGTGATTCTTTATATGTTTGAGGTTGGGAAACCATTTAATTTGTACTGTGATAGCAGTGATTTTGCTGTGGGAGCTGTACTATCTCAGGTGGACGAGGAAGGGATTGAACGTCCTGTTTCATTTATCAGTCAGAAGCTGACAGATACTCAGAGGAGGTGGGCGACGATTGAGAAGGAAGCCTATGCAATCATATGGGCTTTAAACAAGTTGAAAGAAATTCTTATTGGTTCTAAAATCAATGTTTTTACAGACCATAATCCTTTAGTTTATTTGACTGAATCAATGTCGAAATCTGCTAAATTAGTCAGATGGTCTTTATCATTGCAAAATTTTGACATTCTGTTGAACTATAAGAAAGGTAAATTGAATGTAGTAGCTGATTGTCTGTCTAGATTGTAGTGTAAGATATTTTATGATGTATTATGTTATGGACTATTTGCATTGTTTAGTTAAGGTACGTTCGCTAATTTTTATAGATAATTAGCTCTCTTTAAAAGAAAGGAGGGAGGTAATGTGAGCTAATGTTGTATAGTCTATGTAGTCAGTTGATGTTTAGGCGTACGAATAGACCATCTCAAGGTCAGCGTCTAGACAGTTAGGCCTGCAGGTGACAGACTGGCGGGAAAGTTGGCGCGGCTCGGCCGACCGTCGCCGGAGAGCGAGAGAGAGAGAGAGATAGGCAGACAGACGGACAGATAGACGGAGAGAGGCAGATAGAAGGACAGAGCGGCAAGGGGAAGAGTGTACGTCTAGACAGTGAGTTTAAGTCGTAGAAGAAGGAGTTGGTAGTAGAGAGAGAGAGAGTAGAAGACGTTTTAGAGAACAGTGGAGTTAGATAATAATAGTTGCGTTGCTGTCGTTGAATTCAAGCGTTTGTCGTCGTTGATCCTTTGTTGTGTTATTTGCGTTGTTATGAAAGAAGAAGAAAATACAAGAAACAGAGCTTTGTTGTAATTGAACAAGTTAAGAACTTTAGAAACTTATACACTAGCTTTAGATACCGAAGTACAGTGACTAGGTTAGGCGTAGGCTGCGCTACTGAACTGAAGAAAAAGGAAGAAAACTTTGAAGGTCAATTGGAGGTTGACAGTTTCTATGATGGTAGTCGGTGCGTGGTAATGTATGAAGGCGAAATGGGAGAGTGGTTTCAGATTGTAACGGGGTACGACAGGGGTGTGTGCTATAACCTTTGATTTTTGCACTCGTCTTGGACTGGATAATGACACAAATGACGAAGGATGCTGACTTTGGACTGAGGTGGGTGAATGGTGGTTGGCATTCTGTCTGCTGTTTATTGAATTAAACGAATATACATGGTAGGATTGTTATTGACGAAGGAGAGGTGGAAGAGGTGGATACTTTCTGCTACCTGGGAAGCCTAATGATGGCGGATAGCAGTTGTGAAAGGGGAATAAAAACACGAATAGGAAAGGCAAAAGCTGCTTTCGGGAAACTTGACAAGATTTGGAAGAGTAATGGTTGCAGTTTGAAAACCAAACTGCGATTTCACAACGCCATAGTCCTGAGCACACTACTGTATGGGGTGCCGCTGCCAATGACAGCGGCAGACGGGAGGAGACTTGAGGCGGCACACCACAGATGGTTGAGAAGAATTCTTCATGTATCATGTCGAGACAAAATAACAAACAAGATCACAAGAGAAAGAACAGAGCAGTATACTATGGAAAACATCATCAGAATGAAAAGATTGAGATGGATGGGGCATGTCTTCCGCATGAAAAGAAAACGAGGGAGACTGAGGAAGAACTGGCCAGAAACAATTAGACACGACCTAAGACGCCTGGAGCTGACATGGGAGGAGGCAGAGGAACTGGCGATGGATAGAGAAGAGTGGAGGAGATGCGTCGCCCAATGTGCAGACATGCACAGGAAGGACTAAGTACTAAGTAAGTAATATGTGAATACATATAGATGACCTAAGATGCCTCACTTCTGTCCACCACTTCCGGCTTTTAGCACCATACATAGATTTGATATTTGAGTAAGTATGGCCTTTATTACTCCACTTGCAGATGTACAATGGGACACCGTATGTGCTGATAATATGCCGTACGCGCCACGCAGGATATAACGGCCAATTTTAGAATCCTGTGATGTAATGTAATGTAATTAGAAATTTCTATAGCGCCGCTCACAACCAAGGTCATTCAGTAGCGCTCCCAGTGCGATAACCCCTAGAGAAAAAATAGGTCTTAAGAAGAGAGAGAGATGTAGATAACGATCCTGAAAGTAGAGTCCCACGCAGAGTGGAGGGAAGAGAATTCCACAAAGAGGGCCCAATGATGGTGAAGGATAGAGTTTGAGCAATAGTGGTCCTAGCTCGTGGAACAAACAAGTCAGCCCTGTCCAGAGAACGGAGAGGTCGATGAGAAGATGCTGATAGAGGAGAACGAATGAGATCACTGAGATACATCGGTGCAAGACCCAGTTTGGATTTGAGTACCAGAGAAAGGACTTTATATTGTATGCGGGCAGAGAGAGGAAGCCAGTGTAGTTGGTTAATCATAAACGAGGATATATGGGAGTACTTAGGAAGGCGCGCAATTAATCGAGCAGCAGCATTAAGGACAGATTGAATGGGAGATAGGCGGACCTTTGGAAGACCAATAAGAAGGGAGTTACAGTAATCAATTCTGGAACAGACAAAAGCATGGACTATTGATGTCATGGTTGAAAGGGAGGCAGATCTGCGAATGGACCTGAGACGACGGAGGTGAAAGTAAGAGGAGCGCGTAAGGTTGGTTACATGTGTTGAGAATGTCAGCGAGCAGTCAAGAGTGACACCTAGGTCACGAACAGAAGTTGAAAATGTAAATTGAGGAAAGGTCTGAGATAGAAGCAAAAAGTCGATTTTTTTAATTTGCTGGGGAGTGCCAAGCCAGATGAGTTGAGTTTTGTTAGAATTGAGTGAAAGGCGATTTGAAGACATCCACAGGTGCAAATCATGGGAAAGTGCCTCAATACGGCGAACTACAGGGTGGCTCAATAAAAAATGTACCACTGAGGAAAATGCAACATCTTCGCAGCCGATTGAACTTATTCTGCGAAAATTTCCCAATTTGTAGGGGAATGAATTTCCAACAATCCCTGAAAGTTTCATTTGAAACTTCTCATGTTTCCAAAAGTTACAGCTGTTTAAACTTTCAAATTCGTTTTTTCAAATTTCCGCGGAAAATGTGCGTCGCTTGTAGATTTCCATGTCAAATGATATCACTTTTCACTACGATCTCAGAATTCCGTTTTGCAGTTTATTGTAAGGTATAAGGAGAGTGTCCACTCCCTGCCTTAGCACGAGCTCGAATTCTTTTTGTAAAGCTCAGTATGGCCTTATTGATCGGGCCCTGCGGCAACTGATCCCACATTGGCAGCAAGACTCCCTTCAGCTAGCAAATGTTCTCCAACTTGGGATGAAATGTCTTGCAGTGTTCCAGCATAGCTCCCCAGACGTGATAAGCAAGAGGGCTAAGGTCTGGCGAGTTTGTTAGTCATCTTTGCCAATACATTTACTTCAGTAGATGGCAATAAGGTAGCGCCATCATAATCAACCTTGCCGTGCGAGCAAGCAGGCGCACCGTCCTGCTGGAAAATAAAACCAGATGTTACAGCATACCTGGTCTTCAATGAGTCTGGGTAAGAGAGTTCAACGATGAATTTGACATCTAACTAACTGAATGGAATTAAATGCAGTCTTTTCTTGCAACCGTAACACACGCCAGCATATCTGATGTCGAAACCATGATGTGCTTTGCTCTTGACCTTTCGATTACCAAGCGAATTTCGTGAAAATCGCGCTTTTTCCGTCAGACCAAACGACCACTTCCTGCCTCTCTTCCGACATCTGATCTTAGTTACACAAACACGTTTTCAGATAGCCTTCAATGTGCTTAGGCTTCACTTTTCACTGGGTATTTCGCTATGATTACGCGATGTTCCAGTCTCTGTTCACGCAACGGCCGAGTTCCCATTTTATCTTCCGCAGAAACTTTGCCCTAGACGTTCAGTAATGGAATCACGAAATGAGACCTTAATCTATAAAATATCACCAAATACCAAAAGTTTGCTTCATAAACAGCTTATTTACAGCTCATAGTGAGGTCGTATGACATCATCATCAATTTGTGTGTTGCAATTTGCAAAAATCTTAATGAAATCACATGTATTTGGAGCATGATTCTCCGGATAATTGAAAAAACAAAATTGAAAGTTTAAACGGCTGCAACTTTTGCAAACATAAAAAGTTTCAAATGAAACTTTCAGGGATTGTTGGAAATTCATTCCTCTGCAAATTGTGAAATTTTCGCAGAAAAAGTTCAATCGGCTGCGAAAATATCGCATATTCCCTGGTGGTACATTTTTTATTGAGCCACCCTGTAGTTTGAGTTGAGTAGAGGGAGAACCATGAACATAGGCCTGAACATCATCAGCAAAAAGGTGACCAGTAGCAGAGTGACTAGGAAACAGAGAAGTAACATCAGCCGTGTACAGAATGAAGAGTAGAGGTCCAAGGACTGATCCCTGTGGAACTCCTAAAAATACCGGCACCCAGTTAGATCTGGAATTACCAGCTATAACCATTTGGGTACGACCAGACAAGTAAGATTGAAGCCATAGGAGAGGGACACCTTTAATACCATAGGAGGATTCAAGGCGCTGGAGCAAAATTTTGTGATCGACCATGTCAAAGGCTGCTGATACATCAAAAAGTGCAAGAAGGGAAACCTGAGCCTTATCAATAGCTGCATAGATGTCATCTAACATGGAGAGTAGGGCTGTTTCAGTTGAATGGAAAGCCCGAAAACCAGATTGGCGAGAAGGGAGAAGACCTGATGATTCAAGGTAAGGAAGAATCTGAATGGAAACCAGACACTCAAGGGTTTTAGAAAGAAAAGACAGGTTGGAAATAGGCCGATATTTTTGACAGTGGCTAGGATCGAGATTAGTTTTCTTAAGTGAAGGAAAAACCAAAGCACGTTTTTGAGAAGCAGGAATAGAGCCCTCAGCAAGTGATCTATTGAAGAGATAAAGAAAAAAAGGAGCAAGATCATCAAGCATGTCAATAATAATAAATGGAGGAAGGGGGTCAAGTGCACATGACCTAAGATTAACACCTGAAAAAACCGTTCGTAGCTCAGCATCTGTAATGGGCTTAAAGCCATCAAAAACAGAAGACGTAGTTGTGAACTCAGGTGGTGTTGAGTCAGCTGTAGCAGCACGAAGAGAGTTTGTCTTTGTGTTGAGCATGTCGATGAAATCATCAGCAGAGAAGGCTGGAGTCTCGAGCGGACGAGACGGACGACCAAGGAGTCCAGAAATGGAAGACCAGAGACGTCGTGGGTTCTTCTCATTACGCGAGACAAGGTTCTCCCAGTAGGCAGCCTCTTTGTGATGGTATAGCTTGTGATTTTATAGATGTAATTTGTATGGTCCAATGCTAGGGGCCTACAGAGAAGCACTTGGAAAACGCGACTGTTTGTTGTCGATACTCGCGCATAAGACATACGGCGGCTATGCCGTGAAAACTGTAGATGTTATGCTAAATGCCATAATTTACATGAAAGATAAGCCACGCTGTTACTAAAATAATTGACAAAGATGCTACCATACTTATTTGCATCCTTGCTCTTCGATTCAACCATGCGAAGTTTTGATATTTGAGTTCTTTCGGCCGAGCGATAATAAAGCGATAACATATGAATCACTTTCGTTGCATTAAATATTGTACAAGTATTATAATAAAAATTGTTAAAAGAGAAGAAAATTTCGTTTTACTCTGTATTTAGTCAGTAATTTGTTGAAATGTAATTTTACTTGGAAAACGAAGACAGCTAACTCTACTGAGGGTTTAAGTAGTAAGTCCATTTTCGTAATGTCAAATATTCGGTCCGAAGATCGTCCATCGGTTTTGTCTCTCGAATGTAAGTCGAACATCATTTTTGGCGTTTTGAAATAGACTTAAATTTCTCGACTTATAGTCGAGTATATACGGTAGATGGCTGGAAGGATTGGATTGAGTTGTATGCAAGTGACAGGATTTTAAGCTCACTTCCTTCAGGTATTTTAACCAGTGGAGTGATTTGCGATCAAGAGTGATGTTACAGTGATGCATAGGGCAAGATCATAATGGAGAGTGAAGATTGATTGGTATCTATATACAAGAACAGCAAGCTGCTGTCTTATTTAGAAAAACAGTGGAGGTGGTGAGGATGCTTGAAGTTTAACAGTTTAGCTCATGTGGTGATAATTGTGATGAAGTTTGACAGTCAAATAGAGCAAATTCGACAAGGGATGTGTATGTGTTAAAAAATGTTGTGGTTCAGTTTGGGTTAGCTAAGTTAGTGCTTTCTTTAATGGCATCTAAACACCTAAATTGCCCAATTTAAAAATCCAAAGTGATGCCAGCAGACTGATTCGCTGCATTGGCTGATGGTGGATTTCAGGATTTGCAGCAGTTGATGGCTTCACCTAAAACTGAACCTTACTTACTAAGACCACGTTTCTGTGGTTTTCGTTGCCCTGCCACTCCTGTATAACCCTTTTGACTCAGTGATACTGTTAGCCCTGCACTCGTAGAACAACTAAATTATCATCGTATGGTCATGATGAATGAATACCTGATTTTCCTGCAATGATGTTGTTAATTCTGTTTTACTCATGATTTTTTGCTTCTAGTGAAAGCTTTATCTTAACCATTGATTGATATATCTTGAAGATATGAAAATGATGTGGTCGAAAGAGATGTTTCAAGCACAGGTTCTTTGGCCTTAAGTGCAAGTACTTAGGTTATTAATACCAATGCACATGGCTACCGCAGGGATAAATTTTCTCTGCAATTAAGAATTCAACAATATAATATATTTCACTAGCTGAAGATTTTTGCAGATGGTTAATTGATTAATCATTAAAGATTGTAATTAATTAATTTTTGTTATGTTAGATTAATGTTACTGTCATGGTGTCGAGTTACCCATTTTCATGTTAATAATATGTAATAATGTGAAGGCAAAAGGATAGACACCCTTAAGGGCATTGGCAGGAAGTCAACTTCGCAAATGTTTGCTTGGGAACCCCCTAATCTCCTACTGCTTGGGCCCCACACATCCTAGGGCCAAGGACCTAACAGTATAGTCTTCATTGCACACCTGACCTCCACATAAATCAACGTCTGACCACAGTTATTTTCTCATTAGATTAAATATTATTAGATTAGATCTGTCATGGGGGGAAAAATATAATTTATGTTAATGTAGTATTACCTGCGGAGAGAGTGTCAATCAAGCTATTTGCCAGCCTCTTTGGTGGGTTAACTCTCTGGGGATTGGTTGTGGCTGGAGGTAGCAGACATAGGGGGCTATAATAGCGAATGCTGAGCGGTATTCGGGAGCTCCTGACGGTCTGGCTCAGAAGGTATTGTGTGTGCTTTTTATTATCTTTCATTTCTAAGCTAATTAAAATAGCAAATAATGACCTAGAAATGGCCAGCGAATGGTTCAGAGCCAACAAGCTTTCACTGAATATTGCAAAAACCAGTTATATAATTTTTAGATCTAGTAAAAAAAACCTTGCTCCACCTCCTGATAGTAACTTGCTAATTGATAATATATCAATACCGCAAGTATACTCATCTAAATTCCTGGGGGTACACATTGACCAGCACTTAAAATGGAATATACACACAGCTGAGATTTCCAAAAAAATTTCAAAAAATATAGGCATAATTCACAGAATAGCCTATCTCCTTCCACCTCATGTACTAAAAACATTATATTTTACACTTATACACCCATACTTAAGTTACTGCAATCTCATTTGGACATCTACATACGACACTCACCTAACTAAGCTAAATAGACTGCAGAAAAAAGCCATAAGAATTATTACTAAATCTCCCTTTAATGCTCACACTAGCCCCTTATACCAACAATTGAACGTGCTAAAAATATCCCAAATTAAATTCATCCAAACTAGTACATTTATGTATAAGTATGACAACAACCTTCTTCCACTTGCATTCTCATCCTATTTTAGACCTAACTTATATACTAAAGGCATTAGAAATAATAGAGCCTACATAAGTGTCTTTGCAAAAACGAACACTAGAAAATTTTCTATTAAGTACCAGGGTCCTCTTTTATGGAATAACATACCAGAAAGTATTCGTGCATCCAGGAGTCTCGCTCAGTTTAAAATCCAAATCCGTGCATACACATTAAACAATGTAAAATGAACTCCTTTATTTAACCAATGTTCATGCTTATTATTATGTTTTTGATATATGTTTTGAGGGAAAGTATCCCGTTGCTTCTGTTCATTTGCTTTCAAAGCACCACCATTAATTAATTAATTAATTAATATCGCATCTGCTTTTTATCTTCTATTGTTACCCCAATGAATTTTCTGGTAAATAGGCCCCACTAGCGGGATCATTCCCTTCGGGTAGCCTATTGGTTCTGCCACACTCAGTATTGGTTGCTTACTTGTCCATATAATCGCAAATGTTAACTAGCAATCAATCACTGTGTGTACTATCCTGTAAGCAAAATTGTCTGCTTGTCTTTGTTTTTTTGGTGGATCAATAAACCAATTGAATTGAATTGAATTAAGATTATTATTATGGGCTGGGTTAAGTGTGGTTACTTTATTTATGTTTCTTTATTGTGGTTTAAGTTTATTATGATTGTCGTTGACAGCAGTGTTCTTGCTTGTTGAGATGTAGTGTTGGACTTATTATTTATTTATTATGAATTTTGAATCATTATGGACATGCATTTGATTACTTGTATGTTTAATGATTGAGTGTGTGTAATAATAATAATTTGAAAATGCATTATCGTTTGTCTTCCATGGAGTTAGTTCCCTAGCTTAAATAGTTGCTGAATGAATAGGCTTATAAGCAGGAGTATTCACCCTCACAAGCTATTGTATTCAGTAATTATCTAAGTGTTCCCCAGATAGATTAGATTTAGTCTATCCACATATAGGTGCAAAGAACTTATATGATAGATCAATGGCCTTATTTATTTACCATAATGGATACATAAACAGCATCACTGTGATTACCTAGCAGTCATGTATCATTTTATGCATATTTGGACCTGCATTGAGGAACACAACTCACTCAGTCTTTGTGCAAATACCTTGTGCGAATACAGAGCGTTTTTGCTGCTCTGTTGTGTTGTAAATACATAGAACTTTTGTGCACTGTGTATACCATTACCTGTCATTTTCAGGGATTAGATGTTCCTGAGGCAACTTCTACCCAGAACAGAAGAACAGCAAATGTGGAAAGGAAACCTTCTTCAAAGAATCACTCAGCTGCACGGTGACTGTCATATTTTCAACATTCCTAATTTTTTGCTGTAGTTTCTTGTTCAGCTGCTGAACTTTAAGTTTAAAGATTCATCAGAACACCAGCATGCTTCAAACCTGCAAACCCTCCTATCTTTGCCAGTTATTCACAATCCAATCACCTCACTGAAACCGACTCCCATCCATCTGATCACAGTTCTGCCCTTCTGTCACCTTGTCAGTCAATTTTGCAGATCAATCCATAGTTATTGCTATTCAACCTCTCTAGAGTAAACTCCACCAGAATTATATTTTTTGTATGTGCACTTGTTATAGCACCCCTTCAAGAGTCTACTCAGAGGCGCTCCCAACTACAGCGCGAACACTGTCGAGTCGATCATATATTTAACCTATAGGCTAGTCATCCTATCTCTTTACAAAACCACAAGTGCATAGGCCTTAGGGTTGCCAGGTGGCCTTCGGGAAATTACATATATTTTTTGTTTCCCAAGCTGACCAAAGTTGGCTTTGACCTTAGGAAAGGTTAGCAAGTCTTGTATGATAAATTGAGTGAATCACGGATGCCCGACACCTTAATTACTCTATGGACCTGATTTCCACTGAAAACCACAACATGCATGTTAATTGGTTAATGACAGACAATTAGGTTATCTCCAAAGAGGTGGTCTAAGAAGGAATGTGACGCACGATATATCATCCGATACGACAGCTGTGAAATAATTTATTATATAGAGCAGCGGTTCCCAACCCGTGGCCCACCAGGCCTAAGAAAATGGCCCACATCTCTCAAAGAATTAACAAAAATATATGAAAAAATTACAATTTGTACAGGATAGAACACATAATTACTTTCTATTACAAATTATTCTATTTTGGCGTCTATACATAACATCAAGCACTCTATTTTGAATCAATTACAATAATTCTATATGCCTTGTGGCCCCCTAATGTCCTTCAACTAAGAAAAAGTGACCCTTGTGTCCTCCAACTTAGAAAATGTGGCCCTAAAGGCAAAAAAGGTTGGAAACCACTGATATAGAGCCTAAAAACATAATCTGCTACAATTCATAGTGTGTCAGAGTGGAAGTATAGAGCCAGACACTAGATCAGTTTACACAGAGTGACGGAGATTTGGAGAGCCGAGTGTATAAGCCTACATGAGATTATAAATAAAATGCTACACTCCGCTAGACGGCTGCTCTTAGGCCTATATAGCTAAACGTAGGCCTATAAATGCAAATTGTTGAGGTGGTTAAAAAGCTAAGCCTTCTTCAGTTTTGTTTCTCATAATGGATGCGTAAAAATTCCGATGGCCTAGGCCTATGGAAATGTCAGCATTTGTGATGATGATTCGCAAGCCAGAAGAAACATCTGCAGGGGCTGCAAAAAGGGTGCACGTTCTGCTGGATCATTATTATGACTCAAAGTCTGACCCCCAGTCTTTTTTCGACAATTCTCACACTGGGCATGTCATGAACTTCTTGACCGTTAATGGTCTGATTCATAGTTTTTGCTGTTTTTCATTACAGGTTTTGATCATTTTCACTATTATATTCCATACTAATACATTGTTTATTTACTTTCTTGCGTTTTGGCAATAATAAACTACAAAAATACACCATACATTATTACTTTTAGCGAAAAACGATGCCAAGACACGCAATGAATTATTACTTTCACTAATATTGAAGGACACGGTCACAAAAAGACGAATATATATAATTGTCTGTGGTAAAATCCACGATTTCTATAGATAGATATCAACTTTTGATCATCCACTAGAAGTGTGCGCCGTGTGATTGTTAAATACATAAAGGCCGGCTCACACACTCACTGGGAAATGATGGTAGATGTGGTTTCTGGCATTTTGGCCTATGTGCAGATTTGCAGCTTTCAGCATTGGGCGACTTCCAACTCATTTCGTGAAGATGGGTCACAAATGTGCTGTAGAATTTGAGCATTGGACCTATATACTTTTATTCCTCTAAAAATGCCAGTTCCTTTATGGTACCTATTATTGTCTGTATTTCTTATGAAATCTTATTATTTATTTTATCAGATCTTCATCGGATTCTTCTCTTCGAGTAAAACGTTTTGATGAGATTGCTCAGAGTGAAGTATTCGAAATGATCAAAAAGCTAACTATGAATGACTTCAGGGAACGCTGCAAAGGCATTGAACATCTGAGAAATATGACGGCCACTAATCTCCCACTCTTTGCAATGAACATCACATCGGTTTGTAACCTGATGTATTCATTATAACTTTTGACTTCTGACTGCCAGTATGAGGAATGAGAAATCCCATCTGTATTTCAGACAGTGTGAATTTTGTTTTCCCTCTGTGACTATACAACTCTTTCTCATTTGCGCTAATTCATAGGCCTATGCAAGAAATGCACTGAGAATGTCATTATGAATTAAATAGCTTCAATTCACAAATAAATGCCAATAAAAGATCTCTTAGTAAATTTCAGGTTACATAAATAAAGTTGATAGAAAAATCTATTCCATTTATACAGCTAAATTGTAATAAAATCAAATTGTGACTTTTCTGAAGTAGTTGTGTGGATTTAGCAGATTTTGAACTATTCATTAGTACAGTGTTGATAGTGCAATTGTCCTGGCCTCCTGTGCTGTTTTGAGTCAGCTTAATGCTGACGATATTAGAGCTCATTTGCATTGTCTGTCATCCAATGATCTTACTGCAGTAGCCACAATGCAATGCACTGTACTACTGTAGAGGTGCTTGACAATTGATGTCGTCCTTTCACCTGTGCTTCAACGCTTCTAAATTTATATAGCTGTTTAATGGGCAGTACAGCTGAAAGGGTATGCGGACGTTTCATCCCCGGACGATTCATCCCCGGACGGTTCATCCCGGACGATTCATCCAGTGGACGTTTCATCCCCGGACGGTTCATCCAGTGGACGGTTCATCCCCGGACGGTTCATCCCGGACGATTCATCCAGTGGACGTTTCATTCCAGGAAGATTCATCCAGTGGACGTTTCATCCCAGGACGGTTCATCCAGTGGACGGTTCATCCCCGGACGGTTCATCCCGCGGACGGTTCATCCCCGGACGATTTATCCAGTGGACGGTTCATACCCGGACGTTTCATCCCAGGAACGTTTCATCCACGGACGGAAATTTAAGGAATTAAGAACACTTAGCCTAATCCTATAAAATATGCAATCTAATAGATATAAAAAGTAAAAATACTTGGAATAAAATAGATATGATATAAGAACACATAAGCCTATAAAACATGCAATTAAATAGATATAAAAGAACACATAAGCTTATAAAACATGGATAAATCTATATGAAAAGTCTGAACTACATGGAGTAAAATAGATATCATATAAGAACACATTATAAAATATGCAATTAAATATCATAAAAGAACACCTAAACCTATAAAACAATGATAAATATATAGCCCCTGATAAACTCCGCCCATGCCTGCCCGACTAATGTACAAATCATATTATTCTCTATTAACCAAAAATGGATGAACCGTCCGAGGATGAACCGTCCACTGGATGAACCGTCCACTGGATGAACCGTCTGGGGATGAACAGTCCACTGGATGAACCGTCCGGGGGATGAACCGTCCGGGGATGAAACGTCCGGGGATGAAACGTCCACTGGATGAATCGTCCGGGATGAATCGTCCGGGGATGAAACGTCCTAGAATCGCTGAACGAATGGATCATCAGGGAAATCTGCTGATTTCCGTCCTTTATTTTATCTTCTTGACATCTGTCTGCAATCTTGGGCTCATTCTTGGTATGGAACTTTCCTACTCTCAACACCTAACTTTTTAAGGTGCGTTAAGTGTGGATCATTTCCCATTTGCATTCACCCAATACCAGTGATGTAGTACTCGAGCCCGGCAAAAGACTCGTGTCCGAATCAAGACCGCATATTGGTAATTTCACCATGTCTTACATTCTATGCATGACGTGCTCAACTGGGCTTACTGTTTCCGAGCATATTGATTTATGGTTTCGGTCTGGGTCTGGTGTTGCCAATTGTTCAGCACCCTGCCTTCTTGCAGGAGTTTATTTCCCCACCTCAAGTTTGGCTGGCCGCATAAATCTTTGTCATGTACCTCAAGGTAAACTTATTCCCTTTGCGTGTACTCCAAAAATGCAACGTCATGCCTTTTGAATGGTTCAGCAAAGCTGCATGAACCTATAACAAACATCTGAAAACTGTTCATAATTGCCGCAGTTGGTCTGGGTGCTCCACTGAGTAGATTGTCTTGGGGGGTACCTCTGAATGAATCACACTGCGTAACAAATTTCAACTTTTTTTATTTCTGGGTATTCTCTCTTCTCTTTAGGTTCTCTGCCCTTCGGCAGGTTCCAACCTCCAATGACGCCACTCCTCTCTGTGCTGTGCCTTTTCCTTCAGTTTGCTGTATCCACAGACCATAATCCCTCCGAGCATCATTTGCCGCGGTCTTCCCCTCCCTCTCTTTCCTTCCATTCTCCCTTCTATGATTTCTTTCAGGAGGGAGTCTCCTCTTAACACGTGCCCAACCCAGTTCTTTTGTCTTTCTCTTATTGTTGTTATTAACGATCGCTTTTCACCAACCATTTGTAGTACTTCCTCATTCGTTAAATGCTCCGTCCAGCTCACCTCCATCCTTCTCCAAATCCACATCTCGAAAGCCTCTAATTTCTGCATATCCTCCTTCTTGATAGTCCAGGTCTCCGACCCATACAGTGCCACACTCCATACCAGTGTATTAAACTTGTATACCTGGGTATTAAACTTGTGTTATTTCCTAATTGCTCCTGCCCCAAAAGTATAGAAAATGGCTATTGATCCCCAATTACTTTGCTTTTGTGACCAGGAGATTGATATTATGAAATTTGACTACTTTCTCAAAACATTCAATAGGAATTCAGTGTTGAATAAACTTGTAGTAGCTGTAGAACTTTTGCGAATATTAAAGAATGTGCGAAACCACAGAATGCGAATAGTACTATAACTACTGGTGCCTTAAACCCAGTTCAGTTTAATTCCAGCTGCCTTTGCTGATAGCCTACATACCTGGGAGGGCATTATTAAGGGGCTGCAAGTACCCGACTGACGAGTTTTCCTATATCTGTGGCCAATTTACGAAGACGAAATCAAAAAGTACTCTGTGGAAGGATCTGCTAAGATGTGTGAAGCCTACTAGGCATATTTCGGTGGCATGCCTGTCGGGATCATGACAAAACCTTGGCACCATATTTGTGACGCAGGGGCTCGAAACCCGTCGTTTGTCGCTTCCTAGATATTGCGTTAGACGCCGAAATAGGCGAGAGGGGTAAAGAATGCAGTTTATTCTTCAATTCAGTATATGACTGTGAATTCGCTCTAATTTGCGAAGCAGTGAACCGATTTTCATGCCGTTTGTGTTAACTGATTCAGAATATATGCCTCTAATGCCCAGAAAATTTTCAGAATAATAACTTAGTTGATTCAGTAGACTTGTATGACACGAATATTCAGTAACTTTTTATTTTATTTTTTCACTATAAAATAATGAAAGAATCAAACGAGCACAACTTTTGATAGAAAAAAGATAATTTCATTGTGTTATAAGCATTTTAGAGCATGGCCATTGTAGCATATGACTAAATCAAAAGGTCAAAAGCCGACATGTGACGGGTTTTGAGCCCCTGTGTCACATTTCACATGCAAATCTGCTTCCACCACATGGTGACCGACCAGCTTTCGAGGCAATTGGAATCGACTGCAACCCGAATGAGTGGCATCTCTTCATTGACAGTTCATCTAGGAGCCTCAGAGTTGTGCTGCTCCTTAATGAGACCAAGTATCCGTCTCTTCCTCTTGGTAAATTGGTGCACCTCAAAGAGGATTTCAACAGCGTCAACACCTTGCTAGACGCCGTGAAGTTTGATAAGACAGTATGGCTGGGATATCATAGGATAATTCAAAATGGTAGCATTCCTGATGGCTCTCCAATGTGGTTTTACCAAGTTTCCTTGCTATCATTGGCTTTGGGACACTAGGGACAGGAAGGTGCACTGCCACAGGCAGGACAGGCCCCAGCAGACAGAGTTCTCTGTGGGTAGCAAAAATGTGAAGTGGAAGCTACTGGTGGACCCTCAGAAAGTGCTGATAAACTGATCATCAAAATTGACCTTTTGAAACAATTTGTCATGGCTCTTATTTAAGGAATCAGCAGCTTTCAAGTATCTTCAAGATTTCTTCCTTATAAGTTGTTTGAGTCAAAGGTCAAAGTTGGCTTCTTCATCGGGCCACAGATGAAGAAAATTTTGTAGTGCAAAGAATTCCCCAGACGCTTGCTAGGAGGGGAGAAACCAACTTGTAACAACTTTGCTGCAGTGGTCAGATGCTTCCTGAGCAATATTATTACAACTTTGTGGAGCTGGTGGAAAGTGTAGTGAAAAACTATGGACAATAATTTTATGGGCAGCAGGATATCCCTCAAAGTTAATATCCTTGATGTTCATTTGATATCTTCAAGGAGAACGTGGAATCATACTCGAGCGCTTCCACCAGAATATATTCGACTTTTAATGTCGCTACCCAGGATAGTATAATGAGAGCATGATGGGAGATAACATTTGGGGCTGATTCGTGAAGGTGATATACAGTATAACCGCAAATCTTGAAAAACTATGCATTTCTAAATCTTGAGTGGTTGTATTTATACTTTTGTTTATACACGTTGCTTTAGATTCATTATGTGGTTTCTTCTTACCTATGACCTATGTTTCTTTCTGATTTTACGTGAACAATAAGAGGCAAATTTGCTCGTTTTTTGCGTAAATATGTATATTTTGAAATATGATGGTCCAGGTCACAAAAGCAAAGGTTAAAAGAATAGCAACCATTTCCTATACTTTGGGTCATAGGTAAACAGGAAATAACACTCTTTGCCTAATCCTGTTACATAGTGTTACTATTCTGCCGTGCTTAGCAAAAAGGCCGTAACTGACATTTTTTCAGATTTTGAGTTAGGACCACAGTTGGCACTGTATACCAATGCTACACCTTGGTACAAAGAAAGAAAGCCGTATCTGCAACCCTGGCTGAGATATAGCCAAATTAAATTCACCGTAACTGCAGCAGAGGCCTGGTGTGCCTAGATCGTGCAGTTACGGCCTTCTTGCTAAGCAAACCCTCGAGATCTTTTACCGTATCTGCATCGCGCATGCGCATAAAGCACTTCCGATATCTCGGGCTCTCAGTAAACATTATCGGATCGTTGGACATATTTATCCGAAACTCTACAAAGAGGTAAGTTAATACCTAAATTATTAATTAATTAATTAACCAATCCATCAATCTATTATTATTATTATTATTACATAAATTTATTACGCGCGCAAGGTCACACCTAAGTGTGAATCTGAGGTGCGGATGGTCAGCCGCCAGAGGAAGATGCAGTTAAAGGTCCATGTGCTTGAAAGCCAAAGAGAAATAGTGAGTTTTGAGCCGCTTTTTGAAGGTAGGGAGTGAATTTGAGCAACGAAGAGAGAGTGGAAGTAGATTCCATTCTTTGGGAGCAGAGGCATGGAATGCACGCGAGCCCATAACAGTTCTGCATCGAGGCTCAGCTAAAAGACCCATGTTAGATGATCGCAGGCAACGAGGAGGAATGTAAGGAGTAAGCAGTGACTGAAGGTAGGGAGGTGTCCCGGTAGAGAGGGATTTGTAGGTTAAACAGGCCAATTTAAATTTAATCCTGAACTCAACAGGAAGCCAATGCAGCTGATGAAGTAAAACATAAGAACTTGATCGAAGTGGGACACGCAGCACAAACCGAGCTAAAGAATTTTGGATGCGTTGCAGCCTATGTAGCTCATAGTCTGAAATGCCAACAAAGATTGCATTAGCGTAATCAAGGCGAGAGGAGACAAGGGAGCAAGCTAAAGTCTTCGACATATCCTCAGTCAGAGCCGACCTAATGTGGCGTATTGCCCTGATGTGATAAAAGCAAGATCTACAAAGGTTAGTTACATGCATCCGAAAAGTAAGCATACTGTCCAGGGTAACCCCAAGAGTTTTAACAGAATCTGATAACGGTACTGCGGAGCCTGCGAGGTCGATGCTGGAAAGTGAAGGAAAAGAACGCAGGCGTTGTCGTGACCCGAACAAAATTGCCTCAGACTTGTTTGGGTTTATAGCCAAACCGTTAAAACAGAACCAGGCATATAAAGATGAAAGGCACTCCTCGAGTTTAAGTTTACCGGACTGATCAGTGTGTGACAGAGCAATATGGAGCTGAGTGTCATCCGCATACTGCTGTAATTGGACACCAAAATGATTAGCTATGCGATTAATTGGGGAGGTAAAGACTGTGAATAATAGAGGACCAAGGACAGATCCCTGTGGAACTCCAGCAGTGCAAACAGTGGGTTCAGACCGAGCGGTACCGATGCCCACCTGCTGATTCCTATCACCAAGATAAGACGCTAACCAGTTTAAAGCAGTACCAGAGACACCGAAACTTTTCGTGAGTCTAGAAAGAAGTAATTGATGGTCTACGGTATCGAAAGCTGCACTTAGGTCAAGACATACAGAAAGGCAGTATGCACTCATTCAAGGCAGTATGCACTCATTCAATCACTTTAGTGACATTTATAGTTTTATTGATATATTATAAGTTTGTTACGCCGCCCATGGTAATCTTGTTGAACGCCGCTGATCACAAGGAAAACCGATTTTCAGCTTGCTTTACTTTTTTGCATGTTAATTGTTTGTCTGCGCCAAGAAATAAATCATGTTACATGCATTCCGCAGTATATTCGCTGTGTATTTTTTATGGTAAACCTGTATTTTAGTGTCTTAAATTATTTGCCATTGCATGGGTATTTCAGCATGGGTCGAGTAGACCCTACAGTCGGATTACGGAAGAGTCTTTGATAAATGATAAATGGGAGTCGAATTAAAATATTTTTTACTTAAATAGAAGTGGGTTTTATGTAAACAATCTCGCTGAAATCGAAGCTGGATTGAGGAACAATGACTTTTAATTAAATAGAAGTGATGTTGATTTAAAATTATTGCTGCCTAAAGGGAACCGGTATTGATGAAACGAATTATGTCCTTTAAAAGCTGGCTCGATTAGAAGGATTTTTGCCAAAGCAAATTGGATTGGTTGAAAATAATAATGCTGTAACGAGCGAATAATCTACGCGTCTAAATTGCATGTTTACCTTTTTTAGAAATGACCGAGTTACCACTGCACTCGAGCAGGTTGGAGAAGATTCTCGCTATGTAACTGTGTTCCTACAAGTACAAGGTGGACGAAGACCGACCCAAGTTCCCAGTTTTCAAGGTGCTATGACTACCTCAATCAGCAATGTTACACCATGTCTCTACAAGTACAAAGATGGACGAAGACCGACCCAAGTTTCCTGTTTTCAAGGGGCAACGACATCCTCAACCTACATGTACAATGTTGCACCATGTCGGTACAAGTACAAAGATGGACGAAGAGCGACCCAAGTTCACAGTTTTCAAGGCTCTACGACATCAACCCGTCAAGTTTACTAAATAAAAATCCAAAGTTAAAACGTGCCACTTCTTTGCAGAGGTCGCTTTCGTTACAAAATAACATTTGCAGGTTTTATAAAAAAAATTGAAATTAACACAATTCTTAATTGGTTTTCACTAATTGAATTATGACTGTTATATAAAGCTATAACGCTGTCCAGATCATTCTAGCTTTACAAGTTGGCAAATACAATACAATTATGCCCATGCTTTGTTCATTGTAGACATTGTATTTGTTCATTGTAGACATTGTATTAAGGCGCCGTTGTTTTGGCTGCCGCTCTTAATGTCGTCTTGCTTAAATTTCACTATTATTAACACATTCTTATACATTTCTGCGTCAAAAACTTGTTTGTCTATTTTTATATTGGATCAAGAAAACGGAAAGTCATCAAATTAATTAAACGCTAGATTATTCAGTCATTTCTAACGGATATTGATAACAATTTGAAGCGATATTAGCCTAGCCTACTCCCTAAAGGTGCGATCACATCATGGGAAATTCCCAGCGTTATGCTGACGTTTTGGAACTACTTTTTTACAACTTTTTCTATCGAAATACGACTGGTTAGAAGTGGGTTTTTTCGGATAGTTTTTTTAACTGCGTTTTCTTTGAGTTGGAAGTCATTCATGTTGGACGAGCGTTTGGAACGGTGTTTGGGGCGTGATGCTTGTCTGAGTCGTGATCAACTCCTTTCGCTGCGCTCTATTGGGTCAAGGCCTGACCTAGTTGTATGTGGACGAGTTGCTGACCTGAGACTGTGTCGGAAAGTGCGTGGTTGTAGATCTGGTCTGCATCACAAGAGATCCATCAGATCGTTTCAGATAACGGAGCTGTCGTGTGATTCCATACCGGTGATCGTCGGGAATCGACCGGCTGACCACGTGGTGCAACGAAACATCTCACCACGATGTCTTGTCGTACCTGTCCTTCATCGTCATATCTTCAACCAATCAAACGGATTGAACTGCGCATCACTAAACGTACGGAGTCTTAACAACAAGGTCGGTGCGATTGAGCAATGGTGGCGGGAGTTACGACTTGATGTATTCTGCCTTACTGAAACCTGACATGAAGATACCGATGACATTTCTCTGCGCCGGCTTAGGTCGGAGGGTCTACAGGTCATTGAATGCGCCAGACTGATTCTTCCTGGTGCAAGGACAGATGATGTAAAGTACCAGAATCATGGCGGCGTTGCCATCATTGCCTCGTCTGCTGTTCGGCTGACGAAGCTGATTGTACCATTCCGTCCGACGACCTACGAGCTTCTCTGTTCAAGGATCGTGGTTGATGGGAAGGCGTGTCTCGTGGCTGTGGTCTACCGTCCTGGATCGGAGAAAGCAACGGCGGCGTTCTTTGACGAGTATCGTGCACTGCTTGAGTTTGCATCATCCTTCGCCATGCCTTTCGTCATCACGGGTGACCTCAATGTCAGATTTGATCG
This sequence comes from Lumbricus terrestris, assembly GCA_949752735.1. Classification (NCBI taxonomy): domain Eukaryota; kingdom Metazoa; phylum Annelida; class Clitellata; order Crassiclitellata; family Lumbricidae; genus Lumbricus; species Lumbricus terrestris. The sequence goes on from OX457042.1 coordinate 38,808,578, forward strand.
TCCAGATAACCCAACGGCAGTGCGCATCTCTGAGTTGACGTCGGCGTTCGGTGCTACGCAGTGCGTGTCAGAGGTAACTCATGATCGTGGAGGAATCTTAGACGTGGTTGTGGCTAGAAAGGATGATGTTTCGATCGTGGAAGTGATGGATATCGGCTTATCGGACCACCGGTTACTGACCTGGAGGTTTAGGGTTGCTGAAGTGAAGGCGCCTGTTTACAAGACTCAGAGTCGCAGGACATGGAAGACTTTTGATGCAGATGCTTTTAGGAGCGACCTTGCTGCTTCCAGCCTGTGCAGCCCTTCGCTTGTAACAGACGATCCTTCAATGATGGCGTCTCGCTTCGATGATGTTATCAGCGCCTTACTAGATGTTCATGCCCCACGGGTGGATGTGACCTGCCGGGTGAGAGGCTCATCTGACCGGTGGTATGATGTTGAGTGTCGGAAGGCTAAGCGTCAGGTCAGAAGACTCGAGAGGCGCTACAAAAAGCTGCGTTCTGACTACGCTCGTGAGCAATGGGTCAGAGAACTTAACAAGTTACATCAGTTGGTTGAGTCGAAGCGTCGGCGTTATTGGATGACGAGGATAGACATGCATCGTGGTCCTGCTGAGCTCTGGCGAGTTATCGATGACGGATTGTGCAGAAAAGCTGATGAGTCATCTGGCTCGAGGTCTGGTCTTACTGCTGATGCCTTGGCTGATTTCTTCGACCGGAAGGTGGCTGATGTAAGGACTGCGACTGATGGAGCGGCGGCGGCTGAATTCGTTGACATCCGGTCAGAAGATCGATTTCATGACTTCAAGCTGATCACGACAGATAACGTTTGCAGTATGGTTGGTGAGGCAGTGGACAAGTATTCAATGCTTGACCCTATGCCGACCTGGCTGCTCAAGTCGTGCGTCGATCTTCTGGCCCCTTTTATCAGCGTGATGTTCAATTCCTCTCTTCAGTCTGGAACGTTTCCAGGGCTCTACCGAAGTGCCTATGTCACACCTCGTCTTAAAAAGCCGACACTTCCGCGCGAGGAGCTATCAAGTTATCGGCCAGTGTCAAACCTACCAACATTGTCAAAGCTGCTCGAAAGGGTAGTTTGCGGACAACTAGTTGAATATCTTATATCGGCTGAGCTTCTTCCCAAGCATCAATCGGCGTATCGGAAATTCCACTCAACAGAGACGGCGTTGCTGAAGGTCTTTACAGACTTGATTGAAGCGGCTGACAATGGTGACCATGCGTTGCTGGGCCTGCTTGATCTCTCGGCTGCGTTCGACACTGTCGATCATGACATCATGATGGAGCGACTTTCGCGGACCTACGGCGTATGCTCGGTGGCGCTTGACTGGATCAGATCATATCTACGCGGGCGGAGCCAGTCGGTTTTTTACAATGGGGTGCATTCGTCGTTGCGTGTTTTAACCAGTGGAGTACCTCAGGGGTCGGTTCTTGGGCCTCTGCTTTTTCTGCTGTATACGGCCGATCTTGAGAAACTTGCCTCTGGAGTGGGGCTATCCTCTCATTTCTATGCCGATGACTCGCAGCTATACACCACTGGTCCGTCGACGACTGCGCCTCAACTGCAGCAACACATGGAGTCGGGAGTAGAGGTTGTAGCTGAATGGTTGAGGTCAAATCGCCACCTTCTGAATCCTGACAAGACTGATTTCCTTTGGTGTGCCACTCGTAGAAGGTGCGATCAACTTAGCAGTGAGTCCCTAAATATCTGTGGAATATCGGTGCGGCCTTCTACTGCCGTGCGTGACCTTGGAGTTTTATTCCAGACGGACATGTCCATGACGCGCCAAGTGGGACTGACGGTTAGCAGATGCTTTCGCCAGCTGCGGTTAATCAAAAGCTGTGTACGATCACTGCCTTTTGAGGCTGTAAAAACAGCCGTTTTCTGCTTCGTGGTTTCTCAGGTGGACCGGTGTAACAGTTTGTTGGCTGGTGCGCCGAAGTACCTGCACGACCGACTACAGTCTGTGTTGAATGCAGCGGCGAAACTCGTGTGTAATCGGCGGAAGTATGATCATGTGACACCATTACTGCGTGACGTGTTGCATTGGCTTCCAATACCGTACCGCATTGAATTCAAACTCTCATTGCTCGTCTACAAGTCATTACATGGCTTAGCACCGGACTACCTCAAATCCTACTGTGTGCAGATGGCGGCGTCAGGTGCTGGTCTTACGCTGAGATCCAGTGTGAAAGGAGATCTGTATGTGCGAAGGACGAAGACATGCTTCGGGGAGCGTGCTTTTTCAACTGCTGGCCCCCGCTGCTGGAACAGTCTGCCTTCCACAGTTCGTTCTGCCAACTCTGTTGGGGTTTTCAAAACACGTCTGAAGACATATTTGTTTTCTAAGGCGTACCTTTGACTGAATATATTATGTTTGTGTTTGTAGAGGCGCCTTTGTAACGGCATGTGCTGTGTTACGGCGCCATAGAAATTGTTGTCATTATTATTATTATTATTATTATTATTATTATTATTGTTTACCTACAGAGTTCGCGTACAAAGTTTGTTTGATTTGGTGTTATTTTGACTAAATTAAGCTTTAACTGAATAAAACAGATAATATGTTGCAGTTGGTAACTCATGCAATGGCGAACTAGATATTTTTCATTGTAAACCAGTTATGGTTTTATTTAATGATATTTTGACTAATGAAACAGATAAGTTGCTGCTGGCAACTCATGACCCCTGTGACAGCTCTTGCCCAGAGAAGTGCTTTACAAATGGAAAATTGCGAAACAATGATGCCCATGATTGCTCATGTGGATGTTATTTAATTTTTGGTGTTTGTGACTAAATAAGACTGACATGTTGCTGTTAACTAAGCATGGTTTGCCCAATTTCGTGATAGAATGACTAAACTCTGGCTATATTCTTGTTACAGTTTTAAAGATGACGAAATCCATAGAATACTAATAACCAAGGGTATTTAACAACATGACAAAATAAAACAGCAATAAAAATTGCTTGACAGAATGAGAAACAAATAATTAATATACAGATTATGCACAGGTAAGCCTATGCGGTTTCTACTAGTATAAATCTGCCCCAAAAGTATGGGGGAGGGGCAATTACAAAAAAGAAGCTGTACAAAGAGAGGGAAATTTGAATTGGTGTGCAAATCATTTGTAGAATCAGTTAGGCACATATGACCGACTCTTCCCTTTTCAGCGTCTATAGAAATGACTTTGAAAAGTTCATTTCTTCTTGCATAGTATTTCTGCAGCGAAATGTTCTGCCACACAACGTAAGAAGAAATTGCTTCTGTGGCTGAAGGTTTTAGCATGTTCTAGTGACGGCACTAACCCTAGCTCTTAAACTATCTAACCATACCTTAAACGACGCCTAACCTTCTTGCATAGCGTTTCCACGGCGGAATGCTCCGCCACACAACGCATGTAGAAATTACTTCTGCGGCGGAAGGCTTCTTAACACGTTCTAGTGACGAAACTTTCCATAGTCCTGAAGCAAATCGGTCCATACAGCACTTAACCTACTTTAACGACGCCTAACCTACTTGCATGGTGTTCTGCAGCAGAATGTTCCGCCACACAACGTACGAAGAAATTACTTCTGCGGCGGAAGGCTTTAGCATGTTCTAGTTACGGCACTAACCCTAGCCCTGAAAATATCTAACCATAGGTCTACCTTAACCTACTTAAAAGACGCCTAACCTTCTTGCATAGCGTTTCCACGGCGGAAGGCTTCGCCACACAACGCATGTAGAAATTACTTCTGCGGCGGAAGGCTTCTTAACATGTTCTAGTGTCGAAAGTTGCCATAGTCCTGAAGCAAATCGGTCCTTACAGCACTTAACCTACTTTATCGACGCCAAACCTACTTGCATGGTGTTTCGGCAGCGGAATGTTCCGCCACACAACGCATGGAGAAATTACTTCTGCGGCGGAAGACTTTTTAAATTGTTCTAGTGATGAAAGTAACTGTAGTCCTGAAAATAATCGGTCCTTACAGCACCTAACCTGACCTTAACCAATTTCTACGACACCTAAACCGATCCAACAGGACCTTCACAGCGCCAATTAATAGGAAGTAATAAATTGTTACAACGCGCATGCACCAAGGTTTACACGTGCGCGAAATTCCACGAACATCTTCCGCCACGGAAATTTTGAGAAAATATTACTTCTTGGCAGTGGTTAAAGTGGTCTGGGTGAGCAGTGGGAACTCTAAGATTTTGAGTTGGCGGACTTGATGTATGTATGCGCACTTGTTGTAGCGCTCCATCAAGATGGTATACACTAGACAGGGCCTTACCCCCACCGCGCCGCGCCGAATCGATAGCAACAGAAACAAGCAACATTAATATATTATCCAATTCTATAATGGCATAAATTTTTAAGTAGGACTAGCAATCAAATTTTACTATAAAAATGCAGACATATTCATTCATTCAATGATCGGTATCAAACATGAGAACTAGCATTCCAAAAAATACATGTATACACAATGCAAATACCCCAATAAATGTATTAAGTTCACGAAGCAAAACTAATATTCACTTAATTAATTCAATTGAATTAAAACTTTGAATCACTTAATAATTGCAGACAGGAAATACAGAAAGGACTTCTGATTCAGTCAATGATGTGGTGCCACATAAAAGGAAAATTGCAGGATTTCTTCCTGAATGTAAATTTTAAAAATCCAGACAAAAATAATAACATCTTTTGTATCAAGCAGTCAAAAATTTATATAAAGAAAACTGAAAATTTGATTCAGTACAATTGTACATATAAGCTGTGACAAATATTACAAAATTCTAAACATTTTTTTCCGAAGTGATGATAGCTGTGCTGCGAGAGTAGCCCCCACCAGGCGCAACTGTTCATTTGTCCATTCAGCTGGAAGTTTCGTTTTCATTCCAGCATTTGTTCGGCTTGACCCCAAACCTGAAACTGCCTTGCACACAGAACAGTCCAGATTACCTCCTATTGCAAACAGCCATTCGTTTGCCGACTTGAAGTACATCCACTGATCTAGTGTCCAGCAGTTTGGCCAGCTGGTCAGTGCAGTAGTATCCTTCGGAACAATGGCATCATCATCGATGTCATCTTTCGAGTTAACATCAACGATACGTCTGCCGTCACTGTTAAGCTTCGATAAGCACCTAAGGACAAAAAGAAATTTCATGCCAAGGTTTTTCAATGCAAACACATGCACTAGTTCCCAGCCGTTTACAACAAGATACTCTATGCAAACAATTCACAATATTTATTTTCCTTGTGGCACAATAGTAAAGTGCACCTGATTGAGGTCTGGCAACCGGTTTATTGAATGAATGAAAAATATGTATTTTTTACATACAAAAGTTGATGAATTCAAAGTTGTTAATATAATTAATTAATGCCAGTTTTTCCAGAGGGCTTCCTGGGCAATGCTTATACGACACCATAAATACCCTAAACTGGCCTAAAGCTTCTAATCTGTTACAACTGTACAAAGACGTATATACCATACGTCTTTGTTATATGTTTGTATGAGAACTTGTTATAGCACCCCTTCCAGATTTCTTCTCAGAAGCACTCCTGATTACAGCACAGACACTGAATCGGAGTTTTGCGCCAAAGCGCTGAGCAATTGCAAGTGAAGGACTTGCCCATGATCCCTACATGATGGCTTAATGTGGATTCGAACCTGCAGCCGGAGGGTTGTAAGGCAATGAACGTTCATTGCCTTGCAACCCTCCGGTTGCAGGTTCGAATCCACATTAAGCCCACTACACCACTGTGCCCAGTGGCATCACTAGGATAGTGTCACCAGGTGCGGTAACCTGACAAGTTACATAATGGACATCCTACCTCACCCTTACAAAGCCTCACCATAAAATAGTACTAGAAGACAGATGTTCTTGCATCACTATTCTGAATTTTCTTAAGGTGTCACCCAGTATCGCCTGCTCTTCTCACACTGTCATACCGTAAAGTTCATAAATATAGTATGCCTTTGTGCTAGCATAAACTGTGATAAAGAAAACTGCTAACATTATTTCATTTAAATAAATTCTCACAACACAAACCCAAGTTTGAAATCAGTTTGACGTGTCCCTTCTGCACGACTTGTTGATGCCATTGATGGTCGAAGATCAGACAAATTTGCATTTGGAGCTGTTGATGGTGAGGCGGGCAGCACAACTTGTTCTTCCTCCAAGACAGTTATTTCCTGATCATCATACACAGCATCAGAATTTGTTTTCCTTTTTTGCTCGGATTCTGTGCAGGTGATATGAAGTGACTGGAAACACACATACAAATTAATTATAAATACATAATGAATAGTCATCCTGAATCACCTGAACATAGTTGCCTAAAATAGTTTTTCCGTTTTTAATTTTCTTACTAACTGTTTTTTGAGGATTTTTCACATCGTTTTATTCCGTTTTATTTTTATGCACTTTATTATTTATTTACTGTCTGAACATTTTCCTTAATTTCATTTTGTCCGATATTCCTTACATCTACACTGTACTCTAAAGGATTCAGCAAACTAATTAACGTCATTATTTAATTTTTAACATCATCATTTGAGAAATAGGGTCTACACGGTAGTAGGTACCAAAAAAATGAAATTTATACGAGTTATTTTGATACAACTTCTTAGGCCTATAAGTAACAATTTTAAGTACAACATTATAATTTAGTACACATTGATAGTCGTTACTTCTCATTAGATTTTAATTGCGTTATATCAATCAGCATAAACTTATGCGGACTTAGGCTATGTCTACAATTTAAATTTGAAAAGGTATACATACCTTTAATTTTTCTCAATTCCTTATTCAACCGAAGTTTTAAGAAAAAAATGTGTCACTTACAATTAATTTTGACCTAGCCTACTAAAAAGTTGTGTTATTTTCCAATTCAGATGAAAATGAATAAACAAGGTTTTTAAGTTTAAAATGCAGTTTAAGATGCAACAAAGTGAAATTAGGCTAATTTCCATTTCCGTTTTGACTTTTTTGAATAAAATGACGATTTTCCGCTGTTTTCCATTTTCATGGTTTTTTACATCTATGACCTGGGATATTTATGTGACCTATTGCTCTTGAAAATCTATGAAAATTATAAATGCGGACAAATAAAAAATTTACAAAAGAACACAAAGTAGTTAAAACTTAATACAGATACCGGTAGCCTACATAAAAGTTTAAAGGGTAGGCCCTACGGGTTAAATTAATTAGTTACCTAAATGCATGCATATTTTAAAATAAGGTTCAACAGTGAGGAAGACTGTTCAAAGGAAGACTGAAACCTCTGAATGGTTAATATTTTAATTGAAGAGCCTTGTCCCTGGGTAAGTTGGTAAGAAATTTTTAGATTTTTCACCAACTACAAAGTTGCCAATGCCAACTAATTCAAAACTGCATACATTCAACTTTACAAAATATAACAGCGAAATATAACAGCGAATAGGCCCTACAGGAAAGAGCATGTTCCTCCAATACAGCATTCTTGCAACGCTCATGCAGTCATGCAAGGCGTCCATCACGTCCTACTGTTTAGTTTGCCAACTGCCAAATGGAAGTGAAATAGCCAGACTAGTAATTTTCTGGCAAACGTGTAGTTAACCCTCTTTTATATTCATCCAATGCCGAACTTTGCCCGTTTCAGCTTACATGCATGGCACACCCTACGCTGGATCCCTTAAAACTTTTTTTATCACCGTGGTTGGATTTGAAACGCTTTAAAGTGACTTACTAAAGGCGCTATATAAATTCTTGAAATGAATGAATCCAGCCTCAGCCCATTGTGGTATTATTGGCATATTAAAGTTTTTGTGGCAAAATTCCTTTCAGCAAAAGCAATGCAGCCCGTTTAGGCAACTTGTATACAAAATGCTAAGAAAACACCAAAAACCCCAGCTAATGGCGAATAATTTATTACGTTAAAACACACGTTTAACAATTGATTTTACTCACGTATTCAAGCTGTGTGTATGAATCTCAGCCTTCAGTGTCACTTTGAGCTTTTCAATTTGGCGGCTGGATGTCGTGGTTGATGTAACAGGACGATCATCATTGTTTGCCTTTCTTGGCAATAAATACCTCTTCATTCTTATTGAAATTTACAACCAGCGATAATCTGCTGTCTACGGTGTGCGGATTGATCTTGGACTTCTATCTATTCAAGGTGTTTGTATTGGAATCAATTGAGCCCATTCATAGGACCTGGCTGTCCACCCGTCGAGATCCAAGCACAAAAGAACGAAATTGACACGCCGCGCAATAAAAGTCGAACTTGCTAACCTTGCCCAGCACAGTAGCCCGACACAGTTAGCAACTTAGCCTACTGTACACAGTAGCCCAGTAGCCTGGCCCAGTAGCCAGACGCAGTCATGAGACTCATGACCCTCTGAATCTAGAGGGTCGGGGTGCAGTGGCTGGCGCCGGGTCGGGCCCAGTCATCAATTTCAACCAATGACTTCCGATATAATTCGGTCGTTAATCTAACTCACTGCTGTCTCGCGAAAGACAGTTATTTATAGAAAGCAATGAGAATAACTGTCGAAGTTACAGAGCGCCGAGAACTAACGTTCCGAAGAAAAGTTTTACTGGAACGCTTGCGTTCCCACGGTTCCATTGCATTGTGAGCAGTGGGAACGCTAGCCAAGAATTTCGAGAGCAGTGGGAACGCCGTTCCCACGCGTTCCCACCCACTTTAAACCCTGCTTCTTGGTTCGAATTGTCACCGACGAAGATTTGCCCTTCATATTACTGCAGATACGCTTTTCTTTCTAAGCATTGCGATCACATGGTTCCTAGCCTAGTCCATAGTTAAAAGGCAGTATCTGCATTTTATCACATTTTATCACATTTAAAATTAAAAAATAGAAAAAATAAAAATGACATAAATTTTGAAGCAATAAGACGTTTCATATCTGAGAAAACGAGAACTGTAGCTTTTTAAATAAGTCTCGGCATTTTCACTTTTAGTTTTTTCCATTTATCTCGAAATGAATTTTTTGCAGATACGGCCTTTTTGCTAAGCACGGCAGCATTGATTTAAACTTGTGATTTCGCCAAAGTTTTTACCACTTTGAGACTAATTCAATGTAGTTATTGTGGCTTGGGTTATCAAATGCCTTATCTTAATTTAGTTTGAATGAATGAATGAACACACTTTTATTGTTCACCAAAGTGACCAAACATAATAGATAGGTAGTCAGTGGGGCGCGGTGGTGTAGTAGTGGCGTCGTTGCCTTGAAACCGGAAGGTTCGAGGTTCGAATCCACCTCAAGTCGCCACGTAGAGACCTTGGGCAAGTCCTTCACTCGCAATTGCTCAGCGCTTCGGCGTGAAACTCCGATGCAGTGTCCACTCTGCATTCGGGAGCGCCTCTGAGTAGAGAGCTTGAAGGGGCGCTATTACAAGTGCACATACAAACAAACAAACAAACAATGAACATTCAGTGTCAATTGGAAAATTCAGTTTCATTTGCTTTTGTAGATTTTTGATAGTTTTGTGCCTTGCCTGAGAGATGCCAATTCCAAAGTGATTCTTTTGGCATTACAAGTCTTTCAAGAGATTATTCCTTGTATTCATCCATACATGGAAAACCTTGTCAGTTTGTCTGTTGAACCTATTGTCACCAATTTGACATCAAACAACAAAGACATTCGTGATGCAGCTGCAAGATGTCTTGATCTGTGCATGGAACTCCTAGGTATGTGGCGTTTGGCGCATTCAGTTATCGCATTATTATTTTTGCCCCAGGTACATATGAACTCTCTGAACTTTAAATGACTCTGGAGAATTATTAATGTCTGGGTTGGCAAGTTCAAACAAGAAGACAGTGCTGTGCAGTGGCGTAACAAATGAGCCGGGGGCCCGTGGACATTCTGAGCTTGGGGGCCCCTATCCATTAACGAGACTAAACAGTGAAAAACAATGTGATGGCTATTTTAAAAGCGAGCTGAGGTAATTTTGGTCGCGCAATAGTATAGGCCTACTGGTGAGTTTTCATAAAGTTTCACTTTATGAACGTCAGTATTCAAAGCTGTCATCAATAATCCATTATTAACCTCCTTAGCGTTAAGCCCGAGTACGACTCGGGCCGGGAATTCGCTGCAAAAACGGTTAAGCCCGAGTCACACTCGGGGTACATACAAACATAGATACATGCATACATACATACATAATTCATACATATATACATGCCTATATACATATATGCATACATACATACATGCATAGATACATACATATACGTTTATATATGCAAAAATATATACATATATACATACATACATACGTACACACATACATACATACATACAGTACATATATGCATAAATATATACATACATGCATACATACATACATACATACATATATATGCATAAATATATGCACACATGCATACATACGTACGTATGTACGTACATACATACATATATACATACATACATACATACATACATGCATACATACATGTATGCATACATACATGTATGCATACATGTCTGTATGCATACATATATATATGCATACATGCTCATACATACATATATATATATACACTGCATATACTCACATATATATGCATAAATATATACATACATACATACATACGTACATACATACATATATGCATACATATATATATACACACATACATACATAAATGCATACATGCACATATATACATTCATATGCATGTATGTGTACATGTATGTATGCATACATACATGCATGCATGCTCATACATACATTCACATACATATACACACACATATACATATATATACATATAAATACATGCATACATACATATATACATACATACATATTACATACATGCCTACATAAATGCATGGATACATACATACATACGTACATACATACATACATACATACATACATACATACATACATACATACACGCACACTTTATACATACACATACATACATACGTTATATAATCGTAAATAAATGTAACATTTTTTACACGTTATTCATGATGGTAATGTAACGTCAGGGAGGTTAAGGCACATGTATTAATGGTTCAATGCAAAGCAAGAAAACGGTTCCACGACAACTGGTCTACAGACAACTCGTCTAACGACAACAGTTACTGGTCTGGTCTACAGACAACTGGTCTAACGACAACTGGTCTAGCCTACAGACAACTCGTCTAACGACAACAGTTACTGGTCTACAGACAACTGGTCTAACAACAACTGATCTACAGACAACTCGTATTGATGAAATAGAAACTGGATTTATGAGAAAAACGTTACATGGTTTTCTAGCTTAAATGGAAGCTGGATTGATGATTTTCATTCATGTATTTCAACATGCATCCAGCTTCTATTTCAGATCTAAAAATGCCTTCATCCAGCTTCTATTTCTCGTTCGTTATTTTCGTCAATCCAGCTTCGATTTCAGATATAAAAATACCTTCATCCAGTTTCCATTTCTTAAGCGTTTTTCATCAATCCAGCTTCTATTTTAGATCTAAAGTTTATACCTTCATCCAGCTTCTATTTCTCATGCGTTATTTTCATCAATCCAGCTTATATTTCACCTGTGAAAGAACCTTGATCCAGCTTCCATTTCTCTTGCGTTTTTGATCAATCCAGCCTCCATTTCAGCTGTTAAAAAGCTTTCATCCAGCTTCCATTTCCCAAACGCTGGACCAGATGTTAGACCAGTTGTCTGTAGACCAATTGTCGTTAGACGAGTTGTCTGTAGACCAGTTGTCGTAACACCCATGCAAAGGTCCATTATTATATACACACACGTACGTGCCTGTAATGTAGACTCACTGTGGTCTGTAGCTCCTCATAGAATTACTTCGTGAATTTGGCTATTCTAGCCTTACTGTTCGCAAACGCAGCAGCCTCAATTTTTCTATTCTTCTCTGCTCGTTTATGACTGCCAGAACTGTACGTGCGTTTCATATGGACACACACGCGCACATACACAGATAGATTTAGAGGGAGCGGGAAAGAAAGCAGATACTATTTCAAGCTCGACGAGGAGCTGCTGCTTATCCTCCAATACTTGACGGAATGGAACGCGTTGACTCAATGAGGATTCTAGGTGTCACCTTACAGCATGACCTCGGCGTAGGATCCCATGTCAATGAGGTATTGGGATCATGTGCAAGTTCTCTTTACGCTCTGAGGTTACTAAGAGCAAATGGACTTCCTCCAACAGCCATGCACGCCGTAACAGAGGCAACAACTGTTGCCAAGCTACTCTACGCTGCTCCTGCCTGGTGGGGCCTTACTACAGCTGCAGATCGACAGAGACTCGAAAGACTCCTCATAAGAACGCAGCGTATGGGTTACCTCCCATCAGGTGCCTCAACAGTTGCAATGCGAGTCGGTTTGGCTGAGGACCGACTGCTGCATGCAGTGGCCAGGAACGACTTCCATGTCCTTCGAACTCTTTTCCCGCCAAAGAACAACCGTCGTCCTGGTCTTAGGGCTCGTGTGCACAATTTTGAACTTCCGAGCAAAGATGACCGAAACTTTGTTTCTAGAGTCCTTTACAAACATATTATTAAAGCATAGTCTAACTATTGATTCAATTTAATTCCAATAACTGATTACTCCCTATAACATTAATATTTTTATTGCAATGTAATTTTTGTCTATCTCAATGTACCAGGTTGCGGTTTGCCAACCTGTTTTTGCTTATTAAACGAATACACACACATCATTCCTTAACGCTGGATTTGACTGATCGGATAAGGACGATTAAGTGATGTATGCAACTCTGGTCGGGCACTATAGGATGAACCTAGACCACCATGTATGAACGTATACCCTAACCGTAGACCCCGCCCCTAACGTACAGCTGAGTGTTTATGTCTACTACGGGTCAAATGCTCTCACATCCGATGACCCATACAGTCCCAACAGACACGACACATGCGTATCATTTATCATCCGTCGTATCCAGGCTAGGCCTAGACTCTACAATCTGAAACTAACTATAAAACGGAAAAACTCCGAAAAAGTACATGACACTTTTTTTACTTAATAAGCTTGGGGGGCCTTTGGATCTCGGGGGCCGGTAGATTTTGTCCACCTTCGTTATATGGTTGTTACGCCACTGGTGCTGTGAAAGCGACATCACAACTGAATTGAATCCCAACTGTTGAAAATTGTTAGCAATTGAATCATAAAAAGATGGCATGTTCTCTTAGTCTTCTGTTTATCTTTGGAAGCTCTTTACTTGAACTTCAAATTGCTTGCTATGGTCACCGCTCTTTGTGCTGGGCCTTCCTAGCATGCTACTGCAGCTTCACCAGACCTTACACACTATTCATTCATCATTGTTGTATGCAAAATTGCTATCCCATGAGGCCTATGCAAACACAATTTCAATGGATCTCACATTCTTAGAAACATGATATACGAAGTTGGGTAATCTCACATATCCTTGCACCACAAACTCGGCCTAATCCTAGTAATGTAGGTTTTTCGAAAAAGTATTTTTGGGAAAAATTACATATTGCTAAAATTTCCAGTATCAGACGACATTGGAAACTTGTTTTCATTTTCAGTATTTCTGTAAATGTGGGAAACGTTCACCTTAGTTGAATCAAAAGAACAGTAAACACTGTTCAGCTGTTCAGAACATCTAACAATTTGACATTTTGACAGTTGCTCTGGCCTGCTCAGCCATTAATCGGCTTTGCCTTAGTACATAAATGCTCACTCAAGGCAACAGCTCATAGGGACGGATTGAAACAAAACACATTCTTTTGCTACTTACCAAGAAAAGCAGCTTTGAAAAAAAGCATTAGTCTCAATCTGCAATGGCAATGCCAGTAACATTATATTTCAAAGCATAAATTGCCCGTTCACTAACGTCTACTGCTGGCATCACCCTAGTTCATTCTTTCATTACAGTACTCTGGCCTGCCGTCCAATCGAAATTTTAATCATGCCCCCAGCTACATGCTGGAGATATATTACACTGGCTAAATAAATTAATTAAATAGGTCACCCGACAGTGCATTGAATATTGGATCATTGCTTTGGTTCAGCGATGTCAGTGTTACCTCTCGCTCTCAATACCAGCATGTTATCCATTGTGCTACTGGGCCCCCGGTGTCCCACTGTTCCCACTGCTCTCGAATTTCTTGGCTTGCGTTCCCACTGCTCACCATGCATGGAACCCTGGAAACATGGACGTTCCAAATAAAACTTCATCAGCGTTTCCACTGCTCACAGTTGGCGTTCCCACTGCTCACCCAAACCATTTTAACCACTGCTATTGGTAGAGAGATAGGCACGCAGACAAAGAGACAGACAAATAATTAAATGCACCTGTTGACCTAGATTGGCATGCGAATATTAAATAGGTCACACAGCCAAACATAGGTTTCCTATTGGTCTGGTCTATGAATACTGATTAGCCTTGATCTAGATTGGCCTAAAACCTGCAGTCTGCTTATTACTTAAGTTGTTTTATTACATTTGGTAAGCGATGAAGCATGGTAATTCATGCAATATGTTGGTGAGTTAAGGGTATTTTCCATATGTTAGTACATTTTGGCTCAAAAGCAACTGTCTTGTTTTTTGTTCTTTAGATTCTTCTTTGCTTCTGCCATCTTTTACCAACCAGGCACAGAATTGTGGATTAGCATGCAAACCAGCCATGATCCAGCGAGTTGCCTGTAAGAACTTATAATCTTATTATTATTATTATTAAAGGCTTTTTTAGCATCCCTTCAAAGTAAGCTACTCAGAAGCACTTCCAGTCCAACCATGGCTAAAGAAGACAGTTTTAAGTTCCAAAGGAACATAATGGTGTGTCCTCTAGGGCCTCACCACCCAAAGGCCCCAGGAGGTCAGGCTGAAGCCAGTGATCACACGCCCTGGGTATACTGTGAAGCCCCCGAGATGCTAGAGGGACTGAAGAATGCTTGCAGATGCTCTGCTTGCAGATGCTCTCTGAACTTAGTATCATCACTATTTCATAATTTAGATATCTACAGCTCTGCTTGATTTGGCTAGACTCTTTACAAGGCCATACAAGGTGATATGAGTCAAGTGAGGTGGAAAATTTATATATAGCATAAAATTTCAACTATTTTGCCTTCTACCTACCAAAAGTTATTGAAATTGGTGAAAATTTGCCGAAGTTCTGATAGAAACAATTTTGCAGTTTTATTTGAGACACAGTGTATGTAAAATCGAGAGCATTTTTTATTTATTTATGCTTGCATGACCCCCCCCCCCACCTCCTAAAGCACGATTCCACCCAGAGTAGGAGGACAAGATTAAACACTGGTGGCAATCACCAGAAAGTAGATTGATGTGTTGCGTGAACAAAATTTTACTTAAAATAATTCATAAAAGAATGGAAGGCACAATTGAAAGGGAACTACCGGTGAACCAGGCAGGGTTCAGGAAATCTCGGGGAACCCGAGACCATATTGCCAATATGAGGTGGATAATGGAACGACAAAGGGAGTATGGACAAGAGGTTCACATCTGTTTCATAGACTATAGTAAAGCATTCGATTGCATTAATCACGATTTAATGTGGAAAACCCTGCTGGAGATGGGAATACCAAAACACCTGATACTGTTAATAATAATAATAATAATAATGACAATTTATATGGCGCCGTAACGCGGCCATACCGCTACAAGGGCGCCTCACAAACGGCCGACTGCGGGATACGCCTTGGCAAACAGATAAGTTTTAAGCTTTGTTTTAAAAGAGTCCACTGAGGCGGCCAGTCTAATGTCCGGTGGAAGACTGTTCCAGCATCTGGGACCAGCAACCGAGAATGCGCGGTCGCCGAAACGTGTCCTCATCCTCCGTACACGAAGGTCGGTCTTCCCAAGCGACCTGAGTCGCAACCCGGAAGCGGAGGAATGGGTCTCGGAACAGTACTCGCGGATGTATTCAGGCGCTGTCCCATGAAGCGATTTGTAGACCAGCAAACTGAGCTTGAACTCAATTCGGAACGGGACAGGTAGCCAATGTAAGACGTCGCGTAGGAGTGGTGTAACATGATCATATTTCCTCCTATTACAAAATTAATGAGCTTCGCCGCGGCATTTAGCACCGACTGAAGTCCGTCCAAAAGACACGCAGGTGCTCCGGCCAGCAGACTGTTACAGCGGTCCACTTGAGATATGACGAAAGCAGCGACAGCTGCTCTAGCGGCCTCGAAAGGCAAGGACTTGATACAGCTCCTGATGAGACGGAGCTGGCGAAAACAGTTGCTGACCGTCCTAGCCACATGGCGCCTCATGGATAAGTCAGACTCCAGCACAACGCCCAGATCACGCACCGAGGTCGAAGGCGTGATTGAAGCCCCGCAGACGCTGAGCGCACCGGTGTCGAGATGAGGGCACCGTCTGCTGGTTGCGCACCACAGAAAGTCTGTCTTCTCAGGGTTGAGCCGCAGTCTGTTCGATTTCATCCACTCTGCGATCCGCTCAATACCAAGCTCCATTAGCTGCCGCTGTTGTACAACCGTTGATGGAAGTCCTGACGTGTAGAGCTGTGTGTCATCGGCGTAGAAGTGTGATGACAGGCCGAGACTCGTAGCAAGCTCTCCCACGTCAGCGGTGTAGAGTAGGAAAAGCAGCGGGCCGAGCACGGAGCCCTGAGGGACTCCACAGACGAGGGAGCGGACGGATGAAAAAACCCCGTCGAAGAGCACTGACTGCTGGCGACCACTGAGGTAAGAGCGGAGCCAGTCGAGCGCGACCGATCGGATCCCGAATGTTCTTGATAAGCGCTCAACCAAGATGTCATGGTCGACGGTATCGAACGCGGCTGAGAGGTCCAGCAGACCGAGCAAAGCGTGGTTACCTGCGTCGATCGCCTCGATGATGTCATTGACTACCTTCAGCAGTGCGGTCTCTGTTGAATGACAACTCCGATAGGCCGACTGATTGGCTGGTAGAAGACCTGTCGATGACAGGTACTCGGTCAGCTGGATGCTGGCTACACGTTCGAGAAGCTTTGACAAGAACGACAGGTTTGAGATCGGTCGGTAATTCGAGAGATCACAGCGAGGAAGCGTCGGCTTCTTGAGGCGTGGGGTGACGTACGCGTCCTTGTAGCTCGTCGGGAAGGCACCGGAGGACAGCGACAAGTTGAAGACTGAAGCGATGTATGGAGCGAGAAGGTCGACGCAGGACTTGAGCAGCCACGTTGGCATAGGGTCTTTCATGGAATACTTGTCCACGGCATCTTTGACCATCTGGCACACAACGACAGACGTAACAGGCGTGAAGGAGGAGAACCGGTCAGCTGTCAAGATGTCACGGAACACGGGTGGCGGCGCTCCGTCAGTGGCTGATCTTACTTCAGAGACCCTCCCATCAAAGAAATCGGCAAAGGCCTCCGCGGAGAGTCCCGAAGCCGAACTCGAAGCGCCATCCCCTCCTCTGCCCAGTCCATCATTTATTGTGCGCCAGAGTGATGCTGGATCACGTCGAGCGTCAATTCTCGATTTCCAGTAACGACCCCTTCGCGACCGAACGAGACGATGCATTGATCCAAGTGCTGTCTTCCATTGTTCACAAGCCTCTCCGGTACGAGTCCTTTTGAACCGGCGCTCTAGCCGTCTGGCTTGACGCTTCGCCGAGCGACACTCCGAGTCAAACCACTTGTCAGATGATGATCTCACCCGACATGTGGATTCGACCATTGGCGCGTGAGCGTCGAGCAGGGCCACGATGACCTGGTCGAACCGTTGAGCCATCGTGGAAGCGTCGTCGTCCGGAAGGGAACTCGAAGTGTCATCGCAGAGACAGGAGGCCGCGAGGTCAGACCTGAATTGGTCCATGTCGAAATTCCGCCACGATCTGCGAGACTGGGTTTTGTAGACGGGCGTAGTAGTCGGAGAGACATGGAACGGCCATGTAACCATGTAAAAGGAATGGGGACTGTTGCTAAAGGGACTGTATGAAAACCAGATGGCGGTGATAAGAACTGAATATGGAGACACTGACAAATTCAAAATCAAGAAAGGGGTGAGGCAGGGATGCATCTTGTCCCCATTCCTTTTTAATTTGTATGCGGAAAGAATAATGAGAAAGGCGGAATTAGAAGGGGCAACTGAAGGAGTAAAAATTGCTGGGAAAACACTGAATAATCTTAGATATGCGGACGACACAACATGGCAAAAAAGAAAGTTGATCTGGTAGAACTGATAAGAACGGTGAGGAGGGAAAGTGAAAAAGCCGGCTTATACTTCAATATAAGCAAGACAAAGGTCATGACAACAGCAAATTGGATTAGTTTTGAGATAGATGGAGAGGGAATAGAGGTGGTAAAAAGCTTCACATTCTTGGGATCGCTGATCGAGAAAGAGGGAAAATGTGATCCAGAAATAAAACGAAGGTTAGCGATAGGGAAAACCGCAATGATTGGACTGGAAAAGATATGGAAGGACAAACATGTAAGTTTAGATACTAAAAAGAGGCTCGTGAGAGCACTGATCTTCCCTACAATATTATATGGTTGCGAGACATGGGCAAAGACAAAGAATATGGAGAAAAAGATTAACGCATGCGAAATGTGGATTTGGAGGAAGATGTTTGTTTGTTTGTATGTGCACTTGTTATAGCGCCCCTTCAAGCTCTCTACTCAGAGGCGCTCCCGAATGCAGAGCGGACACTGCATCGGAGTTTCACGCCGAAGTGCTGAGCAATTGCGAGTGAAGGACTTGCCCAAGGTCCTTACGCGGCGAGGTGGATTCGAACCTCGAACCTTCTGGCTTCAAGGCAACGACGCCACCACATGTTGAGAATATCTTGGACAGAGAAAAGAACGAACGAATCTATAAGAATGGAGATAGGATTGGAAAACGAAGAGTCGTTAAAACAACTCGCGACAAGATTGAAGCTATGATTCTTCGGGCATGTAATGCGATCTGATGGTTTGGAGAAGGAAATGATGCTGGCTTGCGGTGAGGGAAGGAGAAGACTCGGCAGACCAAGGACGAAATGGATGGAAGAGATACACTACATAACTGGCATGAATTTGGAAGAACTGAGGGACTTGTCTGCGAACAGAGAACAATGGAGAATGTGTGTAAGGACGATCGCTAGAGCTCTACGAGCTGACAGCACAAGGTGACAAGGTGAGCTCCTGGTCCAGGTTGATGCAAAGTCCTGTACAGTTTACAGATGATGAAAATATAACCCAGCATCATAGCTGATACGATGTTTTTGAAAGGTGTTCCTTTTACAAGTCAGTAGAGATTTTTAACTAGTCTTTGATGGGGATCTCTTTGCAATGCTAATTTATTATTAGAGAATAGCTTACAGTAGCACTGCAAATAGAAGAACTAAAATAAGTACGAAAAATCAAAATTGCTTAGGTGTTGAGAAACTAGCCCTTGAATGTTGGATGAATGTTTTTGTGTTTTTTGCTTTAAGGCCTGGTTCCAAAGGTTTGTCGAAACAAACGAAAATGTGTAACACTCCACGTGCTGCCTCTGACTTGGCACCTTCTTGGCATCATCAGTGAAAGTGGAGGAGCATCAAACAATTTGCGTACTTCTGCTGCCGTTTTGGTGAATACACTTTATGCTGAAATGAAGGAAAACTTGTTTCGTGCTGCTTCAAATTCAAGTGTAACTCAGCATATGAAGGATTTGCTTAGGGAGATGGCAAATATGCCATGATTTTTTTAAAAGAAGATGATTCAAAGATGCACAAGTATTCAATCTTAGGCGTGAATTTAATACTTTTTGAGTGCAAACATTTACTACTTGTTCACATTTGTTCACATTTTTAGAAACTTATTCTTTGCCACCGCATGTAAAGAAGGGATTTCTCTTACATCATTGGTAAAAGCAAGGAAATTAAACAGTACACTGAGTACAGACATTTTGTCTTTTTTCATATCACTTATGTAGCACTTTAATGATGAGAGTGTACTAAGAGTGGCTGGGAAACCAATGCAGCTCATTGTTAAAGTGATAGTTATATTCATCATCATCATCATCTCAGTCCATAGGCACAACGCCCGTTGGTGTCGATTGCATGTTTCACCATCATCCTCCATTTGTCGCGTTCTTGCGCCAGCCAGCTCAGTTTTTGTATGTCCATTCCGCACCAGTCCCTGACATCATCCAGCCATTCCCTGCTTGGCCTCCCTCTGACCCCCGTGCCGTCAATTACCCCGAACATAGTTTGCTTCACCAGTCTGCTGTTGTCCATTCTGCACACATGACCAAAAAAGTTGAGCTTCCTCTCCATTATCACTTGTTCGATGCTTTTATTGCTTCCCACTCTTTCACACACCTCTTTGTTTGTTATTTTCTGCTGCCATCTTATGCGCAATATCCTTTTATAACATCTCATCTCGAATGCCAGGAGTTTGCCTGTGTCCTGCTTCCGCAGAGTCCATGT
Organism: Lumbricus terrestris; assembly: GCA_949752735.1. Lineage (NCBI taxonomy): Eukaryota > Metazoa > Annelida > Clitellata > Crassiclitellata > Lumbricidae > Lumbricus > Lumbricus terrestris. Next base: position 38,828,967 of record OX457042.1, read on the forward strand.
CTCACATGCATATAGTAGTAAGCTAAATACGCAGGTTTTGATGATCCCCATTTTCGTTTGTATGCTGATTTCACGGCTTCTCCAAATGTTCCCAAAGCCCACCATTGCCCCTGCTGCCTTCGCTATTCTTCTTCTTATCTCTTTACTGCAGTCGTTGTCCCAGGTCAGTAGGCTTCCCAAATAGACGAACTTTTCCACATTCTCCAGGGATTCTTCGTTCACCTCCACTGCTACTGAGTGCTCTTTTCTCCCGAATATCATTGTCTTTGTTTTGCCATTGTCTGCATTGTCTGCTGTTGTTGATTCTTAGCCCTGACGCCTTTCCTTCCCTATGCAGGGACTCCACGTTCTCTTGTATGTCCTTGATGGTGTCCTCTATTAAGTCTATATCGTTCGCAAATAGTAGGATGTTTAGCATTGTCCCATGTATCGAGATGCCCGATTTTTTGTTCTTGATTTTTTCTGTCACTCTCTCTAAGTACGTGATGAATGTTGTTGGCAAGATGGGGTCTCCTTGTTTTGCACCTACTGAAATGCTGAACCATTCGCCGATCTCTCTTCCCACTTTAACCGCTGATTTTGCCTCCACACACGCGTGAATGATCATCTGCGTCAGTCTTCTTCCAACTCCATATGATTTGAGCACTGCCTGGAGGATGTCGTGTCTCACTGAGTCAAACGCCTTTTGGAAGTCAATGAAGCAGTTGTAGATTATTTTCCCTTTTCTTTTCGCCTTCTCTGCTAACAGCCTTAGGATTAGTATTTGTTGTGTTGTGTTGCGATCTTCCTAAATCCAGCCTGCTCCTCAGCCAGGTATTCCTCCATTTCCAGCTTTAATCGTTCTAATAGTATGGTCATCATCACTTTGCTCATATGGTTCATCAGCGCTAATGTTCTGGAGGAGGAACTGAAAAGGATCGGAACTCAGCAGGCACTTATGTAGCACTTTAATGACTAATCGTCCACTCAAAGCTTGACTATGGCAATTCCGTGTTCTTAAACCTTGATTCCACACAACTTAAGCGCCTCCAACTCATACAAAATTCTCTTGCTAGAGCCGTCACCAGAACACCCAGACATCATCACATCACGCCCACCCTCAAGTCTCTTCACTGGTTGAAAATTCCAGAGCGAATCCACTTCAAAGTTCTCTCCTTAACATACAACTCCTTACAATGCTCCCAGGCCAAATATCTTCGCGAACTGTTCACCATCCAGCCTACCCATCACACCTCGGGCCTTTCACTCGAAACTAAAGACACTCCTTTTCAAGAACTCTTACCCTGTTTCATCTGACCCCCACCCTCCAATTCCAGGCTCAGACGACACCCACCTTCGGCCCGGACCACCATGGACTACTCTTACGGACAACCCTTTTGACTCAACGCATTTGATCCTGATCCTATGGTAACTTGACCCGGACCACCACGGACTACTCTCACGGACAATCCTTCTAACTCAACGCAGCGCTCGTGAATAAGCTGGTGCCCCGCGCTTGGCTTTCGAGTGGCGCTTTAGAAATTAGGAGATTAGGATTCTGTAATTAGTGCAGTTTGAGAGGTCCCCTTTCTTTGGTATGGCTACTATGATCGAGCGTGTCCATTCCTCCGGGATACTTTCCTCTTTCCATGCCTGATCGCAGATCCTGTGCATTCTTTTGGCTACTATTTCTCCTCCTGCTTTGATGACTTCTCCGGTGATGCGGTCCGTTCCTGGTGCCTTGTGGCTTTTTAGCTTGCTTATAGCTGCCTCCACCTCTGCTAGCAATATCGTCTCCTTTTCGTCCTCCTGTGGCGGTGGTGTTATCTCTTCAAGTTCCTTTATGACCTCCGCGTTGTTGATAGTTATATTACATTTGCAATTGTTTGCTAGCTGTGAGTCATTGCAATGGTATATGAAGCATTAGACTCTTTCACGGTGAATGTGGTCGATTACGACCTCGCAGCCAAAACATGTCCATTTTGGCATAAACAGTAGCTACATGTATATTTAGAGTTCTATGTATAATAATTGTATATCTATGTTCGCTAGTGGACCTGTTTTTAGATTCCGCAAATAGCCTAACATGGGTTTTCCAATAATTTGATTCAATTATAAAAGAAAATTATGGCCCTATTTTTGTAAACATTTACATCCAGCCATTTAAATTTGTGTACTTACGTTGTCTTCGTCTTGGCATTGACCATTTCACAGGAATTAAGTCTCTTCATCAGCCAAGTCCAAACAAATGAATTTTATCGTTCAACAAACATGTATGCTAGGTTTTGAGATTTGAAGACGTGACTGCGGTGATGGCCACGCCTGTCTCATCCTTAACCTACAAAATCCTTACAATGCTCACAGCCAACATATCTTCGCAAACTGTTCAACATCCAGCCTACCTGATCATTCGCCTGTCTTACTCTCTCTCGACCGCCGGTCACAAGTCATCTCAAGTTCTCCAACTGAGCCATATCCAACTCAGCACCATGCCTTTGTGCCTTTGGAATGATCTGCCTGCTAAATTCTGAACCTTTTCAGTTCCTCCACCACCATTACTGATCACACACCATCACCTTCCTCAGGCTCCTCTATCCATCACACCTTGGACTTTTCATTCGAAACTGAAGACACTCCTTTTCAAGAACTCTTACCATATCTCATCTGATCCTCCAGGCTCCACCTTCCAATTCCCGACCTAGACGACATCTGCCTTTGTAGCTGTTCCACCCCTCTGATTCTATGGTAACTCGACCTGGACCACCATGGACTATTCTTACGGACAACCCTTTTGGCTCAACGCAGCGCTCATGAATAAGCTGGTGTCCGCGCTTGGCTTTCGAGTGGTGCTCTAGAAATTTGGAGATTACGATCATTGATTAGGAGAACATTATGTCCTAGCTCATTTAATCACTTCTCTCTAGTTAATTTTCTTATTTATCTGTGAAGTATGAGTCAGGCAATTCCGTAAAGATTCTGTAAAGAGACATATGTTATGTTCGACATGATGGACAGTTTGGGATTGAAATACGGCAACGTTGTTCTTGTTGTTGTGAGTGCCGAGTCACATTATCTTCTAGTGGGTGTATATAAGATCATTTTTTGGCTAACTTTACTCATTTTTAGTCCTTCAATGGTCTCTACAAGTTTGTCATATAAGTAGCTACAATTAGCAGTGTTTTGTATTACATTTTATTTTGTTGTTTGTTGTTTATTTTTATGAATTTCTAATGTTTTAAATTTAATTTTTTTAATATCTCATTTATTTCTAAACTCTGCCAAAGAATTGAAGAAGTTAATTCGTATGTAACCGCTGGTAATAGTAATTTCTGGTGTTAACAAATTGCCTGTACTTTTGAAACCTGCACTAACAGAAATTTCTGTGACTGTCCTGTGTAAAGTCTATTTAAGATGTCAATTGTAATAATATTCTATAATTATCAAATGATTGAAAATATTAATTTTAAAAGAATAAATGCAATCTCTAAACATGTGATAATTCTTGTGCTATCTTGCCTAACTGTTTATCTGTGACAGAATTATAGGCTACCAAATTTTAATAAGTTTTGGTGGTATTAGAGTCTTGAAGTAGCGGTACTCCATTGTCAGAAAATCGGTTGAATGTTTTTGGTATGCCAAATATATTTGTGGGGCGCGGTGGTGCAGTGGGTATGTTCGTCGCCTTGTAGCCGAAGGGTTGCAGTTTCGAATTCACCTCAAGTCGCTGCGTTGGGACCTTGGGCAAGTCCTTCCTCGCAAATGCTCAGCGCTTCGACACTGTATAGAGTCTGTACAGTGATGAAGTTGTGGTCATAGTCACAATTTCTGTATGGTTCCACTTTTTTTATAAGCAATGTCCAGGTCCAGAACCTATCCAAGACAATAATTATTGACCCTCTTGTAAGCCAATCGAAAATACCTTTACATGGGCAACCATTGTATCTGCCAGCTCACATGTCTTCGCCTTTGGAGGGTCCCTATTGCTTGTACCATTGCATGTCCATCAATAATTTATCTGGAACCTATGAATTACGACATGATTTATTGGGTATATCGCAAAATTTGGTCATGTCTCATATTATGCATATATCCATGGGCGGAGTTTATCTGGGGCTAGGGGGGTCTAAGCCCCCCCCCCCAAGAAGACCCAAATTAATTTTTTTTGCCGTGTAAATGGTATCTTTTTCCGGGCTTAGCCCCCCCCCCCCCCCAAGAAGTCTTTAGCCCCTCCAAGAACGGAAACCAAACTCCGCCCATGCATATATCTTGCATTGGCTCCGTTTTCCGCCGCGTGTTGCCTACAAGGTTTGGTTAGGTTATTATATGGTTTGGTTAGGTTATGTTTGGTTAGGTGGTGCTTTGATGGACTAACTCAACTATATCTGCAAGAACACTGTTTTCCAACACGGGTGTCCAGCGTCGATCCACTCTTCGGCTGGCGGACCAAGCTGAGCGTCTGCTGTTCGACAGCAAAGTTCATTCTCTGTGGCTGGTTCCACATTCCACAACCTGAAATGTCCACCCCTTTTCACAGCGCTTATTGTCCATGGGTCACTCCACTCCGTTCCCTGAGAATCTATAAACTGTCCTATTTAGTCGTGGTTAGGTCGGGAGTAATACTGAGTGAGTAGCCTACCTTAAAGAAGCCCTACATAAAATATAATAAATAAATAAATGATATGTCTCTGTTAAAAAGTTGCTGACTGGACAAATTACTCTTCAGAAAGCATCCATTGCGACAGGTTTTGAGATAAGCTCATGGCACGATATTGATGCCAGATCCATGGGATAGTCATCTTGAAACGCTGTGATAAGGTGCTGCGTGATAACTTCGTCGGTGCTCTTTTGAAGAAAGCTCTTTGATTTAAGACTTGCTGAAGGAATTGTGATGATTTGAATGATCATATCTGTCCAAATAAGAGAACATTGCAGACAAATTCCACAGCACAGGCCCCAGATTCCATCTCGCAAAGACCTGGCAAAAAACTGAAATCAAATTCTGATTGCATACATGACTTCACTTGCAGCCATTTTAGAATTCAGATCGCCATTATGTCCAGTGGCGGCGCCAGGATTTCAGTTTCGGGGGGCTGAAGCCTCGACCGAAATCTCATGAAAAATTTCCCATTTTCGCCGCGAAAATTTCCGACGACCTTTTTTTTTTTTTTAGTAGTCGGCTGAAATCTCATGAAAAATTTGTCCATTTTCACCGCCAAAATTTCTGACGATTTTTTTTTTAGTCGTCAGCTCAAAATCGTAGTTTCACTGTAAAAAATTTCGGATGGCCCTTTTTTAGGGGGGCTGAGCCTCTTGTAGGGGGGGCTTAGCCCCCCCCTAGCGCCGCCACTGATTATGTCCGCCATTTTTTTTTGCAGTGCTACATATAGAATCAATGCAGAGAAGACCAAAACAATGACAATTGGTAAGAAAAAAGAGAAGATAACCATCATCTTGGAAGGAGAGGAGCTGGAGCAGTTGGCGGAATTTGTGTACCTAGGGGGAGTAATTACGGAAGATGCAGAGTCGACAAGGGACATAAGGAAAAGAATTGGGCTGGCGTCAGCAATGTTTGGGAAGCTGAGGAAACTTAGAGTATGGAGAGCAGGCAACATCTCAACAAGAACAAAAACCAAGCTATATGAAACACTGGTGATAGGCTACTGGTCCTCATGTATGGAGCAGAATCTTGGTGCGTGAAAAAGGAGGATGAGAGAAGACTGCTGGTGGTGGAGATGGGATGGCTACGAGGTCTACTGAATAGATCACGGAGAGAAAAGATACGGAATGAGGTGACACGAGAAGAACTAGGACAGAAGCAAAAACAGTAGTGGAAAGAATAAAGGAGAGAAGACTAACATGGTATGGCCATGTGATCAGGATGGAGAGTGGAAGAATGCCGGCAAAAGCGCTGCACGGAGAAGTGGAGGGAACGAGGGGCAAAGAACGACCGAAGAAGAAATGGATAGATAACATACTGGAGGACATAGAAGACAGAGGAATGTAGTTAAAAAAGGCAATAGAACTCGCAAGAGACCGGCCGAAATGGAGAAGTTTTGTTAGAGCCTCATCGTCGGCAGGGGCGCAACCAGAGCATTTTCCTGGGGGGGGTGCTCAAAATTATTATTGTAACCGCCGAAGGTGCGAAGCAGTGAGTGCTGAATACACGGAGCCAATGTCGACTAGGGGGTTTGGGGAGCGTTGTAAGCTCCCCCAGCGGGGTCCCCAGAAACCAACGCATTTTTTTACTTTTGACATCAGCTATAGCACGTTTCAGGCTCTTATTTGCCAGCTGTATTTATGAGCGATAAAGTCATGAAAACTTCTGAAAACCATGGTTTAAGACTTCAAAAATGTCCTTTCCCATATGTTTTAGATAAGACAGTGGGTATTAGGACTATAGCTCACAAGTGGCAGAATTAATAATTACCAGTGTTTAATCTAGCCCTCCCCAATGACCAGTGTATTATCTAGTCCATTCTTTGGGAATGAAGGTTTCTGGGGGAAAAGCGAGCATCCGATGTAAAAGAGCAGGGGCTTTGGGAGGGGATGTGTCCCTTCACATCAGAAATTTTCTAATTTCCACAGAGCAATGGCAGCATTTTAAGCTGCAATCTAAAGCAAAATTGCTATACTATTTCAGTGCTGATAAGAGTGGTCTAAACTTCAATGAATATACTCACAAGTATAAAAAATATTTTTGTGAGTTTCCACGTTTATTATGGTACGTACCATTTTAAGATGTCAACTTAGCAAAATATCTCTATTACTTCAGTGCTGATAAAAAAGACCGATTTCAGATTTCAACAGCGGCCTAGCAGAGCAGGATATACCTCCTCCCCAACACAGAATTTTTTATTTCCACACTGCAGTGGTATCATTTTAGGTTGTCATTTTAGCGAAATTTATCATGATTTCATTGCTAAAAGACATACCTCCTCCCCAACACAGAATTTTTTATTTCCACACTCCAGTGGTATCATTTTAGGTTGTCATTTTAGCAAAATTTATCATGATTTCATTGCTAAAAGACATAGTGTAAGACTTCAATGCCCCTCCCATTGTTTAATTTTTTAATTTTCAGACTACATGTAATGGTAGGCTTTTAAGCTGTCATCTAAATAAAATTTCTCATTTTCAATGCTGATAGTCATAGATTTTAGTTTAAAATTTCAGAGTGTTGCCTCACAAGTACTTAAAAATGTTGGATTTGCACAGTGCATCATGACTTTTAAATATGTAATTTTTGCAAAATAGTTCATGATTTTAGTGCTCAGAGACGTGGTATAAGTTTTCAATAAATGTCCCCTCACATCGTTTAAGAATTTTTTTAATTTAACCTATACGTGCTGTAATGGCAGCATTTTAGGCTGACGTCTTAACAAAAATTGCTCATTATGATAAACAGTGAATAACACTGCAAAGGCCTAAATATATAATAATATTTTTGAAATATTTATAACATACTGGGGATATAAACATCTCCAACCCCGACCACAAACTTTGGGGTTTAAAACTTCAGAGTGTCACCTCACAATTACTTACGCCTCCCTATGGCCCTAAATATCCGCCCATGACAGTAAGTTAGGGACATTATAATATCATACGATAATATCATAATAATTATTTATTATTTATATTATAATAATCAATAATAAAATTATAATTATATAATAGTAGTAAATAAGATCATGGTAAAATCTGGCAGTTTATGTAATACGATATAATAAACAGCAACTAAAAACTATCATTTTGTCAAATGTTCTGGGGAAAATTTTCATTTCTGGGCACTTTCTCCGCTGGAAATGTCTAGAACAAACAAAGCTGAATAACTATGTTTTATTATAATACTAATTTGAAGGAAATAATTCTTAACTAGGCCTTAATAAAATAGCACACACGGTACTATCAATTATGTCGAAACATATTATCAATAAATTGGCGAGACACTATAGCCAAAGACCTTATAGTTACACTATAGTTACACTATAGTGTAACGTGGTCTTTGCTATAGCTGTAATGTAAATTCATTCATATCACTAACGCTTTTAATTCATCACTATGCATATTCTCGAGACCCAGACAAACTCAGGTAGACAGCTAAACACTGAAATTTAGTGCTTTATGAACCATGAATCTGCCTAAGATTATAATACAGAAGAATGAAGAAGCTTGTTTGATTGTGTAATCTTAAAGACTGAAAGAGCGAAAGACCCCCGCCCACAAAAACTCATCGGATTTAGAAAAATTGCGTGGGTCACCTTTTTAGCCCTGGGGTGCTCAAGCACCCCCCAGCAACCCTCTGGTTGCGCCACTGATCGTCGGTGTCTCGGTGAATACTTGACGGAGGAGAAAGAAAAAGAAAAGAACGGTCAATAAAGTTTTTAAAAGCTGCTTTACAATGGGGAGCACATTGTCACGAAAAGCTTTTTAAAAAACTGAAGAATATGTGGTAGAAATGCTAAGAAAATGCGAACTGGGGAAATATTTAATTTTTGAGGCTTTGACGTTTTGAGCAGACGACCAACAGCTACCGTAACGAGTCAGCAGGTCCATAACGCATAGGCGATGTGGATCCGATTTGACCAGGGTCTATGACAACAGAGGCCGTTACCCTGGACAGAAATTTGCTCGGCGTACTACAGCACTTGAGAGCAAGGTACTGAACCAGTTTTTTTAGGCGATGACTAAGCGAAACACTATACGCACGGTTTGTTTGCCACTCTGGATTTAAAAAAAAGTCAGATCCAGTCGAAAAAAGGCTATAAAATGCTAGATTGACGATTTCCCTGCACAATTTCCGGCTTGAAATTTCTGACGACCTTCTTTTTCAGTCTTTTGCTCTAAAATTTACAAAAAAAGTCGAAAAAAACCGCCGTGAAAAAAGCTAGATTCTGACCCAAAAAGCTAGAAACCTAGACGACCGGAAAAACCTAGATCTAGGTGGATAAGCTATGAGTGGCATCGCTGGCCGAGAGCCTATGGATTGACCAGAAGCCCTTGCGTGACCTCTTTCGCAGTCTTGTCAGTAGTGGGGACCCATCTTCCTCTCTCGTACAATCTTTGGACTGGACAACAACATAATAACACTGCTGATTTGTTGACAAATGGGAATTTCTGCGATCGGGTTGAATTTCTGACTTGTAATTGAAGGGGTCTTTTTAGAAGTGAAATCTTACTGCATTCTTGTTCAATTGATACGAATTAATAAGAAATGCCGTTCGGGAGAAAAGAAAAGAACAATTCAGCGGCATCAGGTAGGCAATTGTCCGTCGGGTAAAAGCGTATTTAATTATTCACCCATTATAACGTTGTTAATTTTATCACTCCTGCTTATATTTGAGCAAGAATTAATTTTCATTCACCATCCTATCCGACTTCCATTTAAGCAAGAAATTCAGACAAACGTGTGTGTCAGCGTCGTAAATTATTCACCTATTATAGCTTTGTATTCTTAATCAATCCCACTTCTACTTAATGTGGCAGGAATTTTTCTCATCGATCCGAGTTCTGTTTAGGAAAGAATTCGTAGTAATCACGAAGACTGCATGCCCGTACTCCAAACAATATGGTTGCCAGCGATTGCAATAAATTAGAGAGCAGCGACCTATCGACGGCATCTCAACATGCAAAGCGCTCAGTAAGTAAGTAACCGGCTCATTGCCCACATGCAAGATAAGTAAGTAAGTAATCGAATTAAAGCGCGATGTATGGTTAGATATGCAGTACATTACAGTTTGAGAGTAAATAAACCTGCGCTTTGTGAAAGAATTCGACGCTTTCGAAGCTATAATTTAGCTGATGTTCCCAGTGGCGGCACTGCGCCAGGGCATGGCAGGGCAAATGCCCTGGTAAAAAGCCTTTGCCCTGGTCGTTGCCCTGGTCATTGCCCTGCCAGAAATTTTGCCTTGCCAGAATTTGTTCGGTTCATACTGTTCACGTTCATCCGTCCGCTCTCTGGCATGGCAAAAACTCTGGCAGGGCAAAAGTTCTGGCAAGGCAAAATCCTGGCAGGGCAGTAGTCAACAATTCTGTCAGGGCAAAATTCTGACAGGGGAAATTCTGGCAGAGGAAAATTCTGAGACGGCAAAAGTTCTGACAGAGAAAATGATGGCAGCGAAAAAATGATGGCAGGGAAAAATTCTGGTAGGGCAAAAGTTCTGGCAGGGAAAAATTCTGGCAGGGAAAAAATTCTGGCAGGGAAAGATTCTGGCAGGGCAAATGTTCTGGCAGGTGAAAATTATGGGAGGGAAAAGATTCTGACAGGGCAAAGTTCTGGCAGGCCAAAGTTTTTACGGAAAAATTATGGCAGGACAAAAGTTCCGGCAGGACAAAATTGTCTCAAGGAAAAATTCTGGAAGGCAAATATTCTGGCAGGGCAAAAATTCTGGTAGGGCAAAAGTTCTGGCAGTCATAAAGTCTGTGGCTGTTTATCCACATTGTTGTATACAACTAGCAGCATGTGTCTAACTGTCGCTTTATTGTTTTTCAAACGAAGCACAAGCATCGAAATGCTACATGGAAGAGGATTTGCAATGGCTCGCTAAGTCACTGCGATTAGTCTATAAGATTTGCTTTTCAAATGTCAAAAGGTTTTATTTTTAAATCACCTAGAACATTAATGCTATCTGCATCAACTAGCCTAGAACACTTCCTAGAGGATTGACCTGACCTGTAGGCCGCCCATGTTAGATGTGTCGATACGGCTTTACAATGAGAGGACTCTGCATCAACTAGAACACTTCCTAGAGTTAGGCAATTTTGTTTGGCTCACGCCAGCGCCTGCGCTCTTTCCCTCCACTTCTAATATCGACCTTGCCGGCACTGCTGTTCATCTGTCAGATACTGTCAAAACACTTGGAGTAACCCTAGACAATAAGCTCACATTTCGACCTCACATAACTTGCATTTGTAAATCTTGTTTCTATCACATTCGGGAAATACGTCACATCAGGTCGGCCCTGACCATAGGCGCAACCACCCTATGGGACCCATGGGACACGTCCACCCCAACTTTTGAGTGGTCCCCTAACTTTATTATTATGGTCCCCCCAACTTTTAGGACGTGATTCATTATGGTCCCTCCCAACTTTTAGGACGTGATTGCGCCTATGGCCCTGACTATGGATAGGTCTCAAACCATTGCCTGTTCTCTTGTCTCCTCTCGCCTTGATTATGCTAATGCCGTTTTTGTCGGTCTTTCAGTCACTGAGCTCAGCAGGCTGCAGCACATCCAAACCTCCTTAGCGCGTGTTGTGCTGCGCGTCCCAATACAAACTAGTTCCTCAGTCCTACTCCTTCAACTGCATTGGCTTCCTGTTCAGTACAGGATAAAATTCAAATTGGCTTGTCTGACCTACAAATCTCTCCGCACCAACGCACCTTCCTACCTTCAGTCACTACTAACTCCTTACAATTCTCCTCGTTGCTTGCGTTCATCGGGCACAAGTCTTTCATCTGTCTTTTATCAATATAAACCTCGATGCAAAACAGTTATGGGCTTGCATGCATTCCATGCCTGTGTACCCAGGGAATGGAATCGGCTTCCGCTCTCTCTTTGAAGCTCAATTTCACTTCCTTCCTTCAAAAAGCGGCTAAAAACTTACTACTTCTCCTTGGCTTTCAAGCATTATGGATCTTTAATTGCATCTTCCTCTGGCGGCTGACTATCCGTGCCTCAGATTCACATTTCGGTGTGACATTGCGCGCGTTACAAATTTATTTAATAATAATAATAATAGAGGATTGACCTGACCTGTAGGCCGCTCATGTTAGATACGGTATGTCGATGCGGCTTAACAATGAGAGGACTCGGTGGAGTGACCTCACCTATATATTGAGATGTCAAAACGGCTTATTTCTGCTTGGAGCCATTACTCTGTGTAACCAGGTTATAAATTATTCGTGAATTGACAACGCAAGATCTAGATTGTGGAGTTTAAAACTAAAATGGGTGGACTCAGTGGAGCAAAAATTATGTAGCAAACCAGTTTACATTGAATTTCACTATAAATACAATGCATATTTCTCAGTGCACAAAATATTTATGCAATTTCATGGTCAAGTAACTGAAATAAACCCAGATTTTGCCCAAAAACACATACCCAGACGAAGATTAAAAAAACAGATCTAGTGGGAAAACCCAGCTGTGGCATCTATGGCGAGCACGGTAGCACCAAATTATAGGCCTATGTAAGCCTGTGTAACCGAGCACGTGACCGCCCTCTGCCCTGGTTACTTTTATGACTGCCCTGGCTACAAAAAGTGTCTGGCGCCACCACTGGATGTTCCACCTGGCGCTTATGAAGCTATCAGCTGGGCACGAACATTTTCGCTATTATTTTGAACACTTTGGTAGAGGCGTATTTCTATTAATTCGGTAGCTTTATCGTAGCTTTATCATTAGAACATATTAAACGTGACAATTCGTGACGCCAATTTGCGTATGTAGCGTTATTGTTAGATCACATTAAACGTTTCTTATTCACATCGCTTTAATTTTTACTGTTGCTACTTGCATAGATTACTTACTTACTTAGCCTGCATGTCGGCAAGCAGCCGTTTACTTACTTACTGAGCGCTTTGCATGTTGGGATGCAGTCGATAGATGTCGTCGATAGGTCGCTGCACTCTATTTCAGGGCATTCGTTGGCAACCATATTGTGTGGAGTACGGGCATGCAGTCTTCGTGATTACCGAATTCGTTCTATAAATTATTTTGCATTTATGGACTTTCTATAATTATATTTAGCCATCCCAAGTGCGATATGATATATTAATTAAAACAACCACTGTCCGCCATTTGCAGCACGATGCCAATGACATAAGCAAAAGATAAGCTGTCATTGTCACAAATATTGATTAGTTGGGAAGCGGCCATTCAGAAGGGGTCAAAGGCTGGCAAGAATGGAAATCATGAAAAAATTCCCTATGATGCAACCTGGTTCCTAACTTTGGTCGCTTTGAGCAAGTCCTAAATGTTCAGCTATTAAGATATAATTTTGGATATGGAGGTTATTCATGAACTGGCACGATAATTTGACTTGGTCGTTATAAAATATTCGAGTTGAAAATTTCACATGTACCTTAAAACACCCTAGCCCGTACGGACAAATCGTCGATGCACAAGGAGTAGGCGGAGGTCATTCGTCACGTCGGTTGATTGAAGCGCCGCCATGGTCGAGGTGATTCCGTTGACCCGCGTTATCCATTCTCCACCGGAATGTAAACAAGGCTGCAGATGGCATACGCGGTCCGTGTCGCTGAGGCTTGACCGTATATCGGAAGGATGGGCCCGATGGAGTCACATGGCCTTGTCGACTTGCGGACAATAATTCCTCAAGCGCACAAAATTCTTGGCAGAAACGACGACTAAGTCCGGTGCTCAGACTTAGTGCCAGCAAACCCAAACATCTGCGAATTTACTGCAAATATTCTGCATTGAGATTAAAATATCCGTCGATATCTGAATGGACATGGCCGATGACATGTGCAGGGTTAATGTCCATTCCCGATTGGGACAGAATACAGTGCTCTGACCTACGTCGATCAATAGCCTAATATTTCCACGAGAGTAAGTAAGCCACTGACAAAGAGGCCATGAAAATCTTTTTCAGAAAATATTACTTTTTTAAGAAAGATAACATATGTTAAATAGACTATATATGCACAATAAATAAGCAGAAATGACGTAACTACCAGAATGCATCATGCACTGCCCCACCAGTATTCTTTAAGTGAACCATCTTTTTCCCTGGCACTAAGATCTTTGGTAAGATCTTAGCAAGCGCCTGCCATCTAAATTTTTGCGTCAATGATTTCATCACATGTTTTGTAATGCGACTAACGAAACCAATAAAATATGTATTTAATGTACCTTGCTAAAGTTTATCAAAGTCTTCCTTTTTGCTATTCACCTCGCGAATTTTAGGCTACTTTTGGGTTTGATCTTGTGACCAATCAATTCTACAATCTGATAACCCTGGTGTTGTTCTACCTTGATAGTGCTCAGTTATCGAATGACAATAAAATTTCAGTAAATAATAGAGGTATCAGCACATAACAAATATTGAAAAGAGCATTTGTAATTTCTTTCAATATTATAAGTGCGAAATGAATAACTTTAATCGATCAATCAATCAGAATTTATACAGTGCCCTTCAATAATAATAATAATAATAATGACGACAATTTCTATGGCGCCGTAACACGGCACATGCCGTTACAAAGGCGCCTCTACAAACACAAATGCAATAGACTATATTCAGTCAAAGGTACGCCTTAGAAAACATATATGTCTTCAGTCGAGTTTTGAAAGCCTCGACAGACTTGGCAGAACGAACTGTGGAAGGCAGACTGTTCCAGCAGCTGGGGCCAGCAGTTGAAAAAGCACGCTCCCCGAAGAGTGTCTTCGTCCTTCGCACATAGAGATTTCCTTTCACACTGGATCTCAGCGTAAGACCAGCACCTGACGCCGCCATCAGCACACAGTAGGATTTGAGGTAGTCCGGTGCTAAGCCATGTAGTGACTTGTAGACGAGCAATGAGAGTTTGTATTCGATGCGGTACGGTATTGGAAGCCAATGCAACATGTCACGCAGTAATGGTGTCACATGATAATACTTCCGTCAATTACACACGAGCTTCGCCACTGCATTCAACACAGACTGTAGTCGATCGTGCAGGTACTTCGACGCACCAGCCAACAAACTGTTACACCGGTTCACCTGAGAAACCACAAAGCAGAAAACTTCTGTTTTTGCAGCCTCAAAGGGCAGTGATCGCACACAGCTTTTGATCAACCGCAGCTGGCAAAAGCATCTGCTCACCGTCAGTCCCACTTGGCGCGTCATGTACATGTCCGTCTGGAATAAAACTCCAAGGTCATGCATGGCAGTAGAAGGTCGCACCGATATTCCACTTATATTTAAGGACTCACTGCTAAGTTAACATCATAGGCCGTGCGCTTTTGTGCAAGACGTGTCTTGTTAAAGCGCGTTAGAAATAATAAATTGTATATTGTATTGTATTGTAAGTTGATCGCACCTCCTACGTGTGGCACACCAAAGAAAATCGGTCTTGTCAGGAGTCAGAATTCAAGGTACCTACCTATCGGCTCTTCCGGCCAAGATCAAGTGAAGAAACAGTCTTCAACAGTTTGTAAAATTGAGAACATTTTGGGAGGTGTCACATAGTCAAGGAAAGTCCATTCCAGGTTGTTGGACCAATCACAGAGACTGAACGGCTCTGCATTAGGGTGGAGTGAAAAAGTGAAATTTCTAGAACCATCGCCCTACAATTCCCAAGTTAAATGTTTGATGAATCCAAATATAGAAGCTAGAAGCGTGAACGATTCAAACTGGTTACCGGGGAGAGTTGTGCTCTTCAGGGGAGGGGCCAAGGCCTTCTTGGTCGCAAGCAAGCGAAAACCTGGCAAAAAGGAAGAAAACCAAAATAATCAGCAAAAGGAAAGAACAAATGTAGGGAAAAGTCGCATGTTAGAATTGGAACATGGAATATCAGAACGATGAGGAAACCTGGTAATTTGGCAAATGTTATTGCAGAAGTGAGGAGAGCAAAGCTGGATGTGTTGGGACTGGTGGAGACAAGATGGAAGAAGGACAGAGATTTCGCTAGTGATGGAATTAGAATCATACACACAGCAGGAACAGAGGGACAAAAGCGGTGTGGCTATAATGTTAGAGAAAGAGGTAGCGAAAGCGGTGTCAAGAGTAGAGAGACATGGAAGTAGGATAATAGAGGTGACAATGAAGGTCGAACCAATGGATATGGCACTGATAATTCAAGTGTACATGCCGACGGCAAGCCAAGCAGAAGAGGAAATAGATGAAATGTACGAAAAACTGGAGGAGGTACAAGAAAGGATCAAGGGAACAGAATATACAGCAATAATGGGACACTGGAATGCGGTGGTTGGAGAGAGAAGAAGAGATATGCGTAGGAAATGTGGACTGGTAAAGAGGATGGAGACAGATGAGATCAGGATTGCAGATAGAAATGTGGACATAGTGGAAGACTTCTGTTACCTGGGCAGCACGCTAACTGCCGACAGTAGATGCGATAAAGAAATAAAGATTCATATTGGAAAGGCAAATGCGGCTTTTGGAAGGCTGGAGAAGATATGGAAGAGCAATGGATGTAGCCTGAAGATTAAGATCCGATTATATGAGGCTATAGTGTTGAGCACACTCCTATATGGGGCTGAGACGTGGCCAAAGACGGTGGCAAATGGAAAGCGACTGGAGGCGGCACATCATAGGTGGCTGAGACGAATACTACACATCTCATGGAGAGATAAAATAACAAATAAAAGCATCAGAGAAAGGACTGGACAGGAAAAAATGGAGTTTAACATCAGAAAGAGGTGACTGAAGTGGATGGGGCATGTATGAAGAATGGGGCAAGAGAGGAGAGCAAAACAAGCAACAATTTGGACTCCGGAGGGAAGATGTGGTAGAGGGAGGCCAAGGAAGAACTGGATGGAGACCATTCGAGAGGATTTGCAGGGTCTGGAGATGACGTGGAACGATGCTGTCGAAGGGGCGATGAACAGAGTGGAATGGAGAAACTGCATTGCCCAATGTCCAGAACTGCACGGGAAGGACTACTAGGTAAGGTAAAGAGGAACAGTACCAGAGAAAAACTGGCAGAATTCTGCGAAAGGAAAAAGATGATGATAACATGATGAAAAAAAGAAGATACACATGGAAGGCACCGGGAGACACAGCAAGATACCAACTAGACTGCATATTGGTACGATCAAGATTCAGGAACAGTTTAAAGAATTCAAGAGCAATGCCCATAGCGGATGCAGACACGGACCACAATCTGGTTGTCATGAATATACAAGTAAAACTCAAATTCATGAAAAAGAAAAAGAAAAACCGGAAAAGATGGAATAAAAAGAACTTGAAAGAAAAGAGCAAAGAACAAGAAGAGAGAATAGAAGAAAACCTAAAAGAGAACGATGGAACATCAATAGAGGAAAGGATTAAAAGCGGCCATCATAAAGAGTGCCGATGATATCATAGGAACAGAAGAGTCAGCACCAGCAAGAAAACCATGGGTAACAGGAGCAGGGCTGTGCACGAGGGTATACGCGGGTATACAGCGTATGCTCACCTCCTGGGAAAAACGGCATCGTATACTCACCTCCCAAAAAGTAGGGTAAAAAGCAGGGTACACCGTACACGCTAGTAAATCAGGCGCACGCGGCGCTGTTTTGATGTCGGATGACTAAAAAAATAAACTAAAATAAATCTTACGACATTTTCCCGAGATTTTAGCCGGATGGCTTAAAACAAAAGGTCGTCAGATTTTTCGGACGAGAAGATGGACGAAGTTTTCCCGAGGTTAGGTCGTCGAAAAATTTTCTCCCGGTCAGCGTGTACTCACCTCAAAATTTACCAGTACAGCCCTGAACAGGAGAGATGATAATGCAAATGGAAAAAAGAAGAAAATGGAAGCGGGCAAAGCACAGAAGAAGCAAAGAAGAATATAGAAGACTAAACAACAAATTGAGGAGAACAGCGGAGGAGGCAAGAGCAAAATGGTGGGAGGAACAATATAGAGAGATAGAAGAACTACAACAAAAAGGATTGGATAGTATGGTATACAACAAAGTGAAGAATATATCAAGGAAAACAAGAAAGGGAGGAGGAATATAGATTAGAGATAAACAAAGCAAGATACTAAGGGAAATTGGAGAAATTAAAAATCGGTGGAAAGAATACATAGAGGAATTATATAAGGACGAAAACTTAAATGGAACAGAAGAAGGTGTGAGAAAGGAGATAGAAGAGAAGATAGGGGAAGCAAAAGAAGATATTGGCCCGGAACTACTGGCCAAGGAAGTGAGAACAGCGATAAAAGAACTGAGAAATAACAGCACGGAAGGGTATGATGATATATCGGCAGAGATGTTGAAGAGTTGGGATGAGAAAGCTATGAAGGAAGTAATCGAAATATGTCAGGAGATATACACATCAGGAATATGGCCAGAAGATAACCTACATTCCATCATGGTACTAATCAAAAAGAAGCCTAACGCAACTAGATGTGGGGACCACCGCACTATCAATCTCATTACACGTGCGTCAAAGATTTTAATTGGAATGCTAACAAAGAGGATTCAAGCAAAAACAGACGCAATACACGAGATAGGAGATGATCAGTTCTGGTTTAGGAAGGGCATGGGCACTAGATATGCAATTGGGTCACTGAGAGTAATAACAGAAAGAAGCTGTGAAATAGAAAAGGAAGTATACATATGTTTCGTAGGAAAAGGCGTTTGACAGAGTCGACTGGAGGAAACTGATGAAGGCATTGAGAAGAGTTGGAGTGTACTGGATAGATAGAAGATTGATAGGCAATCTGTATATATGACAAAAAGTACGGATAAGAATAGATGGGGAATATTCAGAACAAGGGAAGGTAGGAAGGGGAGTGAGACAGGGATGCCCACTGTCACCACTACTGTTCAACATATATATGGAAGAGATAATAAAGGATTGGATGAACTTGAAGAAGGGATTAAAGTTGGAGGAATGTGGATCAGGGCATTAAGATTCGCAGGCGATCAAGCAATGATGACAGGAAGCCAGGAAGGGTTACAAACAATGATGGACACAGCGTCGAAAGAATATGGAATGAAAATCAACAGAAGGAAAACAAAGATTATGAGAATAAGCAAAGGAGAGCAGAAGAAAGTTAAAATATTCATAGATGGAGAAGAATTAGAACAAGTCAAGGAATTTGCTTATCTCGGTAGTACGATTACGGAGGATGCTAGATGTGAAAGAGAAATACAACGAAGGATTTGTACTAGGAAAAGATGCATTTCAAAAGAGGAAAGAGCTACAGGAATCGATAAAGAGTTGAAAAAGAAAATGGTAAAAACCTTTGTATGGAGTGTGATGCTATATGGATCAGAGTCATGGACCATGAGGATGGAAGGCATCAAGAGAATAGAAGCATTCGAAATGTGGATATAGAGACAGAAAGAAAGAATCAGCTGGTGGAATCATGTAAGGAATGAGGAGGTACTGAATGAGGAGATACTGAGAAGAGTTGGAGAAAAGAGATCGCTGATGCACACAATTAGAGAAAGACAAAGAAGATGGTTCGGGCACACACTCAGAGGAGACTCGATGCCACGAACAGTCATAGAAGGGAAAATGGATGGAAAAAAGAACGAGAGGAAGACCAAGACAAAGACTGTTGGACTGGATGATGAAAGACGCTGAAAAAGAAAGCACAGAATAGAGAAGAATGGACACGTCAAACATTCAAAGCTGCCAAGGGACAGAGAACGAAAAGAAGAAGAAGAAGAAGAAGAAAGTGAAATTTATAGAGTTCGAATCTCGACTTGGGACATATCTCTTTTCTAAGGCGTATCTCTGACTGATTGCGGTTGTCTTTGTAGAGGCGCCCTTGTAACGGTATGTGCTGTGTTACGGCGCCGTAGAAATTGTCACTATTATTATTATTATTATTATTTGGTCATTAATGTGTATAGTTTGGAACTGCTGGTATTCTTTGTTTAATGTTTAGTGCATAGTGTTTGCTGCTTAATAATGAATATGTACAACCATCTAAAATATTTAGAGCACTGTTACAACCAACCTGCAAATTTAAAAAAAAGAAAATTTTTTTTGCAACTTTCAAATTTTAAAGCTCGTTGGAGCACATCTTCGAGAACAAATTTTAAAGAAATATTTTGCATGATAACTAACTACACCAAAAGCAGCTCGCCTGATTGGCGGCATACCAAAGTTTGGGCATATATCAAGTTTTATACGGGAAGAACTGCACTGGTTGCCTATGCAAAAACGTATTGAGTTTAAGATTCTAATGTTCATGCGTAATTGCCTAGCAGGCCAAGCTCCAACCTCTCTTATCGAACTCTGTGTACCTGTGCTATCCATTCCAGGCCGTAGACTCCCTCGCTCTGCTACGCATGGTGACCTGGTTGTCCCTATGGCTCGATCTGCCACAGTGCTGCACAGAAGCTTTGCTATGGTCGGCCCATCTTTCTGGAATAAGTTACCTATTAGTCTCCGTAATTAACTTCTTTGTCTTTCTTTGCCCCTTTTCCGCAAGTGTTTGAAAACCATTCTCTTTGATTGTAGTTTGGTGTCAGGTCGGGAACTCCTCTGAGGAGTTCTCTTGAAAGGGCACTATATAAATGTACGATTACAATTACACCAAAAGCCAATTAATTGTCGCTATTCCATTCAGATTTTAGAAATTTCACTTTTTTCACTCCACCCTGCTTTGCATTGTAGTTCTTAAGTAGTTTGCATTCGTGCAGTTTAAAGTCATGGATAAAGAAATTGCTATGGTGTTTGCTGCTGCTGCTGCTGTAAAGTCACCATAAAACCTCGCGATTGGAACATCTTTTGCTCCAGGTTAATTTATAATTTATTTATTTGGTGTGAATTTTTTTCAATTTTGAATTTTTTTGAAAATTTCAAACATACCTAAAATATTTGATTTCCTTATTCTAATCAAGAGATCAGCTGACTTGTCCTTGATGATCTTGAACAGCTGAAAGGAAACTTGTTTTTGAGATTTGGATTAATTTTTCATTTGGATCATTTTCAAAAATTTGTGGTTAACACTGTCTTGAACTCTCTTGAGTCATGGTATCCTACAGTCTTCGTCTTGGAACTCAGCTGTCTTAGTCTTGTCTTGGTCTTGAGGTTTGAGTCTTGCAAGCAAGTCTGGGTGGGTTAAAGAGAAAGAATAACTTGCTGTAATTGAGTTTTGAGTATACAATGTACATGGCGATGATGGAAGCAGTTTTATAGTCGAGCAGTTGTGTCAGAGATCACAAAGGCGAATGAAGCAGGTGCATGAGAGGTGGGAGGTGTAGTAGGGAAGGAGAGATGTGGATGAAAATAATACCTAGCTTGAGGTCATATTCTAAAGCCAAATTAAATTTGAGATCCATGCCTTTGACCAAACTGTATGAAAATTCGTGTTATAGTTATGCATTTTATAAGGAGATTATATAATTCTTTGTGTATTTTAGCAAACTCTTCAAGCAAGCCTGCTTACCCTACTCAAGCCATGGCACCATACCCAACGCAGAGCTGTGCTAACAATTACCCTGGATTGCAGAATGCTGGACTGGCCCCACCTCCATACTCTGCTGGTAAGTTTGCTATATATGTAAGTGCTATTAAAAAATTACAATAATGGATTTTGATGAGGTTCAAGGTTTGTATATGCCCAAGTATACCACATTTGTTCACATTTTAATGCACATTCAAGGATTATTGAGGTGGACCATGCGCACAGGCAGTGTTGGAAACTGGTCTGAGGACCAGCAGACATGCATTCATCCTACTTCCTGAGAAAAATTACTAGCAAATAATAATCAGTGCAGAAATTATACAGTAATCGCTGTGGTATTATGCAAGTAAATACTGTTCAAAATCATCTTGGAACAGAATTTTTGTCAGAGAGCAAAATTGCAAAGAAACAAGCACTTTACTGACAGCAAAGAGTGGCAAGAGGGTGTGGGTTGAGTAGCATTCTGCAGAATACCTGAAAATTTATTAGAAACAACTTGCTAAAATAAGAGTGGCAGGTACACACGTCACTGTTGCAAAAAAATGGTCAGATTCACCATATCTATTTAGGGTAGCAGTAGCATGACATTTAATCCTGCGACACTTAATACCACGACAGTTAATACCGGACACTTAGTCCCAGCGACATTTAATCCCGCGTCGGTTAATCTCGCGACAGTTAACCCCGGCGACATTTAATCCCGGCGACACTTAATCCCGCAACATTTGATGCTGCGGCATTTAATACCTGTATACACGTGAGTACGAATATTTGTACGACTATAATTGTTGTCCACATAGCCAATTATGTAGTGGCTCGACTATTGTTGTTGTCCACATAGCCAATTAGGTAGGTTTACCTCTCTGTTCAGGTTTTCTGTTGTACATCTGTACATAAAATGATCATTATAAAGGATTTTAAACAGGATTTGAGAAGTTCAGTCTACAAACAAACTGATACATGGAAATTACGAATACATTAACATCACGACAATGCCAACGGAGCTCTTTGTCTATCAAAAGCAGTGAATATTATAATATTTAACTGCAAAGGCTTGACTCTTTTGAACAATAGTAAATATTGCTGTGAATATTGCTTTTATAGAAGTTAACTTTTTTATATGTTATTTTACTTTTCTGGTATTAAGTGTCGCAGGATTAAATGTCGCCGGGATTAACTGTCACGGGATTAAGTGTTGCGGGATTAACTGTCCGGTACTAATTGTCGCGGTATTAAGTGTCATGGAGCCCTATTAACCCATTTACCGTGGAATAAATTTTTTAAATATTTTCTACACCCGTGTAATAATTTTTTGGTATTCTTAAAAATAATGGATGTGATATACGGACAACCAAGTAGGAGTATATTTGCAAGTTAACAATCCAGAAGTCTCTGTTTGCACTAAGAAACATAAATGTCAGCCTTTAATATTTAGTAGGCCTATAATAAATAGGCCCTGATGAATTTATGTAGCGCCAGTTTAGTAGGCCTATATTCGCTTTGTATACGGTTATATTCCAAAGCGTGGTGTAGGTTTGAGAGATAGTAACATCACAATCTCTACAGCAGGATCTTCTCTGCTATTCTATTTTCATTCCCTTTTCCCACAGTGTGAACAATGTTCAGTCTTTTGTAAAGCCTAGTAGGCCTAGGGGCAGCGCTGCCCTCATTTCAAGGATTGAACTATGGGATATGTCCTCCAGTTGGTGGCAGTAGAATTTCTGCATTCACGTGTAAATGTATTCCTGTATTTTCGTTTGTATGTATTTCTATAGTTATTCATGTGTCTATTTTTGTATTTGTCTAGTTTTATATTACTATATCTAGACATATTCAGTATTCCCCTGGATTTGTCATGTTAGGAAGCGATTTTATAAATGGTAGGCCTAAGCATAAGTCCTGGGCACGACGTTAAACTGCATCCATCCTCTGCCACAGGGAACCAACAACGTCCCTGTGCCGGTCCTAAGCCCGGACAAAAGGAGGAAGGTTTGTCAGATGGGTGGCGATACGCTGGCAGTAAAAGAACAAGACGATTGAAATCCGCAAAAACCACGGCACAAGTGACATAGCGACCCAGATGCTTCAAGGTGTCATGATGTGGGGCAGACATGCACAGGCCGGTCAGGACAGACCAGTGGAGAGAGTCGGAGGAGAGAGCGTGGGACACATACGGGCATTGACCCAGGTTGTCCTTCATGCCTCTCTCCCAATATTCTCTTCATTCAGGCAAGGTGGTCTATAGCTGCTTCAAGATGTTAATGGTGTGGAGCAGACCTGCTGACCGGACTGGTTGAAGCTGGGCAATATGATGCGAGACAGACTCAGACAGAGAGTGGCGTCGGACTCCTACGGGCATTGAGCCTAAGGATATTGATGATGATGATGATGAGGCCTAAGCATTGACGCGTCCGATTTTTCGTCTTTTGACCCACGTGTACGGCGAATTATGGTCGCACGGGACGGATTTATGGCCTTGATTACCTTCATCAAGAACGTTACTGGAACTAGAACTAAGTTTGCTATCATTATCAATGTCTAAATCGGACAAAATATCATTACTTTCAAGCAATAAACGCTGGAGTTCTTGACTAGACAAACCACGCTAGCAACCCAAAACGCGAACGACCATCCATTTTCTAGCGAACTATGTTTATATTTCTTATTTTTCGCACATCAAATGACGTCATTTATAATATGGAAAGCCGTTAGTACAATCGTGAAACATAATTACATATTCCTATTGCCATTATGGCGAGTTTATTCGGGCTACGCGGCCGGCGAATGGACGCATAACGCGTGGACGAGTTAACTCGGGGATCACGCTGCACAATAGTTAACGCTGGACGAGTTAACTCGGGGATCACGGTAAAGGGGTTAAGCATCCTAGTCATGTGTGAAAAAACTGATATCGATGAGGAATAAAAATCAGTAGTTGTAAGGTCTCCACCTCAGGTCAATGACTATCTTGATGGCTGGTTTGGTGATACTCCTGCAGTAGCTGGTGGATCACCCTCATCAGGTTAGCTGAAATTTGGGTTGTTGGTGTTGGGAATGGCTTTGCTACAAGCTGTACAGAGATCCAGGTAACAAATTCGAACAGATTGATGCGTATTTTCTGTGCTGTGAATCTCTATTTACAGATGATGCAGAATACACCTAGAGGAAATTAGAGTTAGGTGGAACTGAGGTAGAGGAATTATGGAATTGACAAAGTCATGGCTAGGGAATATAATCCTGGGGCATTTTCTCAATCCTGGGACTCCAGGATTATAGATTAGTTAATCCTGGTATTGGTTTATGTGGCAGTAGTGAAGCTCTTGTAGTGTCGATTCGATGGATCTTGTCATCATCTGAAAACCTGTGTACCTGTGAGAATAGACCAATCCTTGAAGCACACATACGTCAGCCCACGGAGTATGAGCCACATAGTCAGATTTGTGGGAGAGAGAACGGGCATGTAGTTAGACAAAACCCTGGAAGCCTCATGTAGTCTGGAGCAGGCAGATCAGAGGCAGGTCGACCGGAAGGAAACTGATCAGACCCAGCCAGTACAACATGGGCTGAAAGTGAGCTGGAAGTCAGTATAGGTTAGGCCACAGAAGATGGGGCAGCAGATGGAGACAGGTTGTTATGATTGAAGGGAATATAGTATACATATAAAATAGGAATGCATTGTGATATACAGAGATCACTGATTATTGCAAAATTTAGATGTAAAATGAATATGAAGGCACCTTTGATATTTAATTCAACTGAAATTGTAGGAAATGCACTAAAATTCCTTGTATATTTGTAATCTATGCAAGGAACTGTACAGGCAAGAATAAAATCATCTAAAATAGTCAAACCACTCTTGAGATATCAACTCTCAAAAAGTGGACATCTTGAAGTTTCATGAAATGACTTCAGAGTACGGAGTCACAGAATCCATGACATCTTGGAAAGTATTTCAAATATTGCACAAAGTCTTTGGATTCTTCCATCCAATATATCTTGCAACATTGGTTAAAATTTAGACAAATTTAGGGATTGTTGAGTGGGAACCTTCCTCAAAATTGTTTGAGCTGAGCTGGAATGACTCAATAGTCAAGGCTGCGCCGCACTAACACGTGAATGAAGGCGTCCACAGCTTTAAAAGCAATGGCCTTGAGCTGCTGCATTTGCTGTGGCCCAAAAATAGTAATCGCTAAGGTTTTTGCCAATATTTTGGCCAAAAGCAGGAATGTTTAAATCAAGTTTTGCAGGCTTATAGGTAGTTCATATTTATACACAGCCTAATTTAACCAAAATGTTTCAAACAGAATAATAGTTATATTACTTTTAAGTTATCCACCCATTGATTTTAGACGATCCAAAAACATAATGCAGCAATGTGCCAATGGTTACACCACAGAATCAGGTGATGTCTACTTATTGAGTCACATCTCAAATAAGTGTTATCAAATAAACTTGATATTACCAGATGAATTATCACTATATTCATTTAGAAAAGAAACATGTAACGACTACATGTATCTTTATAGCTGTATGTAGGAAGCATCATATAGCAGTTCTCTTAAATTTCTTCTGTCTTTCAGATCTCAAATCAAAAGTCATCTTTTCCTGGATTCATTTCCTTTCTTGTACATTTCCGTGTTTCCCATTGTCTTTCCTTCTTGACTTTTGACTCGGCTCACTATGGAATTTGACTTGAACAATGACTTTGCTTAGCAGCAGCCAATGAATGACGTGCTTTTCAAAAGCTCTATTGAGGTGGTGATATTGAAATTTTTAGATTAAATCAGAATGGTGGAGAGAGCATGACATGAAAACATGAAATTTGCCCACAATTAAATTTTGAACATTGCATATGAGTTTTGCTGTAGTGCACTTAAGTAACTTTGCTCATGATGTCTTCACCTTTCGTAGATTTCTTGCATGTGTATCTGTGAAATCAGCTGCTATGAAAATAGTGGCTGTAATGAATATTCTCTGTACACCAGTCATTGTGAGTTTTTGTTTTTCTATTTCAGTGTTTCAGCCAAACAGCGCTCCTTATGGGCCAATGGTTACACCACAGAATCAGGTGATGTCTACAAAATTATTACTTGTTATTCTTGCATTCTGTTGTGTATCTATCATATTTTTCGGACTATAAGTCGCGTTTTTTACATGGCCGTCGGTGATTGCGACTTGTATAAAGGTGCAACATATGTATTAAAATTTCAAAAAATTTCCAACCGGTATTTTCGGAAAATATAATCGGAACAGAGAAGCAATATTAAATCACATTTATTGAACGTGAAACAACCCATTGTAAATTGTCATAGCTTCACGGGGGATTGGGAATAGATACATATCGATAGCGTCATCAACTTTGGTAAACAGGGCTAAGCATGTAATCTCTAATTATATAGGCCTATATCTACAGCGAGTTAGATTGGCTTTGATAACGACGTAAATAAAGCTTATTCCTACCTAACCCGGGAGCATTTAATGAATGTACACATGGAAATTGATCCAAGGTAGTCCCGCAACCAATCAGACAATGAGCTTGAATTTGCCTAATGAATATTCATGTTAGGCCTCTAGCCATAAGTAAGAAATACGAATGAGCTTCGGAACTTCATATTTTTTAGGAATAATTCGCTTCATGAAGCATATACAGGGTGCGCCAAAAAAAGTAATCCCCTACAGTTTTTAGCCCATATCTTGACCAAACATAAGAATTTTTAAATGAAACTTTACAGACTTAAAGGCAATTCATATTTACGTACAATGGTCAAATTACAAAAAAAATATTTCAAACAGAACAAAAGTTATATCACTTTTAGTGAGGCTACCCACCGTTTTTTGACGATTCAAAAACGCGACGCAACAAAAAGAAACAAAAACCAATTTAATTAGTCTGGTAAATATCTTGGCCGGAAGTAAGAATTTCAAAATGAAATTTCACAAGCTTAAAGACAATTCATATCTACACATGATGGCCAGATTTCAGCAAAATATTTCAAACAGAATAAAAGTTATGGCACTTTTAAGGAGGCCACCCACCGTTTTCTGACGATTCAAAGACGTAACGCAGCAAAAAGTAGCAAAATCACGATTTTATTAATTCTCATCTCAAATATTATTGTTATTGTGATAATGCCAGATGATCATTATTGTTACTATTTAAAAACGGAACAGGGCACCAGCGTAGCTGCGCGTCACTGAGAAGTCACTCAGCAAGATGACAATCAAATTGGCAAATATGGAATCTGTCAGATTAATCAACAGGTCCATCAAGAACTTTGCAAAGAGACTCAAAAGAAGTTTTTGGCACTGGTGTTGGGCACATTGAACACAAGTTGTGAATCACTATCAAGTTGAGTTCCAAACAGTTATTTGAGATGTCTGTTCAGTTAGTAGTTAAGTTTAATTAAGATTACTGCATAACTTGCAAATGTAAAGCGCAGTGCGCCTTGCAGGCGTTTAATTAAAGAAAAGATATTATTATATTATTATTATACTTGATAAAATCACGTTTTTGTTACTTTTTGTTGTGTTACGCTTTTTAATCGACAAAAACTGTGGGTGGCCTCACTAAAACTGGTATAACTTTTGTTGCGGTTGAAATACTTTGATAAAATCTGGCCATCATGTGTAAATTTGAATTGTCTTTAAACCTGTAAAGATTCATTTTGAAATTCTTACTTCTGGCCATGATATTAGCAAAAAACCTTTAAAAAATTTCGTTTAGTTTTTTAATCGTCAAAAAATGGTGGGTGGCCTCACTAGCAGTGATATAACTTTTGTTCTGTTTCACATATGGCAGTGAAATTTGGCTATCGGACGTAGATATGAATTACCTTCAAGCCCGTAAAACTGGATTTGAAAAATTCCTATTTTTGGCTAAGATATTGACAAAAATTCGTAGGGGATTACTTTTTTTGCGCACCCTGTATAATTCGGTATGCAAAGAGTTATCATAATACATGCATGTAAATGATATTGTGATCTTGTGACATTGCGCGTGTGCAAGTAAATTTGGAATAAAACGTGATTCTTATGAACGAAGCGCTGTTAAGTCAGTTTGAACTTGATTCCTATTTTTAGAACATCCGTGTTGGAAATTGGATCGTTTATTAAGGAACTTTATACAAGAAAATAGGGTGTCCAACGACAAAATTTTAAATTTTTAATATGCTTTTCAAATACATCTGTCTAACTCTGTCACTGGTTGTACTCTGCAAATACCAGTCCCATGCCTGAATAAAGAAGGAGGAGGGCGCTAGTGAGCTTCGTTATCACACAGTGACGCTAAACTACAAAATATTATCATATATAATATTACATATCTGCAGATTCTGGGAATAGAGACAGCTGCAACTAACTCTCACCTTGATCATCCATCCTCAAAACAAGACTACTCGATCTAAAACGGAAGCTGGATTAGGGTATTTATATCTCTGAAATGGAAGCTGGAATAGGGTATTTTTATATATGAAGTGGAAGCTGGGCTAATGAAAAACGCTAGAGAAATGGAAGCTGGATGAAGGTTCCTTATAGCTGGATTGACGAAAATAACGCTTGAGAAATGGAAGCCAGGTTAAGATTGTTTGTTTGTATGTGCACTTGTTATAGCGCCCCTTCAAGCTCTATATACTCAGAGGTGCTCCCGAATGCAGAGCGGACACTGCGTCGGAGTTTCACGCCGAAGCGCTGAGCAATTGTGAGTGAAGGACTTGCCCAAAGTCCTTACGCAGCGAGGTGGATTCGAACCTTCCGGCTTCAAGGCAACGACGCCACCACTACACCACCGCGCCCCACAAATATTTTTATATATCTTCAATTGAAGCTGGATGAAGGTATATTTATATCTTAAATAGAAGATGGATCGACTTTCCAGCTGAAATGGAAGCGGATGCATGTTGGAATACATGAATGAAAATCAACAATCCAGTTTCCATTTCTTAAGCTTTCTATCATTCATCCAGCTTCTTTTTCAGATATATAAAAACCTTCACCCAGCTTCTAATTAAGATATAAAATGCATTTCTTAAGCTTTTTAATCATCCATCCAGCTACAACTTAGCCAAGAAAATTTTCAGCCATCAAGCTCCCAGTTAAGCAAGAACATTCTCATCCATCCACATCCAAATTAATCAAAAAGATTTTCATGAATCCAGCTCCAATTTAAGGCAAGGCATTTTCATCCATCCAGCTCCAATTTAAGCAAGAACATTTTAATCAATCCAGCTCCAATTTAAGGCAAGGCATTTTAATCAATCTAGCTCCAATTTAAGGTAAGGCATTTTAATCAATCCAGCTCCAATTTAAGGCTTGACACTTTCATCTATCCAGCTCCAATTTAGGGCAGGACATTTTCATCAATCCAGCTTCTATTTCAGGTATGAAAATACTTATTCCGGTTTCCTTCACTCCAACCGCTAAAATTTTAACAAGACGATTTTAGTCAATCTAAATCCGACTTCTATCTAAAATTGAAGCATTTTCGTCAATCCAACTTCTAGTTAGCAACGCGATTATTACGTGTAACCATCTTCAATTTTTACAAGCATTATTTTCATTAATGCAACTTCATTCAGGAAACGTTCTTCGGGGTAAGAGTATCTAAAGAATGATTGATTGGGTATAACGGCACTTCTGCACAGAATTGTCATTTTGCAGATTCGGCGAGTTTAACAAAAATCACTGTTTACAACAGATTCCTGCTATTTACCGAACTAATGCAACCCAATTGACTTAATGAATATTCAATATGCAGTAAATGTTGATTATTCATAACGCAGTAAATGTCATTATTGATATGGCGACAGCGGATTTGTTGCGGATGTACCTTGGATCAATTTCCATGTGTACTTTCATTAAATGCAACCTGGGAAGTAGGCCTGCGAATTTACAATATACAGGTATAGCAAGGAACAATTGTATCTTGTTGTTGCTAGCCTAATTAAAATTCTATAGGATCCTATCAGATTGAAATTCGCTCTAAGACTCATGTTATTACACCGTCTAGAATGTGAAAGGGCGAAATTATGCATTCCTTCGTATTCTGTGGCCCAGCCGATCTTTGAAACCCTAGTCGTCTACCGTATATTTCGAGGTCGTTTGTTTGTGTTCAATTCGTATTCGATGGCCCAGCCGATGAAGCGCTTGTTTTAATTATTTGTTTAAGGTAGGCTGACAATCCCTGTGTATAGTTTGACAGATGCGATCTTTTAATTATATCATGACTAGAGTCAGTCTTATAGAGGCTCAGCCTGGGTAATTGTTTGTTTGAAGAATTAGACCCTTGCTGGTCCTACCTATGATTCCGCGTCGTTGTCGCTTATGCGCAACTCTCTTCTAGGGGTAGCCCCTCATATCTTCGGGCTCTGTGTAACCTGGTCTCCACTCTTCCTGGCCCTCCGCTTGGCTGCAAATGGCCTTCTTGTTGTACCTCGCATGCGTGGAGCTACGGCCCAATCTAAAAGCTTTGCCTATGTTGGCCCTTCTTGTTGGAATCGCCTTCCTCACAAGCTACGTCTTGAGCTCCTTGGCCTTTCTCTTCCCTTGTTTCGTAAACACCTGAAGACTATACTATTTGTTAGCGGGAGCACTAACTAGGGTCGGGAGCGCTACTGAGTCTGTGAGTGACGCTTTAAAAATGTTCAATTACAATTATTATAATACGGAAGGCAATGTCACTGTAAATTAAAAAATTTCACAAAATTTTCCGAGTCGCAGCAATAAAAGTGAGTCGGTCGGGTTACCGGAAACACAACATTATTTTTTTGCCTAAGATCCAACTCTATACGGAAGGCAATGTCATTCATTCATTCATTTCAGGCATTTAAATGTCACCGTATTATGTCAATACAGATTTTAAAAAATAGGAAAAAAATGTAATTTTTTTAAAATAACAATTTTTTTTAAATAAAAATATTTCACAAAATTATTTGAGTCGCAGCAATGAAAGAGGGTCGGTTGGGTTACCGGAAACAAAACATTATTTTTTGGCCTTATTCAACTTCCTGCTTTACGTCACAGAGTTGAACAACAGTGCTATAGCAGGAAACTGTAATTGCTCCTCATTATTCTCTCTTCTCCTGACCTGGGGTGGAAGTCATGGCGTAGGTGTACTGTATCATCATCATCATGAACCGTGGGCTCAACGCCCGTAGGTGTCTGACGCCATTTTAACCATGTTCTTCTATTGTTCTCTTTCTAGTGCGATGTGGCTCAGCTTCTGCAGTGATGTTCCGCACCAGTCTATTAAATCATCCGCCCATTCTCTATGAGGTCGCCCTCTTTTGTTTTGTCCGTCCATCATTCCAAACACCAATGCCTTTATTTTCCTGTCATTGCTCATTCGGCATATGTGGCCGAACAAACCCAGTTTCCTACGGATTATACTCTGCATCATGTTTTCCTTGAGGTGTATGCGATTGTACAGTTCTACGTTAGTTACTTTCTGTGTCCACACTATTCCCAAAATCCTCCTATAGCATTTCCTTTCGAAAGCCAATATTCTTTTCTCGATATCTTTTGTTATTACCCAAGCCTCGCATCCATATAGTATGCTGCTGAAGACGCAAGTTCTTAGTACACTCAGCTTAGTTTCCTGCTTTATGGCTTTGCTCTTCCAGATCTTGTCTAAAGTTTTTAGTGCTGCCATCGCCTTTGCAATTCTGACCATTACTTCCTGCCTACAATCAAGATCATACGTCATGTTGCAACCGAGGTATGTGAACCTGTCCACGTTCTCTAATTGGATTCCGTCTACAACCATCTGCTGTGCTAGATCCCTGTCGCCGAATACCATTGTTTTTGTCTTATCAAAGTTCATCGTGAGACCATATCTCTTTCCTTCTTCATTCAACGTCTGCACTGTGTGTTCCACTCGTTGCTCATCTTCTCCAATCAAGTCGATATCATCGGCAAAGCATAGATTGTTGATATTCTCGCCACTAATCATTACACCGTCATTTTCCCTGATCTTGTCCATTAACCTTTCCAAGTGTGTGATGAAGGTGTTTGGTGATATTGGGTCACCTTGTCTTGTGCCTCTGCTAGTGTTAAACCAGGGACCAGTTTCTCCACATACTCTTACTGCTGCCTTTGCATTGCTGTTTATTTCTTTCAAGAGATGAGTCAATTTGCAATCCACCCCATATGACTCCAAAACTGCCCACGTTACCCTCTGATCAATGCTGTCGAACGCCTTCTGGCATCAGATTTCAATGTATGCCGGACATAAAGGCTACTCTAGGTCATATGTATTCTTGGTGTATGTCTTACTCTTGTAAGCGAGTCATGAGTAAGCGTATCTATTAGAATATCTATTCTTGGGTGGTTATATATTTCTAGGTTATCGTGCATGCGCACAGCCTACTATATTTATACGCGATCATCTCCGACGAGAAGTAAGCAAGTCGATAGATGGCCGCAAAGCAAAATGTTTCATATTTAATATAGCCTAGATAAAAAATTACGAGGCTTGATAAGAGCAAATAGTAGGCTAATTATGTGAGTGAACGTTATTCACGAAGGTATAGAAAGAAAATTACATAGCGAGAAAGGGAAAAGATTTTGAATAGAACGGTGTTGTGGGGATAGAATCTGATGAAACCGTAACCGGTTTCAGATAGTGGTCCCCGAATTATTTATTTATTTCTTGTTGATTTCTCGAATTGTCCAGTTTCACGTGGCATTCGTTTAATTTATTGGGGAGTTTAATATGCAAACTGTCGCTAGAACAGACTAATTACAACAGATAAAAGGGTCGCTACGTTAGGTAAGCGACCCACGATTTGGTAGGCCTACTGTAACGCGGCACTTCGAATCCAATTTCCTATGGTATTTAGCCAAATTTTAATATTTTGTGAGGGCGAAAATAAAAGCCAATATAATGTTCGCTGTCGACGAATGATACGAGTTCATTGCAGACGTTTTAAACACATTTTTACATGTAAAGTGTGGTCGAATGCAACGAATTTCGAGTCACAAACAGCCGCCATCTTAGGTAATAGAGACTTACACCTGCCCGAGAATGGGCGTAGTGTTACTCACAGAGTAAAGGTTTACGTCTGACCCATGACTACCGTTTTAAATCGTTATTCGGGTGTAGACCATATTTATGCCTAGAGTACGAGATATACCTAGGCCATGACTGCCGCCCCTGTATTTGTGTCTTCCATGGTGTATTTTTGGTGACATTTCTTTAACTTAAAAACCACGAACTCCACTTATTTTTAACTAAATTTTTTAACTTATGAAATTGTGCAAAAATTTAATTCTGTAGGCAGTACTTTAGAAATGCAGAAGGTACATGGTTAGAAAATTCATTCATGGAACCCGCTTGACCACCTAACATCCACGTTTCCATTCTCTGACGCTGCTGCAGTGGATTTCTGAGACAGCAATTTATAGTTTAGAAAATCGTTTAATGGTTGATGCAAACTGGAATCGAATCTAACATCTGACTTCGATCGAGTGTGGATGACATCGTTACAACCATAGGCGGAGACCTGGGCCGAGAATTTGGGGGGGCGGAAAGACGGGAGATTTTCCAAAAAATTTCTGACGACTGGCGAAATCTCGGGGAAAAAAATATATTTTCGCCGCCAAAAAAGTTGATGACCTTTTTTTATTTTATAGTCATCCGGCCAAATCTTGACGAAATTTTCCATTTTCGCCGCCAAAAAGTTGATGACCTTTTTTTTAGTCTTGACGCTCAACGATTGGGGGGGGACAAATGCATGGGCCGTCCCCCCCAACACTTTCATTGGGGGGACCGTCCCCCCTAGGTCTCCACCCATGGTTACAACACAAACCAGCATGTTTCAAGGATGACAGCTATATACACGGTGTCCCAATTGAACTGATACCCTTTTTGTTTTGGCGATGTACTTGTCAATTCTAAATGAGACTATAAATTCCCGAAAATGTAAGGGGGATACATTATCCAATTCTACGAACAGAATTCGAAGTTATGCACATTCAAATTTGGGCAAAGAAAATTTTAAGTTTCCTACATGTAAAAGATAGGAAATTATTGTTTGCAGCAATTGCTGTTCTTCAAAGCTGATGTTCAAAATGTCCTCCATTAGCTCGAATGCATGCTCTAAGGCGCTTTCGCCATTCATTGATTGCATTAAGTGTCAACAATCCCTTGATCAAAACGATTCCATTCTTCCACAATTCGCTGTTTGAGGTGGTCAACGTCACGCATGCGAGTTTGATAAACGCGTTCTTGAAGGACGCTCCATATCTTGTAGTCAAGTGTATTAAGATCAGGGCTATTGGGGGGGGGGGGGGCAAAGAGTTGGTGAAATGAACTCTGGAGTTTTTCGTGAAACAGACCAACATTTTCTTTGGTTCGATGTTTTTCTGCAGATCCACCGTCAATTTTTGCAATCAGTCAATTCAAGGCTGCGATGGACCAGTTTCTGTTAGGAAATTCCTTTCAAAACCTTTTTGCACCGTAATGTTTTTCTTCTCTTAAACTTTTTATTAAACTCAACTCATCTTTGATGAAAACCATTTTTATTATTGCCCCCTAACATGAAAATGACGAAAATAAAATATGATGTCGTATTTATTAATTTAGAAGGTAAGGTGTGCCGTTGCAGACCATAATTTCCTATCTATTACATGCATAGGCGGAGACCTGGTCCGAACTTTGGGGGGGACGGACGAGCGACCGAATGACGATCGCCGAGGCACAAAGCGCCTCGCAGGGGAGGGTTTGGGCAGGGAGATATGCCCCCAAACTTCGAAAAAGTTTGATTTTCAGCACTACAATGGTAGCATTTCAGGTAGTCATATTAACAAATTTCCTCGTCATTTTAGTGCTTATTGTCTTTGTTTAAGACTTCAAAAGTGTCCCCGCCAATGTCGAAATGCTTTGAATTGATAATTGTTTAGTAAAGTTAAAAGAGGTGTGTAAGAGACATCTCCAATAGAAATTCTCTGTTTAAAAAAATAGTTTACTTAGTTTGATGATAATAGTTTATAAAAGTTAAAAGAGGTGTGTAAGAGACATCTCCAATTTGAATTCTCTGTTAAAAAAATAATAGTTAATTATTTTGTTTGATGATAATAGTTCAGTAAAGTTAAAAGAGGTGTGTAAGAAACATCTCCAATTGGAATTCTCTGTTAAAAAATAGTTAATTTCTTTGATGATAATAGTTCAGTAAAGTTAAAAGAGGTGTGTAAGAAACATCTCCAATTGGAATTCTCTGTTTAAAAATAATAGTTAACTTGTCTGATGACATAAGTTTAGTAAAATTAAAAGATGTGTGTAAGAGACATCTCCAATTGGAATTCTCAGTTTAAAACAATAATAATAGCTAACTTGTTTGATGACAATAGTTTAGTAAAGTTAAAAGAGGTGTGTAAGAGACATCTCCAATTGGAATTCTCTGTTAAAAAATGGATAGATCCGATTTGACCAGGGTCTATGAAAACAGAAGCCGTTACCCTGGACAGAAATTTGCTCAGCATATTACAGCACTTTAGAGCAAGGCACTTGAGTCACTTGACCAATTGTTAAAAAAGAAATAATAGCTTGTTTGATGACGTTTAGTTTAGTAAAGTTAAAAGAGGTGTGTAAGAGACATCTCCAATTGGAATTCTCTGTTAAAAAATGGATAGATCCGATTTGACCAGGGTCTATGAAAACAGAAGCCGTTACCGTGGACAGGAATTTGCTCCGCATATTACAGCACTTTAGAGCAAGGCACTTGAGTCACTTAGCCAATTGTAGAAAAAATAATAGTTAACTTATTTGATGATAAAAGTTTGGTAAAGTTAAAAGAGGTGTGTAAGAGACATCCAATTGGAATTCTCTGCTAAATAATAATAGTTAATTTGTTTGATGATAATAGTTTAGTAAAGTTAAAAGAGGTGTGTAAGAGACATCTTCAATTGGAATTCTCTGTTAAAAAAATAATAGTTAACTTGTTTGATGATAATAGTTTTTGTAATTATATTACATTTAACTTGGGATTTTAAATCGTACGTTTTTATTACCTATTGTTAATCCGATGTATAATAACGATGTTCTATGTCCCATTGTTCGTTTTCAAGAGGAGTAATAAACAAAACACTTACATACTAACTTACTTACTTTCCATATTATTCCCAATGTCCAACTGGGGGTTGATTCTAGCCGGAAGGAAACCTGAGGGGAATGTAGCAGAAGCCCGATTATGACGTTGTGGCGTTATTTATTATTATTAATCAGAAGTATAGAGACATCTTATAGCTACAAAGGCTGTTGACGTCTTTAAAGATTTTTATCTGCGCATTCCACTTTTTTCTCCTCGCATGTTTTAAGTAGTAAGATTGGTATATCATTCGTTATACACGCAAGCAGCGTATGCTCAGTTGTTTCAGGCAATTGGCATTTAGAACACAGGTCTGTTGTGCTTTTACCTAACACTATCAGCCAAGTGTTATTAAGAACATGCCACAATCCTAAGTTGGGGAATTTAAACTTCTCTTTTCCTGATGGAGTCCATAAATTTTATAACAGTTGTGACGTTGGGTGTTGGCAAGGTTTTTATAATAACCGGTAATATGTTAAAAGAGGTATCTTATCCACACAGTATTATGTTCGCAAACTATTCAACGTGGGACTAAATAACTATTGGTTAGAGCCCGGATTGCCCGGGAATTCATATCATTAGAAATATGAACTTCATCTGCTAAAGTTTTCTTTCTCTAAAACTCTACTGACGTGTTTGTGTAAATGCCCTAACGCTTAAACATTGGGGGGGACAAATGCATGGGCCGTCCCCCCCAACGCCTCCATTGGGGGGGACCGTCCCCCCCTGTTCCCCCCTAGGTCTCCGCCAGTGATTACATGTTGGAAACTTAAAATTTTCTTTGCCCAAATTTGAATGTGCATAACTTCGAACTATGTTTGTAGAATTGGATAAAATTTTCAGGAAATATTGATAATTTATCCTTCTTACATTCTCTGAAATTTTATAGAGTTTCATTTAAAATTGACAAGATTTTTCGCCAAAACAAAAAGGGTATCATTTCGATTGGGACACAGTGTATATATTTTGTTTAATCAAAATCAGGTTGACACAGTTACAAGATGAATTGAAAAGTAGTTAAAACAAGCACAGTGGATTAATTTGTTCATTGTTCACAGGTTATTTTTATTTATTTATATCTTGTAAGCTCTTGTAGAGCATCGGTTTTCAACCGGGGGTCCGCGGACCCTTGGGGTCCTCCGCGGTCATCTGCCTGGGGGTCCACAAGCAAGTCCTAAAAATTAAATATTTCTTAATTAAAAACATAGAAACAGATGATTTTTTTCCCAATTCTTCAATATTTATCCTTTTCAACGGCAACATGAAACTAACAATAGCCTACATTGATTTATGACAAATTCGTCTGGTTTTAGATAGGTCGGTTTGTTTCAATCGCTAGAGTGCAGACTGAAAACTAAATTCAATCAAGCCATAGAAATGGTTGATTTCATCAAGACACATCCACTAAATTCTCGTTGTTTTGTTACTTTATTTTCGGATATGGTAATCATGAACAGTTACTGATGTATAGGCCTGCCGAAGTTCACTGATTATCAAGGATAACGGAGGAGGGTGACACTAATCATTTTTCATATGGCAGTGTCATTAAGCATGTAACAATAAAGCTTCAAGTGTATTGTTTAACTAGCTCTTTGTTTGTCCTAAGACAGTCCATTTTTTGCTCACTGTGCCTTCCTAAGCTCACTAGGATCTCTGTGCTCGCTGTGTCCTCTTTTGCTCTCTGCTTCTTTCTGCTGTCTTTTGCTCACCATGCTCTTGTGTTTGCTGTGCTTTCTTGTGTTCGCAGTGGTTTCTTCTACTAACTCTGTTCTCTTCTGCTCACTGAGCAGTTCTCTTTTAAATTGAGCTCCTTTATGGAAGGTTTTAACATACTGAGTAGCAAGAGAAATCTTGTGACTTCTATGGGTGACTGATAGCCAGTCTGGAGAGACCCCTAGTGGTGTCATTCTCACGTGGGCCACGTCTAACAGCGACCGGAGGACAGAAGAAATTTAACAACCTTTAGTGGTAACTACTCACTGGCTTTACCAGTCTTGAATGACCTTTAGTGGTGATGTTCTGTTCGGTGTTATGTTAGCACTCATCTTCCCCTTCCGCTTTCACTCCACCTTGCCAGAAAAGTTGTTAACAAATTAAATTAATATTTTGATTGTTTTCTGGAGCAGTTTGTAGGTACAGGCATTTTATACTCGCTTAGAACGCGTACTTCATTAGAGTGTGTGCCTTTGTGCAAAAATGGCAGTGGTATAATTTTTAGGGTGGTCAATGCATACAAATATTTTACCAAGATAAAAATATATTTCTACCTACCCAATTTTTTAGAGCTCTGCTACCAGGAACACACCATTATTTGGGGGAGGGGGCCTTATATCACTTTTAGTGAGACCACCCACTGTTTTTCGACGATTCAAAAACGTAACGCAACAAAAGTTAAAAAAACTATTCTTATAAGTCATTTCTCAAATAAACACTGTCAGAGACGCTGCGGCTAACTGCTCACCACTGATCTTTCCTCCGGTTAGCTGCGAGTTGTCTTCCTTGCATCCTGTCTCAGCTCAAGAGCTGCGACGAATTATTCTTACCTCTGCACCGAAGACCTGCGAACTACACTGTGTCCGGATAAAAAGTAACCCCACAAATAACTCGGTCAAAACTCTTAGGAGTTGTCGGAAATTTTAAACAGAGCAACAGTGACCATATTTACACGAGATCCTAAAGCCGATTAGAAATATTTGTGAGTTTTATCAAATTTATGAGCGTTTAAAATGCAGCACCAAAAAATTGAGCCTTCCAACATGGAAAACCTGAAAAGAAGTGAAATTCAGCTATATCCAATGTTCAAAACGTCCTCCTTGTTCACGGACACACGACTGTAGACGTAGTAGTTGTCCAGGGATACACTCGGCTTCATATCCCGCAGTTGTGGCTGCCCAGCAGTCCAGACCTCGATCCGGAGTACCAGGTGCATTTACTGGCGGGGCGCGTTTTTCGTTCACGCGTATTCATGACATCGATAACCGTAGGGCGCATCTGATTGAAGAGTGGCTGATGTTTGACCAAGTGATCATCGACCGGACCATCAAACAGTAGCGTCTACGTCTACGGTCGTGTGTCCGTGAACAAGGAGGACATTTTGAACATTGGATATAGCTGAATTTCACTTCTTTTCAGGTTTTCCATGTTGGAAGGCTCAAATTTTTGGTGCTGCATTTTAAACGCTCATAAATTTGATAAAACTCACGAATATTTCTAATCGGCTTTAGGATCTCATGTAAATTCATTCATTCATTCATTCATTCATTCAAGAATTTATATAGCGCTTCTTCAAGGCGACTACTCAGAAGCGCTCCCGACTCTAGCACGGCAAAAAAGGACAGTTTTGAGTTTAGTAAAAAATGTTCCAGTAATAACCCCAGCAAGTAGACGTAGTTCCTGTGGAAGCTCATTCCACACAACTGGGCCGATCACAGAAAAGGCTCTATGCTGCATCGTTGCAGTTCGTGCAAAAGGGACCAATAGCAATCCCTTCTGTGCAGAGCGGAGGGGGCGGTGGTCTAGGATACTAGTGGAGCAACAAAGCTCTTGCAAGTACTGTGGGGCGATTCCAAGCTGGCATTGCCTAACTAGGGCAGCGATCCTAAATTCAATGCGCTGCCGAGTAGGAAGCCAGTGTAATGTCTCCAGCATATAGCTGGACACATGATCAAATTTAGGGATATGTCCAATTAAACGTGCTGCAGAGCGTAAGACTCTGTTTAAGCACATTATTCGATTGGATGGGAGGCCAGAGTAGAGTGACGAGCAATAGTCAAGACGGGAAGTAATGAAGGAATGGACCAGAGTGGTGACAGCACTAGATGTCAGTGAACGAGCAATTGTGCGAAGCTGACGCAATTGATAGTAGCAGTCTCTAGTAAGTCGG
This sequence comes from Lumbricus terrestris, assembly GCA_949752735.1. Taxonomy (NCBI): domain Eukaryota; kingdom Metazoa; phylum Annelida; class Clitellata; order Crassiclitellata; family Lumbricidae; genus Lumbricus; species Lumbricus terrestris. The sequence continues at coordinate 38,869,005 of OX457042.1, forward strand.
TGAATGTGAGGAGCAAGTATGGTGTGCCACAGTAAATATGGTCACTGTTGCTATGTTTAAAATTTCAGACAAATCCTAAGAGTTTTGACCGAGTTATTACACTTTTTTGTGGGGGCTACTTTTTATCCGGACACAGTGTAGACCCTCTCCCTACATTCCTCCTCCAGGAGTTAGTTGACACTCTACTCCTTTTCCTAACACTCCTCTGCAATAGTCTCTCCGTGATGGTGTCCTTCCCAAATCACAGAAACGGTCAATTGTTGTTCCAGTGCGTAAGAGTGAAACCTCGGATATGGCGGATCCAACAATGGCTTCGCTCTTTTCTATCTGGGCGCACTAACTGTGTGGTTTTGGGTGCCTCTAGGTCGGGTTGGGTCTCAGCCCCTTTTGGTGTGCCACAGGGTTCAGTGTTGGGCACTTTACTGTACGTCCTCTATACAGCTGGTATTAGTTCCTTGTTGTCTGCATGTGGTCTCCTGCACCAACTCTATGCTGATGACGTGCAGGCTTATGCTCACTGCTTTGCTGCTGATGCATTGTCTACTGTGTCTTTAATGTCCAATGCCATTGATGCTCTCTCATCATGGATGGCATCTAATCGTTTGCTACTAAATCCCTCTAAAACTCAGTTCATCTGGTTTGGTACTCGCAGGCAATTGGCATCCATTGACCTGCACTTAATAACAGCAACTTTCCCTGATATCTCGTTCTCTCTCACAGTGCAAGGTCTTGGAATTACTTTGGATCAAGAGCTCAATTTCTCCAAGCATATCAATTTGGTCACTCGTAGTTGCTACTACCAGCTTCGTCAACTCCGAGTTGTCTCAAGATCCCTCTCTCATAGTGCTATTATGACTCTTGTGCATGCCTTTGTCACTAGTAGAATTGATTGCTGCAGTTCGGTACTTGCGGGTCTGCCACTTGGACTGATTGGGCGCCTTGAACGAGTTCTTCGTTTGGCTGCTCGCCTCATTGGCCGCATTCCTAAATATGACCCCATCTCTGCTTATATGCGTGACGTTCTTCCCTGTTTCACAGCACATCTCCTACCGAGTTGCTGCATTTGTTTGGCGATGCCGTCTTTCTTATGCTCTGTCGTACTTGTCTAGCCTTTGTCGACCTGTCTCAGACCTTGCAGCCCGTCGAGCTCTTCACTCGGCGGCAACTGGTGAGCTTTTGGTGCCGCGAGCTCGCACTTCTATGAGACAGTGCCGAGCCTTTTCTGTTGTGTGTCCCGCTATCTGGAATGACCTCCCACTAACCTTGCGACTTATGCCTAGGCTAAAATCCTATTTTTTTAGCTGTGGCTGGGCTGGGAGCGCCTCTGAGTAGGTTTCTTGAAGAGGCGCTATATAAATCCTCTAAATGAACTAACTTTAGGCCCATAGCAAATGTTTCTTTTTTGTCTAAAATAATTGAAAAAGTTGTAGCTGCCCAGCTCACCCACTACCTTAATAAAAATTATCTCCTTCCATTTTTTCAATCAGGTTTCCAGAAAGATCACTCCACGAAGACTTTACTTCTTCGCCTTCTTTCGGATATCTATACGGCTATAGACAACTTCCAGGTCACCCTATTGGCATTGTTCGATGTGAGCGCAGCTTTCGACACGGTTGACCATGATATCCTTTTAACTAGACTTTCTATTTCTGTTGGCATCTCAGGAAATTTTCTCAACTGGCTTACTTCCTACCTTCAGGACCATTCTGACACTGTGACTTGTGGGGCTACTAGATCATCTTGGGCACCTGCCCCGTTTGGACTGCCCCAAGGCTCTGTCCTAGGTCCCCTATTATATATAATATACACTGCAGACCTTGGACCACTCTTATTGGCAAATAAAATCCTGAGTCAATCCTACGCTGATGACCTCCAAGCATATGTGACAGAAGCTTTCTTTCCCCGTCACTTGTCGCTAACTAGATTCTGTGCTATAGGCTAAAATAGGCGAGAGGGGTCAGAAATATGAAATATCGTTTTATGGCGAATTTGTATTGAAAAATATGTCTACTTTCATTATCTGCAATTAGAAAATTTAAATTCAAATATTTGGTGGTAAAAAAATGACTTTTAACGCATGTGGTGTCAAGATTTGCTCTGAAAAATTGCTCGATGAGCACATTTTCAAAGTTAAAATTCGCCATGACCGACCGACTTTTCACACACCGACCAGACTATTTCTTGTAACCCTGTGTAACACTTAATGAATTATACATTCAAAATACTACTCGATGGTCCGGATAAACTGTATAATCTATTTAAATGAGAGGCATTTTTATCCAAATTATCATTGTGTTTGAGATATTCGCCTAACTACGAGGTCAAACCACGCCTCCGACCCAGTTTTCGGAAAGTCTCATTGGTTTACGGGACATCTCGCGACCCTGACCTTCATGTTGCGCATGCGCTGCTACTCGCATCTATATCGAGACCCGCAGATATTTTATTTTTGGTGCTCATTTTCTTTCGTTCTGTTTGCGTTAGCATGGGAAACAATTCGTATAAACTTTGTTTTACATCATGGAAAGTAAAACTGCAAAGTTGATTAACTGCTCAAATGGCGATAAAGACAAGCCGCAGGCATTCTTAGATAAATACGATAGGGGTGTAACGTGGGTAAACATTGACGGCGTTATCAATTATAATAGGGCTGAACTAGCAATCCCCCCACCCATCATCCATCTATCCATCCACCCATCATCCATCTATCCATCCACCCATCATAGTTATAGCTCTACAGGAAGTTTAATTAGTACTGGCTTTGATAGCTTAACATTATTGTCCCACCTCAAAGCGCAACGTGCGAGATATACATGTAGACCTAAGTAGGAACAATAATTGTCTAAGTGCATAGGCTAGGTCTAGATAATTAAAGTTCTTTATTGGAATAGAAGAGGCTCGCTTTATTTCTCAGAGAGAGAGTCAACATTGAAATTGGACATAATTTATTCGTATTATTGGGCCTATCGGGTTCGATGGCCGTAAGCTGCTGTGTAAACATTTCTTTGAGGTACCCCATACAGTATACAGATGGTAATACTCCATGAGCAAAACGCCGCCGTTGGTATCAATCGTACATGGCCTGATTCTGTTTATTTAAATCATAAATTGGAACACAATATTCCTATTCAAGCGTGTCTTAAAGACTGGTCAATTATTTTGTTAGAAGTATTACACCTCATTCAGCGTATATGCCTTGTCTACGATCAAGTGTTTGCCATGGTCGTCACGACATGCATGGGTGCGCTTGTTTGCGCTTGATATTACTGCATTTCTTCGTATCTTTCAATTCAGCAGTTGTCTGTAATTAAATCACAACTTAGAAAGTAATCGCTTGATTTTCATGCAGTTTGATGTATAGGATACAGGATATAGCCATTTATTGACCAGCCAAATTTCAGATGAATCAAGTAATGGTTACTAAGGAATTTCATGACACAAATGTCCTAAAACTTTGAAGCCGATTTTCTCAATTGTAAGAATTTAGCAAATTGCAGATTCAAAAGCATATAACTTCAGTTAGAAAAAAGATATTTTTATTCTGTAAAAAGTATTTTGAAGCAGATTAACTGTAGAATATGGCTGAATAAAAAAGTCAAAATCGTCATACGACGGGTTTCGAAGGCTTCCGTCACATATGTTCACTGTCCAGCATCTGCCGCTGCTGATGCGGTTCGAGAAATTTGTAGGGCTATGGAAACCCTGGAGGCCTGGATGTCTTCTAACTATTTGCGACTGAACCCTACCAAGACGCAATATATCTGCTTTGGGACGCGTCAACAACTGGCAAAAATTGACATGAAAGCCTTAGCATCAGAGTTTCCTCTGATTACTTTCTCACCTTTTGTGCGGGACCTTGGTATTATTTTAGACCAAGAGCTAACTTTCAATCGGCATATAAACCTGCTATGCCGAAGCTGTTACTACCAGTTGCGTCAGCTTAAGGTGGTCTCCCGCTCTCTGTCTTTTGGTGCTGCCAGAGCCGTTTTAAGGCCTAGGCATGTGAGGCACATGCCTAGGGCCCCGCGCAACAGAGGGCCCCGCGACAGTCAAAAACAAAAGCTGGTACTAGGCCCGTATTAATAATAATAAGATTACGCATAACTTTATTATGTGAAATTTATGTAACGTTCAGCTCACTATTTTACAAAATGCAATGAATCAATATCAGGTATCCTGAGTAGTTATCCAACAGGGGCGCCATACAAATTCTGATTGATTGAAAATAATGCAACACTATACACCGTGGTTCAATAAACGGTAAGCCAAACTGTTTTTCATATAATGCTTATGATCATTAGTCATACAAAAATTTTCCCAGTATTTTAGAGAATTGAACCAACAATATAATATTATGCTTCCAACATATCATGCCATAAATTTGAACGGATAGAAAGATATGACTTTTTCAACTTCATCTGCCGAAATTTAAGTTTGCGAGCAATTTTCTTTTGGATGTTGTTACAAAGTATACTTTGAACATGAAAAAAGTCTTTATTATTATTGTGAAGAAACTCTAAGTAGTTTGCGTGAATTATTTAAAATAAAATGATGTTCAAAATTAATGTCCAACTTCTGCCTGTACGCAAGCATTGGAGGCGCTGGCATCGTTGGCAACAGCATCGTCGATATTCCTCTGATCCAGTCCATCCCACACTTCCAACAAGCATTGCTTCACATCGTCTACATCACGGGTTGCTGTCTCGTAGACTCGTTTTTGCATCACACTCCACAAGTTATGATGTACGGATTGAAAGATATGAATCTTTGAACTTCATCTGCCGATTTAAATCTGGCCATAATGTGAGAGAAATGAAGTCTGCTGTCCATCTTTTTAGCATTTCCATGGTTTCCTTGGCTCTGTAAGTTGGGGCACATTCCTGTTGAAAGAGGAAATGGCCTTCTGAGGCTATAGATTTCTGATCACAGGTAGTGAAGCTGTGACAGCAACGCGTTGCGATAATAGACTCCATTAATTCGTACTCCATGCAGGATCACTGAAGATCAAATGGCCTAGCGACGAAACCGCAACGAACACCATAACAGTCTTGCTGAAACTTAAATTTCGGCAGATGAAAGATTCATATCTTTCGAGCCGTTCAAACTTACGACATGATAGACTATGTTGGAATCATATTATTGGTTCGATTATCTAACTATTGCGAAAATTTTAGTATGATGAATCATCAGCATTAGAAATAAATTATATGAAGAACAGTTTATCTCCCTTTTTATTGAACCACTTTGTACATCTGAAACTGAGAAATTGAGGTGGAATTTGAGTTACGTTTAAAGTTAAAGTTTAAGCCTAGGGCCCCCAAACTTCTTAAGACGGCCCTGGGTGCTGCCTCTACTCTTGTTCACTCTTTTGTAGTTTCCCACCTTGACTACCGCAGCACCCTCTATCATGGACTACCTGCTGACCGGATTGGCTGCCTGGAATGGGTTCTCCGCTCTGCGGCGCGACTTGTTGGCCATATCCCAAAATATGGTCATGTCTCATCCTATGTGCGGGATATCTTACACTGGCTCCCTTCTCCACAGCGGATTGCATACAGGGTCGTTGCATTGGTTAGGCGGTGCATTGAAGGACTAGCTCCACCGTATCTTCGAGAACTCTGTTGTTCCACCTTTGGAGTTGAGCGTCGATCCACCCTTCGATCGGCGAACCAAGCTGAGCTTCTGGTTCCCCGCTGTCAGACTGCTATCCGACAGTGTCGTTGATTCTCTGTTGCAGGTTCTACAACTTGGAATGGTCTCCCTGTTACACTGCGCTTAATTCCCAGGGGTCACTCCACTCTGTTCCTTAAGAACTTAAAAACTGTTTTATTTAGCCGTGGTTGGGCCGGGAGCACTTCTGAGTAGTCTGCTTTGAAGAGACCCTTAGTCCTTCCCGTGCAGCTCTGCACATCGGGCAATGTAGTTTGTCTATTCCACTCTGTTCCTCGCCACTTCCACAGCATCGTTCCACGTCATCTCCAGACCCCGCAAATCCTCTCGAATGGTCTCCATCCAGTTCTTCCTTGGCCTCCCTCTACCACGTTTGCCCTCCGGAGTCCAAATTGTTGCTTGTTTTGCTCTCCTCTCTTGCCCCATTCTTGATGCATGCCCCATCCACTTCAGTCGCCTCTTTCTGATGGTAAACTCCATTTTGTCCTGTCCAGTCCGTTCTCTGATGCTTTTATTTGTTATTTTATCTCTCCATGAGATGTGTAGTATTCGTCTCAGCCACCTATGATGTGCCGCCTCCAGTCGCTTTCCATTTGCCACCGTCTTTGGCCACGTCTCAGCCCCATATAGGAGTGTGCTCAACACTATAGCCTCATATAATCGGATCTTAATCTTCAGGCTACATCCATTGCTCTTCCATATCTTCTCCAGCCTTCCAAAAGCCGCATTTGCCTTTCCAATAAGAATCTTTATTTCTTTATCGCATCTACTGTCGGCGGATAGTGTGCTGCCCAGGTAACAGAAGTCTTCCACTATGTCCACATTTCTATCTGCAATCCTGATCTCATCTGTCTCCCTCCACTTTCCCACCCTTTGAAGAGGCGCTATATAAATTTCTGAAATAAATAAATAAATAATAAACTGTTATCAAGTGAACTTGATAGTCCTTCCCAACTTGTGTTCAATGTGTATAAACACCAGTGCTCAAATTTGTCATGAGTCTCTTTCTAAAATTCTTGATGGCCTTGTTGATGTGTTCAAGAGGTAAATCTTCCCAGATCATCTCCAATGCAAGAATCAATTCTCTTATTGCTCTTGGTTTTGGCCACACGTTATGGTATTTTCGCCAGCATGGCTCCCTACACTTATATATGATCCATCAGGTTTCAAGCCGGATATTTGGGAGACATTGGGATTTTCTCAATGAAACCCACACAACTGACATTGAGTCGATCTCTTTTCATGAACGGCATGTTTCTTAACTCTCAATTTAACTCTTAATTTTTCTCTGCACTCATTGTTTATCAGAGTAAGTGGTGAATTATAGCTCCATGACCCCCTGCTCATGAAGTGTGCCTGAATAAACATTTTGCCTCTCATTGACATCTTGGCCATTTTCATCTTTAAAAACTTGGAATTTCATTGCTTTAATAGCAAATTTATTAATCTGACAGATGCCTTGTTTATCAACTTGATCATCTTGCTAAAGGACTTCACAGTGAAGTGCAACTACGCTGGTAGCCTGTTTCGTACCTAATAATAATAAGATTACCTGGATATATCAAGGCTATTTCATAACAATTATTTAATATGAGACTTAATAAAATCGGTTGTTTTACTTTTTGAATATTTGAGTTTCGTTTTTGAATCGTCAAAAAACAGTGGGTGGTCTCACTAAAAGTTATATAACTTTTGTCCTGCTTGAAATATGTTGAAGAAATCTGACCATCATGTGTAAATATGAATGGTCTTTCATCATCAAAATCCTTGGGCTAAATGCCCATAGGGGTCCGACGCCACTCTCTGTCTGAGTCTGTCTCGCATCATGTTACCCAGCTTCAACCGGTCCGGTCAGCAGGTTCATACCATTAACATCTTGGAGCAGCTAGACCACCTTGTCTGAATGAAGAGAATATTGGGAGAGAGGCACGAAGGACAACCTGGGTCAATGCCCGTATGTGTCCCACGCTCTCCCCCGACTCTCTCCACTGGTCTGTCCTGACCGGCCTGTGCATGTCAGCTCCACATCATGACACCTTGAAGCATCTGGGTCGCTCTGTCACTTGTGCCGTGGTTTTTGCGGATTTCAATCGTCTTGGTCTTTTACTGCCAGCGCATCGCCACCCATCTGGCAAACCTTCCTCCTTTTGTCCGGGCTTAGGACCGGCACAGGGACGTTGTTGGTTCCCTGTGTCGGAGGATGGATGCAGTTTACCGTCGAATGGTCTTTAAGCCTGTAAAATTTCATTTGGAAATTCATATTTCTGGCCAAGATATTGGCAAAAAACCTTAGGGGTCTTTTTATGGCCCACCCTGTACCTATGTGGCAGGCCAGTTTTGCGACCTGTCACATTCGGAGGGTTAATGATGATGTAGAACTTGTATGATTAGATTTTCTTAGAAGAACAGCAGGTTGTGAAAGCCATGAAATAAATGCTGCCAGAGGATATAAATTTCGCTTTTAGTATCAATAATCTGATGCTGTTATTATTTGTACTTAGCAGGTGACTGGTCCACCAATGTACTCATCTCCTTATCCTCAGCCGCCAATGGTTGTTGTACAAGGTGGTTTTGACGCGGGTGCAAGATTTGATTCAGTTGCAAAACCAACTATACCAGTGAGTAGAGTCTGGCAATATATAGAATAATTTCTCTTATTATTTGCAGTTTAAAGAAGGTTTGTGTAATTGTATTGTAATTGTAATTCAGACAATTTATATGGCATCGTCGGTAGCAAGCCACTTCTATTGTCCATTTTCAGAGTAAATGTCATGAGCTCGAGAGCAAGTGCAGCTTAATTGTTTGTTGAAAGTTGATTCAGTCTTGATTTCTTGGATAGTTGCTGGAAGACTGTTCCAGGCGCATGAACCTGTGACCCGAAAGTCGCGATCGCCCATTTTAGTTTTCGTCGCAGGAATGGACACGTCGGCGGTCTTGGACGATCGCAGCCGGGACCTACTTGGATCGTCTGCTAACGGTTTGATGCTGTCCACGAGGTAGCCTGTAATTGTAATTGTAATTGAACATTTGTATAGCGCCGCTCACAGATTCAGTAGCGCTCCCGACCCAAAGTTAGCACTGTCGCTAACGAATAGTATAGTCTTCAGGCGCTTCCTAAACAGAGGGAGAGAGAGGCTGAGAAGCTCGAAACGTAGTTTATGTGGAAGGGGAGGGCCAACATAGGCAAAGCTTCTGGACTGGGCAGTAGCCCCACGCATGCGAGGAACAACAAGGAGGCCACTAGCTGCCGAACGAAGGGCAGAGCGACCGGGGAGAGAGGAGACCTGAATACAGAAAGAACGGAGGTAGGAGGGAGCAACCCCAAGAAGAGAATTGCACATAAGTGTCAAAATTTTGAACTCAATGCGTTGTGGTACAGGAAACCAATGAAGAGTGTCCCGAATGAAGACTGAAATGTGGGAGAACTTGGGAAGACCAGCAATTAGGCGAGCAGCAGCATTGAGTATTGTCTGAAGTTTAGAGAGGTTGAGAGAAGAAAGACCGGCGTATGAAGAGTTCCCAAAGTCAACCCTAGAACAGATCAAGGCGTGAACAAGCGTCTTGATAGCTTGCGGGGAAAGTGAATGACGGATGGTACGCAGCTGGCGAAGATAATAGAGACATGTTCGCGAGACACGGTTAATATGGTCAGAGAAAGAAAGAACAGGGTCCAGAGTGAAGCCCAAGTCACGAACAGTGGAAGAGAAATGGATATCCGGAAACAAAGTGCAGAGGAGCTCCATGTCAATCTTAGCAAGCTTAGCTCTGCCGCCAAGCCAGATGTAATGTGTTTTTTCAGAATTCAGGCGAAGATGGTTAGAGGACATCCATTGCTCCATATGGTCCGAGAAAGAAAGAACAGGGTCCAGAGTGAAGCCCAAGTCACGAACAGTGGAAGAGAAATGGATATCCGGAAACAAAGTGCAGAGGAGCTCCATGTCAATCTTAGCAAGCTTAGCTCTGCCGCCAAGCCAGATGTAATGTGTTTTTTCAGAATTCAGGCGAAGATGGTTAGAGGACATCCATTGCTCCATATGGTCCGAGAAAGAAAGAACAGGGTCCAGAGTGAAGCCCAAGTCACGAACAGTGGAAGAGAAATGGATATCCGGAAACAAAGTGCAGAGGAGCTCCATGTCAATCTTAGCAAGCTTAGCTCTGCCGCCAAGCCAGATGTAATGTGTTTTTTCAGAATTCAGGCGAAGATGGTTAGAGGACATCCATTGCTCCATATGGTCCGAGAAAGAAAGAATAGGGTCCAGAGTGAAGCCCAAGTCACGAACAGTGGAAGAGAAATGGATATCCAGAAACAAAGTGCAGAGGAGCTCCATGTCAATCTTAGCAAGCTGAGCTCTGCCGCCAAGCCAGATGTAATGTGTTTTTTCAGAATTCAGGCGAAGATGGTTAGAGGACATCCATTGCTCCAGCGCTGAGTTGGCATCAAGAATAGTGGCGACAAGTGAGGCAGCTGCACTGGACGGGCCATGAACAAATCCTTGCGTATCATCAGCATATTGATGAGCCGAGGCACCCTTAAGGGAGAGTATGACTGATAAATCTGCGGTGTAGAGAATGTAAAGAAGCGGTGCCAGGACCGAGCCTTGAGGCAAGCCGTAAGGGACAGGGGACCAGGCAGAGCGTGTGGACCCAAAGATCACAGCTAACGAGTGATCTGAGAGAAAAGAGCTGAGCCAAAGATGGGCAGAGTCACCTATGCCGAAAGATTTAGAGAGACGTTCAAGGAGTATGGCGTGATCGACAGTGTCGAACGCGGCTCTAACGTCAAACAGAGCAAGCAAGGTGATGTGGCTTTGGTCAATTGCTGCAAAGACGTCAGTAAGTAAGCGGGTGATAAGAGATTCAGTGGAATGGTGTTTTCTGAAACCAGATTGAAGTGAGGGCATTAGAGAGTTGGTTTCAAGATAGTCCACAAGCTGGAGGGAAATACACTTTTCCAGAAGTTTGGAAAGAAAGGAGAGATTGTAAATGAGGCGATAGCTGGAGGGGGTGCTGGGGTCTAGACCCTGGCGCTTGAGAGAAGAAAAAAACCCAGCTCTTTTGTGCTGGGTTGGGACAGAACCCTGAGCCAATGAAGAATTGCACAGTAAAAGTAAGAAAGGCAAGAACTCGTCTATAAACTCTTTAACGATGAAGGGCGGAACAATATCCAACTCGCAGGACTTCGATGTTGAGTCTTCGACGAGGCGTCTGAGGGCGTCAGACTGGAGCGGCTGCCATTCGTGGAGAGTGGCAGATGAAGTTGAAGGATGAAGTTGAAGGAGGGAAAGACGGAGGCAGAGAACCCTCCTTTGAGCGACGAGTCGCGGCGACCTTCTCAGTCATGAAGTCCAGGTAGTCGTCGGCCGTGAGAGCCGGCTGCGAAGGAGATCGCGGAGCAGTGGAACGGCCGAGGATCCCAGCTAAGGCCGACCACAGCCGGCACGGGCTATATCCGTCTCGAACTACCAGCTCCTCCCAGTATAGCGTTTCCCTGGCACAAAACTCACTGTGCATCTTCCGAAGGCGATGGATAAAGATGAGGCGATCAGCCGGGTCGTGAGATCGGCGATACCAACGCTCCAGACGTCTAACATCCCGACGCAGAGCACGACAGTGGGCATCGAACCAGGGTACTAGCGGTCGATGACGGATCCGATGCGAACGGACCGAGAGGAGTGAGTCGATGAGAGGAAGAAGCGTCGCATCGTAGAGGACGAAAAGCTCCTCAGTGGAATCCCCCGCCCGTGAAGACAGGTCAACGCAGAGAGGGCTGTTTAGTAATCCAGTACGGAAAGCGTCCCGGTTTAGATTCCTCCATCCACGGGAGTGGCGAAGGGCGTATCTAGGTTGAACGGATAGGTATGGAACACTGCAGAGGAGAAGGCCGTGATCAGAGATGGAAGGAGGCTCAACTCTGATGTCAGAGATGGCGCAGTCATCCCGCGAGATGATCACATCAAGCCAGCCACCGAAAACGTGTGTAGGCTCGGCTACGTGTTGGATGAGACCGAACTGAGATAGAAGGTCGTGAAAGTGGGTTGAATCAGGAAGGCTCGGTTGTTCCAGGTGAATGTTAAGATCTCCAGTGATGAGTAATTGGCTGTTGTAGGTGGAGAAGATTTCCATAAGAGCGGTGAACTCCGAGAAGAAGACTGGTGTAGGCGTTGCGGAGCCCGGTCGGTAGAGGGCGAGGGCAGTAAGTGGCCCTCTGGCGGTGGAACAAGAGAATCCGAGAAGCTCGAAGGTGGTGACCGTTAGAGGTAGAGGGATCTTTTTGACTTGTAGATGCTCTCGATAGAACACGACGATACCCCCATAGTTCTGCGCCAGTGGGTCAGCAGGGGGCTCGATCGGACAAGGAGCATCGAGAGTGAGGAAGGATAGGGGCTGAACGGCGAACCGCTACGTCTGACGAGGTGGAGTGCCAGGACTCCGTTACAATGAGGATGTCAAGGTTATGATGAGTTATCATGTTAGCTACTTCCATGAACTTGTTTCCCAGGGAATGGGCATTAAATGTCTCAAGTCTCTCACGCTCCGTCGCAGCAGTCGGCGAGGCGGACGGAGGCGAAGGCGTAGAGGTGATCCAGACGCAGACGAAGAACCAGACTGCTGTCCACCATATACCGTCGCAGGGGACGGCGAGGGGACAGGGCAGGAGACGTACCGGTAGGCGGTAATCCAGACTGCTGCAGAGAGGGAGGGAGATGAAGGAGGGGGGAGGAGCAGGAGAGACAGGCCGCTGCCATGACGGGTGCCAGAGATGCAGTTTGAAGAGTGTCTTTCGTACGACGCGAGGGATTGGTAGCGACGTAGAGTTGTACGAACGGAGCTTCAACGAATCGTATACGATACATTTAGGATCCATCGTAGATTGAGACGAAGTTTAAAGTATCAACAAAACTCCAGAAAATATCCGTTCAGAAGGCAGAAATTGGTAGTCTTCGATATCCAGACAGTCGCAGACGCAGAAATAGTAAACTTAGAATGCACAAAATCGCCTGAGACTAACTAAAAACCGATATTAATCCACAAGCTACAGGTCGGCAGACCACACGCCACCAGCGCAAACACAATTTCCCTGGTGCGCAATTGTTGAGGCATTTGTACATTAGGGTGATTCACATTACAATGGAGAAAAAATAATTTCCTCTGATTGTCTGACATGGTTGATTATTTTGTTCCTTTAGTCTTAGTGAACATTACATCAAGATTTTATTGCAATATATGAATGTTTAGAGGTAGCTCAATGACCTTGAAATCTGAGATGGGTCTATAATGAAGAAATCAATGCAATTGTCATTGACGAGACACTCGAATGGAACATTTCCAATTAGATTAAGTTGTAATCCTGTAAGTTGAAAGTATGTACATAGTCATAGGCCATGCATGAATAATTAATTCTTATTTTCACTAAAAAACCTGCTGAATTGTAATATTTGTTTTGACCGGCGACAAAATTGCTACGAATTAGGAATAATCTTACATAATCGTACGAAAGCATAAATGCATGGTTATTTCTGTCTAGACATTGTGTTCAGACATTGTGAAATGAATAATCAATAGCATTTTTGTACACATTATTCTGAAATGTTTGCCTTTAAAGTGTTCATTGCGTATATGTCATATTTGGGGAATTCCATTTCCCAAGTATAATTAACAAGATAATGAAGAGTGGCTTTCGGTTATAACCGAAAGCCACTTATTTATTTGTGTAAACTTCATTTGTACAGACCTAACTGCAACAGAAAGTTTTAAAAATGGCTTCATTTAATACAATACAGTCATCAAATAAAAAACAAATCATTTATTTGGCAACCAGAACCAGAACAACAAATCAAATCAGGAATAAAAACAAAGTTTACAAAATATACTAAAGCAGTGCTTAAGGAATGATGCTAATAGTTTCAATTTGGTTGCACAGGAGACCCGGAAGGGGTCTTGCAATCCCACAGGTGGGTCCCTGGGCGGTTATATCATGGTGAATGGTGATGATGGCCATTAAGTTGCCATAGAGTGGTCTTGACATAAGATATAGTGGGACAAACCAACTTTAAGATGCTGTCTTCTTACAGCAAACACCTTAACTAAAAGCACGGTTACCCATTCGAAGAGCATAGAGCCTTTAGCAAAGTATGAGGCACAAAGTCACTGGAATCTTATTTTTTATATTGCAAATCCGAACATGAGCCTTAAAATTGACGAATGTAATTTTTGGCATATCAGCAAGGTTCTTGAAAAATGAGCATGGATCTTCGTAAGATGGAGGCAAGGGCTGCAGAACAGAGGATTACACAATAAGAGCCTGATTGAATCAGGAAATGCTAAAAAATCTGCTGAAGGGTCTGGCTCGAGTAACCATTCAGTCAACTAGAGATTTCAATAGCGGCGACCGGGATGATGACGAAGAGGGCAGTGATGACTATGAGGGAAAACACGAATGTGACTGCATAACAGCTGAATACTCTCCACGAAAGTGTAAATGAAGATACAGTAGAGAGAAAAACTTTGCATTCATCAAGGCAGAATGTCTCTTGGGCCTTTTGGCTGACATACACTTCTCAAACAGAAAGAACTTCACTATGCTGATAAAGCAGATTATGGAAGTAGGCCATTGTCATTCTCAACTGTTCATTGCAAGCAATCAATTGTCAGCAAGATGAGGAGGTGATGGAATTGTGCCTGATTCTAGCAGAGACGGTTGCTAGTGATGGGGTGTGTCATCTCAGATAACCAGGTGCATAATATGACACATGAATGGCAAATGTCACTTATTGTTTTGAGACCAATCTTTATAGAGTTCGAAAGTCTCTAAATTTAGAAATTTCACAGAATTCTGTTTTTCTGCAAGTCAGATAAACGAGGAGTAAGCATGGGAGCGTGAAAGCACTGGTCCGGTGGATTCTGATACACGATCATACACCAGTTATTGACTGGCAGTTCTAAAGGCTTATTGTGCGAGCTGATCAGGCAGTGGATTATTGCTGGGAATATTAAACCTTTTTAGTTTACAGAATGCTCTGAATGAATATCTTTTTCCTAGCACTATTTTAGTCAATAATGACCCTATGTTTTGTTCTATTCAACTTCATTTTGTGTGTAAAATCTCACATGGCCATTCTTTCAATTTGTAGCTTCAATGCGAATGTATGTGAAAACTTTGGGCTCATTGAGCTACCTCTAAAATACATTTGGCCTTGAAATATCTGATACACAATTTATTCTGGGTCCAAAAGGAACAAAACTAGCAACCATGCTCATTGAAATTCGAAAATAATTTTTTTTGAATCACCCTATTGTACATTAGTATACAAAATTTGAAATTAATGCGATCACCTATGCTAAGCCACTGTCACACTGTGCCATATTGCCAGAGCTATTAGCTGGTTGGCATGTGGTTACACCAAGATATTGGATTAAGAATTTGAGGTACAGATCAAATCATTATTAATGGTGCACATGCATAATTTGTCAGAGGTAACCAACCAACTAAAAAATAATCTCTCTGATGTTGCCGATCACATAACCTTCAATTCTTCATATATCTTGCTTTATATAATGTTCAGTGGCATTGACCAATGTCGTCATCTCTCACTTCTGGCCCTTTTTGACGATTCCTCAGTCTTTGACATGGTCATTGGTCAACCACGAAATCTATTCTATTCTATTCTATTTTGGGATTTATAAAGCGCCTCTCACAGTACAACCTAATCAGAGGCGCTCCCAATCGACCATGCTCCAATATTTGTAGCTATCCCGTGGCATATCAAATGCCCCTCTTCTTTGGTTTTGGATCTTCTTTGGGATAGGAGCGCCACTTGTTGCTGCTTGGCGGAAAGTGCCGATCTCTGCTAGTTTTTCATTGTTTTCTCGGATTATACTTTACATACTGATTTGGTTTTACATAGGACGGACTACCATCGATCATGGATTCTATCGTGCAGGGGCGCAACCAGAACATTTTGCTGGGGGTGATCATATTGATAGCGCCAAAGGCGCGAACCCATGAGTGCTGAAGGGACAAAGCCCACGCCGACTAGGAGGTCTAGGGGAGCATCACCCCAAGCGGAGTCTGGGGCAGAGCCTTAGGAACCAGCACATTTTTAACATTTGACATCAGCTAGAGCACGTTTCAGGCTCTTGACTGCCAGCTCTTTCTAGATGCATGGAAGTGCTTTTGCAACTGCATAGATTCACTTAGAATTGCACATTTTGTCAATAACTGCACGTTTAAAAACCCTGGGATGTGCCCCTGTCCCATCATCAAATTTGTAAAGATGTCAACACTGTAATGGTAGCATTTTAGGCTGTCGTTTGAACGAAATTTCTCATAATTTCATTGCTGAAATACATGGTTCAACACTTCAATAAAATAATGTCTCCTCCCAATTGTTAAAATGTTTCGAATTTTTTGAATTTCCAAACTGTAATGGTAAGCTTTTATTTAACACATTGACCGCCACGGGTATTGTTACCGCTACGCCACGCGATACACGCAAAATATTCAACATAATTATGAGATTCATAGATAAAATAATGTTTCACTTTGTTTACACTCCGGCCTAACCGCAACGCCACCCTGGCCGCATATCCCACCAAACCATCCGCCCCACCCCATTTTGCCCCACCACGGCCCCCCATTTTACCCTCACCCGCCCCGCCCCACCTCGCCCCACCTTACCCGTCTACAGTAATTTTTTCTATATTGTTCTACCATCCATCACCATTCGACCCGCCCAACCCAATCGAATCCATATCCCGCCCTCCCCACCCATATCCGCCCCCGCCCCACCGCTATGTAAAAACGATTTTTTTTCTTTTTCCTGGATTTTTTTTTACTGATTTCAACATGTGTAGGCTACATCGAGAGCCACATGTATAATATTGTTCCAGTCAAGAAACAGTGTTTTTCTCAAATTTCAGATTTGGTGAGGTATGCTTCAAAACATGGAGCAACACACAATGCCGGTTTCGACATGCACGTTTTGCAACAGTATCGTGATTCTTTCCGAATGCCATTTTTGTTGCATACGACACACTTGTTAGTTGGAGCCGACCTCTTCTCAGTTGGTGGCAATATGTCCAGGAAATGTTGTCCACTTAGTCTGGACATGTCCGATGATTTATGAAGAAAAAATGCACGAGGCGGCTCAGCTCCGACCATAGGACGCACGTCATCTTTCAAGAGACTTCGAATGACTTGCAGTCTAAACCATCCCTGACTTTTGACGCCACCACATTTCATGTATAATATGTACGAATTTGTCAGCGCTAGGTCAATGAAGTGCAGTACGAGTTTACGATACCACTTCAGTGTTTTTCGCAGAGGGGAGTAGTACGATGTCAGTTGGTCACTTCGATCCACTCCACACATGTTCACGTTGTAGGCGAGGATGGAATCAGGCTTCCATACAGTCTCTCTCAGTCTGTTCAATTTCGCTGAGGCCGACAATTTTCCAGTGTGATGAGTGCTCAAAATCATGACATCTCGCTTGTCCTTCCATTTTGTGACAACAATTCGCCCATTTCGACGGGAAACAACATCCCCCTTCTTCAGCTTTGCCGTCACAACATCCTTAGGCAAGTGTTTGCGGTTGCTTCTCACTGTTCCACAAAGAAGAGTGTTACGTCCAAGCAATTCTTTCGCCAGATGAACACTAGTGTAGAAGTTGTCAACGTAAAGCCTGTGACCAACGTCCAAAAGGTTTTTCATGAGCTTCATCACAACAGTCTCCGCATGACCCATCCCACTAAGTGCATCCATCTTACCGCAATATACAAGTAGATTCCACACATAGCCACATGGCTCGCATAGCATGCACACATTGTACAGTTTTATTCCGTACTTATGTTTTTTATTCGGAATGTACTGACGAAATAGCAACCGTCCGCGCCACAGAACCATTGACTCGTCGATCGAGAGATCCTCTTGTGGGTAATAGACATTCTGAAAGCGCTCTAAAAGCAGGTCTGTTATTCGACGTAGCTTATGAAGACGGTCTCCCTCTGATGCTAAATCATTGCCTGCGAAATGCCAACACTTTAGCAGCAATTCAAACCGATTTCGAGACATGATGCTGTTGACAAATGGTGTCGCAATCAATGGATTGGTCGACCAATAGTCTTCTATGGTTGGCTTTGATACTACGCCTATAAGTAGTAGTATTCTCATAAAGTTACCGATTTCGGACGCATCTGTGGGTTCCCATGCATGCATTCTGCTCCTTGGCTTCATTTGGCTATCAGTGATAAAATTGGCAGCATACCTGTTCGTTTCTGCAACCATAAGATCCACAATTTCATCGGTCAGAAAAGTCTTGAAAAAGTCTATAGGTAGAGTATCAGCGGATAATCCAGCAGATGCATTTATTCCTGGTCCACCAGTGAATGTAATATCCGTTGGCGGAACGTATCTGTCTTCCACGTTGACCCAAGACTCAGTCCGTATCTTGCCACGTGGTTCTTTGTTGTTGTCATCGCTATCAGTGTAAATATCAGCCTGAACCGACTGATTTACCATGACCGGGTTGTCTTGCTCGTCTTCATCGCCTTCAGGAGTACTGGGTCGGTAGTCAGAATCTCTATCGAAACTATCATTATCATCAAAGTCATCATCGGACATATCAAAAATCTCTAGAAGGACTTCTGCTCCAGTCTTGCGTTTTCTTCTGGATGTCGCCATTTTGACCCAGATAAATTATATAAAATGACAAAAAATGCTATAAAAAATGCTATAAAAAATGGTATAAATATAATATTGACCTACGTTCAAATAATAAAAATTCATTCGCTAGGTGTCGATCTTATATCGTGCTATCATTGCCACGCCAATACATGTATTATTGAAACGCCTGAAGCTGTATTACATCAGTTACCTGAAGGACGAGTTAACTCGTCCGTGGCGTGTGCGTAATCTTTTGAAGGACGAGTTAACTCGTCCTTGGCGGTCAACGTGTTAAGCTGCCATCTTAATAAAACTGCTAATTTTTTCAAGGCTGGTAGTTATATATTGTAGTTTAAGAAATCACAGTGTGGCCTCCCAATTACTTACAATTTTTGGGATTTGCACACTGCAACTGCAGTTTTTTTAAGATGTCATCTTAACAAAATTACTCATTATTTCAGTGCACTGAGATGTGGTCTATGGCTTCAATATATGTCCCTTCTCATTGTTTCAACTTTTTTTATTTGCACGCTGTAATATTATACCATTTTACGCTGTCATCTAAAAACATTTGGAAAAAATGTTTTGAGACTTCAAAAAAGTCCCCCACCCATATGTTTGTGGCGGACACGCCACAGGTTAAATACCATGATTTTGGTGGGGTTCCGGGAACTAGCGGGAGTAACTATGACTCTCGTTAGGTAGCCATTTCCTCTGGTAAAAGACCTGCAGGGAACTAGCGGGAGTAACTATGACTCTTGTTAGGTAGCCATTTCCCCTTGTAAAAGACCTATACGGAAGACCAAACAAGACTTCCATGCCAGTTCATAGAGGTTCCAGTGGAATAAAGCCTGCCACACGGTGCGGTGCTATTAATGTAGAGTAGTGACCGACTACTCTGCGCGTACTGTGAACTTGTTCATAGTGATTTCGGTTGTGTTCGACTGTCCTCCTTGACAGTGGCAACATTGGTTGTTCGAATACGATTTTGGCGATCCTGATTCATAGCTGAAGCTATTGTACTCGGTTGTGAGAGCTTTCGGTGACGATCTTTCATGGTGCTCTTCCCTGTCATCGATCTCACGGGGTTCAACCTTCCGTTGTCGAAGTGAAAGCTCAGGGAATGATACAGTATTCGTGATCTGCCTAGTGGGTGATCGCAGTGTCATGTGAATGGTTCGTTGACTGTGCTCTACAGTCAAAGTGTCTGTTTCTTTAACGTAACGCGAGTGTTACGGGGTTTTCTTTGGAGACACTGCAACTCCATAGGTTTGCAGGAGATTGTTGATAAAGTACGTTCACGAGAAAAATATATATCCGCTAGGGTGTGTCTAAAAATTAAAATTTCGATGATAATATCGACCAATATATTTTTGTGTTCCACCTTCAGAAATATAGTTATCCACCAAATTGTATGAAAATCCAAATAGATTTAGGACTTGCTCAAAGCACCGGAAGAATAGCCACTTAGGCGACATTGTGACACATTGTCATTTTCACAGATCCATGCAAATTTGAACACATAAACATCAGATATAAGGCAAAACCCAAATAAGTACTGTAAGTTGTCATAGTCTATCCCTCTTAGTACATATGAAAAAATGGCTTTACTTGACCATTGCAGAACAAATTGTTTCTCTCCCTTATTTCTGACCAGGTATTCATTGAAGGACTGCATAAGAGTCACTCTTCCAGATCATTCGTCACTCTTAGGTCGGGTCAGATATGATGACTTAATTTTGCCTCACTGTGTGATTGTTCCGACTGTCTACCATTGTTGTGAGTCTCAATCTCGGAGAGAGTAGCCCAATCCGAGGATCTGGAATATTTTGGTGGTAGCTTGGGTACAGTAGGAAGTCTCTCATGAGATCAGATTCCAGATCATCAAATTCGCTGCACATGCTGTAGTCTATGACTCGTCAAAGAGCTGTGGCCAACCAGGGTCTCTGACTAAAATCAAAGGTGTCGGAAAAATACTGTTAGGGCAACATGTAAGACTTTTCTGGCGTGGTAAGTATGGATTCCCCTTTTTGCTTCATTGTTTCAGGTGTACAGGTGAAATAGTACTTCATGTGAGACTAAGTTGCTGCCACAGAGAGTGACACTTCAAGTAAATGATTGAGAGTAGGATGGTTGAGATTATCCTCTCTGTGCTCTGACGTTTCTGAATGGAAAATTGATAACTGAAAAGCCATAAGTCGATCATGTAAATCGCATATCCCGTCCAAAGCCATCAGTGAAATGCACCTGGTTACCCGAACTTTATTCCCTTTGGTGGAATTCATCTTTGGAAAATGACTGTTCATTCATTCATTCAAGTATTTATATAGCGCCTCTTCAAGGAAACTACTCAGAGGCGCTCCCGACTCCAGTACGGACAAACAGAACAGTTTTTAAGTGCTTATAGAATGTGTCAGAGAGTGATCTAGGGAACAGGCGCAGCTCAAGTGGGAGGGCATTCCATACCACTGGGCCAACCACAGAAAAAGCACGACTCTGCATGATGGAGGTACGAGCAAATGGGACAAAGAGTACTTCCCTAACAGCCGAGCGTAGGGACCGACCAGTCCGAGCACTTAACACAGGCCGACAGAGATCGAGTAGGTAAGATGGAACAAGACCTAGCTGGCAGCGCCATATTAACCCTTTCGCTGCCAGGTATTTTTGCGGTTTCCGGTACCCCCTGTGCCAGGCATGGAAGCGTATTATTAGCGTGATAGAAGGTCTATATGTTATAACTTCCAGTCTTCACAATGTTAATATTTCTTGTGCACAACACTAATAACATATTTACATTCTGCATTCTATGGATGTAGAGTACTGTTTACTTCCAAAACTTGTGTTTCGAATGGTATAGTTCAAAGCAATTGTCAACACATAGTCCCGGCTTCGATGGACACTTGGTGCATGTGTAACGACTCTCACGACGAATCTTACTTTTCGTGTAGCAGACCTTACAGCGTTTCATTGCTTTTGTCTGTTGACCAACAAGGGGAATTTTATAATACAATATTACACGCTTCTACATAAAAACCTAACAACAACAATTTATCAACTCACTGGAAAAACCCAACGTCGTCCCTACACAGCACAGCCAGGCCGAAAATACCGCAGGAAAAAAAAATTTTGTAGCCCAAAATATAGCCCAAAATAGCCTACAGGCATCACATGTGTTCCTGCAGTGCCATCGACACGACTTCAGTACTATACCCGCAGTGCCACGCTTTCAATGCAGTCAACATAAAATTGACGTCTAAAGACGTCTTACAAGGCACAGTGAGCACCTAGTCAGCATGACGTCTTAAGACGTCATGTAAGGCACTGAAGGGGTTAAGGACGAGATTCTGTATTCGATGCGCTGACGGACTGGGAGCCAATGCAGAACCTCCAGCATGTAATTTGTAACATGACCAAATTTGGGCAGATGACCAATGAGGCGTGCTGCAGCGTGCAGAATACGGTCAAGAGAAGATAATCGACCAGATGGTAAACCAGCATAAAGGGATAGGCAATAGTCAAGACGAGCTGAGACAAAGGAATGTACAAGCGTAGTTGCAGCACCAGTTGAGAGAGAGCGAGCGACAGTGCGAAGCTGGCGCAGCTGATAGAAATAGGAGCGACTGAGACGATTAATGTGAGGTACAAAAGTAAGTTCCTGGTCTAGCACAACACCAAGGTCACGGACTGAGGTGGAGAAAGTATAGTCGGGAAATTCAGCAGAGAGGTGAATCAGATCAAGCTTAGACAGCTGCTGCCTGGAGCCCAGCCAAATGAATTTAGTCTTAGCAGGGTTTAGTCTAAGACGGTTTGATGCCATCCATGCTCTCAGGGCAATGAGCACCTGACTCATAGCCCTAACTGTAGAGGAAGCGTTAGATGAGAGGCAGTGCATGTATGCCTGTGTGTCATGAGCGTAGAGTTGGCTAAAGGCACCATGTTCTGCAAGAAGCAGGTCGAGACCAGTAGTATAAATTATGTATAAGAGTGGACCAAGAACTGAACCCTGAGGCAAACCATATGGGGCAGGGACCCACCGAGACCTAGTCGAGCCATGGACCACACTTAAAGTGCGCCCATGCAGGAAAGAGCCGATCCACTCCAGAAAATTACCAGACAACCCAAACGAAACATTCAACCGCTTAAGTAGGATGTCATGGTCTACAGTATCAAAAGCTGCGCTGACGTCGAAAAGGGCGAGCAAGGTCAGTTCCGATCTGTCGATGGCTCCATAGATGTCAGATAGGAGTCGGAGCAACAGAGTTTCGGTGGAATGAAACCTTCTGAAGCCGGATTGGAAAGGTGCAAGTAATTTGTTTCTCTCCAGGTACGCAATGAGCTGACCCGCCACCATCTTCTCAATGATCTTGGATAAGAACGAGACGTTTGCAATCGGTCTGTAGTTCACCGGGTTGGCCGGGTCCAAGTCGTCTCCTTTAAGATAGATTGCTTTTGTGACGATGGCAGGATACCTTCCCGAATTGATCGGTTGCACAGGACCGTAAGGAGTGGTAGCAAGACGTCAACTAGCTCCTGGAGCAGAAAGGTCGGTAGAGGTCCAGCTCACTTGACTTGGCAGGAGAAGCAAGAATGAGGCGACGCACTTCTTCACTGGTGACTTCGTCCAGATCTGGCAGGCAACAGTCGGTGGGAGGGTAGTGAGGAGGAGCAGCATTCTCCGTGGAGTGACGAACGTCGAGGATCTTGGTGGTGTATGACGCCAGGAAATCGTCTGCTGTAAACTCCATTGAAGAGTGACCAACACGGTCACACCGACCACCCAGAAGATCGTTGAGCGCTGCCCACAGACGCTTAGGTTCTCCGACGTGAGACGAAATTCTGGTTTCCCAGTATGCTCCTTCCTTTCCACGATATTTGCAGTGCATGTCACGCACAAAATGCACCCAGGTCGAGCAGTCGTATGGAAGTCCAGTGCGTCTGTACTTCCGCTCAAGGCGTCGAGCCTGGCGTCGCATGAATCGGCATTCTCCATCAAACCATGGTGATAGCGGGCTTCGACGGATGGTTACCGTACGTAAAGGAAGGAACCTGTCAACCAGATTCGACATACTCGTCTCGTAGCATGAAAAGGCCTCCTCTACCGAGAGGTCAGCGAGTGTAGTTGGATCAGCGACAGCAGGCATCTCCTTCAGCGCATTTGTGAAAGCCTCTCGATCCAAACTCCGCCATCCACGGACGAGTTTAGTGAGGGTAGAAGGAGCATCATGAGGATAAGGAATTGTAGCCATAACCAGTCCATGGTCTGAGATGGTCGGCAGAAAGATCTGCAGATCCGTCAGCGCACAATCGTCCCTTGTGATTATGAGGTCAAGCCAACCACCATACTGATGCGTTGGCTCAGCCACATGCTGTATCAGCCCGAACTGTTCAACAATGTCTCGAAAGTCTGCAGCAGTTGGCGAGGTGAGGTTCTCTAGGTGTAAGTTAAGGTCTCCAGTGATGATTACCTGCGAGTTGTATAGAGCAAACTGCTCTATCATGGTGGCAAATTCATCATAGAAGGCCCGCGATGGTAGAGTAGAACCCGGTCGGTATACAGCCACGGCAACTAGAGGTCCCCGGTGCGTCGAGACAGTCACCGCGAGAGCTTCAAAGGTGGTCGGAGATGATGAGAGGTCGACCTTTTTCAGACTGAACGAGTCTCGATGGAAGATGACTAGTCCGCCCCCACAGGGGTCCGAATCTGGAGCTCCGGGCCTTGGGCGGTCGACATAAGAATAACCTGGTGGTGACGAACGATGTATGGCAACATCAGTTGACAGTCGGTGCCACGATTCAGTGACAACAAGTATGTCTATGTTGTTCGCGAGAATAGTATCATTAACTGCCACGTATTTGTTGGTTAAGGAACGAATGTTCCAAGTAGCTAGCCGTACTCCACTCAGGGGTGGAATAGGCGTCGATTGTGAGACGGGCGGCTCAGCAGGCTTCTCCCGTCGACGAGCGTAGGCTGGACGCCACAAGCCGTAGAAGAAAAGTAATTTACGTGTACAACGTTGAAGACGGCACGAGGTATCACGGAGCGACATAATTAGGTCACGGCCATATTGAAAATCATGCGTTGTCAACATGGCAAAAATCAGGCGTATACGCCGCTAAATTGTAGCCGTAAAACTAACTTACGCAATTCTAAAGTTGGTATAGTCCGACCTAGAATGATAATCCAGTAGAATATCAAAAAAATCGAGTAAGATTGTAGACATAATCCTCATGAAAAAACTGAAAAACCTGTCCGATACTGAGCCGGTGTTCACACGCCGAAGCGCCACCTCGCGAATGTTAGCTCTGTTAGCTCTAGTAGCTCTTCACTATAGACTTCCAATACTGGAGTCTTTCCAGAATCATGCAGTGAAACATTTTTCCAGAGCAATTTCAGATGCATGATATCGATAGGCAACGATGGCAAGGTTCAAGGGGTCGTTCCCCAATTCCGTTTCCAGCTTCATGCATATGCCGCCCTTGCAGCCCGTGTTACTCGCCAGTCGCCACTGTGTCAAAACACGTGGCCAGGATTTTTCTTCCAATCGTCAGCTTCAGATGTCAGCCAACAAGAATCTGACATGACAGTAGCTGTCACTGATTGGAGTTGAGGGGTGGCCAATAGCTTGGTAACATCCTTATGAAATATACCATTATAGCCCTGTCCCTGTAACATCCGGCAGTATCTTTTCATTCAAGTGAAGAGTAAGAGGAACCCGTGGCTCAGAAGAATCTCTGCTTCCAGTGCCGCAAGTTCATCTTTCCCAAATTGAAATGTACAATTGCTACTGTCTCTTATACGTTGTCATCCAGACTCTGATTCCTTGGTGTATGCGTAAATTGAGCAGTACCTTGCATGGGAACCTCCCCTTTCAAGTCCTTTGTGAAGACAGCATCGCATAGCTGAAGTGATATCAGTACCGCCTATCAACTAAATCTCTGCTTTTTTGTAATCAATTTTGCATTGCACCTGCCATATATGATACAATAATGAAAAGAACCACTTCCCGCCATTTGCAACACATGACCACTGACCAGTGACAAAAACAACATCATATTAGTAACGACATGATTGTGAATGTTTATTTGTTGGTAACTGGTCACTGGGAAGGGTTCTATAGATGCTCACAGCCAAGGCCATTCACTGAATGGCCTTGGTTGTGAGCGGCGCTATAGAAATTACTAATTACATTACATTACATAGATGCAGCTCGCATGAATTTAAATCGTATATTGTAATGCTTGCAATGCAACCGAGTTTCTAAGTTCAGTCCTCTTGAGCAAGTCCTAGTTGTTCAGCTATCAAGATATAATTTCAGATATTCAGTTTACACATGATTTGGCACGATACTTTAATTTGGTTGTTAAAAAATATTTTATTTGAAAATTTCACATATACCTTAAAAACACCTTAATATGGCATTGGGCCGCCAACAGTTGAGCCTCTTATTGTTCCGTTGTGTCCGGGTTGTGTGAGTTTAGACGAGATTGGTTCGGTACGTTGCTTCATTGGTCAGCTGTGACTTTGCATCGTTTGTCGTCAAAGAATTTATCGTCTGTCGGTGTGCATTGGGCCGCCACCGACAGGTCTTGATGACTGATTGAAATCGTCTGGTGTCCGGGAAAGACTTCAATTATTTGTGCCTGACAATTTGTCTGCTCTTTGCTGTGTATACTAATGTTGTGACTGTATCACGGATGCTCAAACGAGTTGGTGTTTTGGTGATCGGCGAAGAGTCTAGATAAGACCCGGTATGTAGGACTTTTACACTGAGCGTCCATAACTGCTGAGAGTAAGGGCAAAAGGCGCCGGTAGAACGTCCCACGAATAAAACTTAAATTATATTCAACGACCGGGTGCAGGTTGTGGTGTCATCGGTGAAGAGGTCGATTGGTGACGGCCAAGGGTTCCTGTTAATTCCCCATCTTTACGGCCAAGTTTGTCCTTGTGCTCCCTGTTGTTGTCTTCGCGTTAGCGGCTAGTACGGCCTAGCGCTATGCGTGGACGCCTTGTGTACCTTCTCTCAAAGGACACAAGGCAAATATTTTTTCCAAGAATTCCATTATACAGAACAGCATCGGTTAGCTCCAAACAGTTCCTCTTGTAGGACTGGCATCGGTCGAGCGACATTCACCGTCGTTGGTTACTTGTTACAGGCGGTGGTCTCGCCTTGGTTCCGATCGTGTGAAACTGTGGAAGCCACCGAGCGAGTGCTG
Organism: Lumbricus terrestris; assembly: GCA_949752735.1. Lineage (NCBI taxonomy): Eukaryota > Metazoa > Annelida > Clitellata > Crassiclitellata > Lumbricidae > Lumbricus > Lumbricus terrestris. Next base: position 38,895,550 of record OX457042.1, read on the forward strand.
AAGTCGGAGACGGTTTTCAGGTGTCTGAGAGTCACGCCTTGTGTGTGTAGTCCGCCCCAGTCGGCTCAAGTGGTTCACCGGTGGCGAGACGGGTTAACTCCTGCGGTCTTCTGCCGTGAAGGCGACCCACAAGTGTCTGTTGGTCTCGGCATTGATCAGTAGCTGTCGCCGTCAGTCTTTGGGTGAGGCGAGCACCTAAGGCGATTGTTTGGAGTCGGTCATCGGTGATTCCGAGTGGTTCCCCGAGTTTTGGTCTCAGTTATTCAAACCCGTGATCTGTCCGTCGCTGCAGGGAACGATGACATGGGAAAGTTGTCTTGGCATATCCTCGGGCTAAGCCCGCTGGAATGGCCGTGGTTTTCGTCACTTTGGTCGCCGGAGATGAGAGAATGTTCGATGTTCCCCTCTAGTGGAGGTGTTTCGAGACTCCCCGTCGGTGGCAATGTTTCAACGGCTGCTGGGTGCAGTGTGGTGCGAAGGAGCATCAGTCGCTCAGGCAGGAAGACGAGGCTCGCAGCAGCGAAGGGAGGCTCCCGGCGAGGACCTTCTGCGAGTGGAGTTATGAACCCTGTGTTGAGACCCGGCCATCCTCTTTCTCAGGACGTCGCCTACTCAGTGACCGCGGATGAGGCAGAGAGTGGATCCGACGTTGCGAAGCTGTACACCCGTTCACGGGTGTCTTCGTCTTCCACCGATGAAGGCAGTGATCTCGCACACGCAACCCTAGGTGACCCAGGAGGCTCACAGCGTCCTGGTAAGCGGAGTATCTCTCGGGGCTTAGGCAGCCATATACCCTCGGTAACTTAGGTGCTACTGTGAGGGTCGGAGGTAGAATAACGCCGCAAAGTGGTACCAGAAGTGGGGTGCAGATAAATAATCCACTAGAGGTACCGGCGTATGAGAAATCAGCGGTGCTTCTGGTACAACAAAGTGATACCAGAAGTGATGTCAAAAAAATGTTCCAATGATGGTACCGGCATGTGATAAATCATCGATACTTCGGAGGCCTCAAAGTGATACTGAGAAATGTGGGGTTAAGACAAATGTTCCAATGGTGATGCAGGCGTATGGTGAATCAGATGTACTTCTGGCATTGCAAAGTGGTAACAGAGCTGAAAAGGGCATTGAAAGTGAGATCAGGTGGAATGGTTTGTCATTTTTGTATGGAGATTTACTTGGCAACAGTGGATAATGTTTCCAGAGATGTTCATTGTCATGAATATGAACTGGTGGAGTATTTTGGTGCTCGTCCAAAGACTCATCAACATGAAGTGGAGTTGGATGGTGGTTTTGTCTCATTTGACCTTGGCGATTCTGTTGACTTGGAGCCTGGAGTTGTTGTTGTCAACAGAAAAACGTCTCATTCTGTCGCTGGTGTTGAGAATTGGTTACGTTCTGTTACCCAAGTTTTTGAAGCTGCTGGAGACAGTATACCAATGTTCTCTGAACATGTGGCTGTACCTTGTCCTATCAAGGAAGTGAATCGTTTGCCTGAGAGACGAGTTGAGGTCTTATCGGTAAATGTAAAACCGAGTCGGGACTCTCGTACTAAGTCTCGTATGCAAGTTCTACGATTGGAGACGGTAGAGAGCGTCTCAGCCAGTGGTGACGAATCTGTGAATTTACGTGTTGTCCACGGACATAATGCAATTGACCTGAATACCGAGATATTGAATCAGTGCATGGCTATGATTGGACAGAGATTAGAAGCCATATCGGTACCCGGTGTTCCGAAGAAAGAGTCGTATCCAGTGCACGTGTTGAAAAGGCAGGAAGACGCTGGTCATCAGGAATACGGGACAGAAACTGTACCAAGAGATGTGGTGTATCAAAGTGGTCCTCCAGAAGTTCGGAGACTGGTGCCACAGAAAGTCAGAGCTCGGAGAGAAGTGGTGTCTTCCGATGAGAGTGTTAGCCTCTGTAACACTGACAATGATGGTCGAAGGAGAAGGACAGCTAACAGACGTCCTACTCGTCAGGCCTATCATACGGATGCAAGGCCGCGTAAACTGAAAGTTGACGATCGAGAAATGACAGTGATGGTTTCTAAGCGATGTACTGGTCCAGTGAGTAGTCGATCAATTCTGAAGAAGAACGATCCGGGACTACGTCGAATGGCAGTGATGAAGGAGGAAGATAGCTATTCGTCGAGTGCAGACGACCAATATCCTGTGAGGATGAATAGACAAACTGAAAAAGGCACTACTAGTCGGAGAGAAGTGGTGTCTTCCGATCATGGAATCAGGATTAAACTCGAGAAGTACGATGGTAAAATGGCGATAACTGCATTTAGGCAAAATTTGAAGTCTGTGCCAGATGCAACAATTGGAGTGATCGGGAGAAAGCTGATCAGTTGATGTGTACTCTCACAGGGCCGGAATCACAGACGATTAAGGGTCTTAGCTTATCCTGGACCGACAAATGATGTTGTCGGGTCGATTGCTTGTGATGCATTCATCGATGCATTGATGAATCAGGAGCTGGCTCAAAAGGTGAGAGAAAGAGGACCTGCTGATCTTGAAACTGCTTATAAGCATGCCGTCAGGTTGGAGGCATATAGTCGTCAGTCAACGACAGGTGGTGAAGTCGATCGACGATGCGGTCGAGTGAAGGTTACCAAAGAGGATTTGACGGTTCCAGTAGTCAAGGATCCACAGAGTCGTCGTCTGGAGGATCTGGAACGAAGGATCGAGAATCTGACCAAGGAATTGGATCGGTTCACGTCAAAACCAGAGTCCCGTTTCATTGCAAATAGACCCGATGAGAAGTGGAATCGTTCGGACAGGATGAACGAGGGTTCCGGAAGAAATGAACCGGCTACGTTTCAGAAGCGGGAATTTCAGCCGAGTCGTTGGAGAGCCGCTGACATAGAATGTTTTCTCTGCAGGAAGAAAGGGCATATCCGAAGCAATTGTCCGCAGCCTAGGATGGAAGCTGATGAAGATCCTTGTCGGAATGAACCGATTAAAGTGGAACCTCTTCAGGAGCACGGCCAGTAGGGAAAATGAGGGTTTTACCCCCACCCTGGCCCCCATGGTGACAGAGATTTGCCGACTCCTCATTGACCTGCTCCGGTTTGAGCCCGGCCCCCCTGCGAAGGATTGGTGTTGATTACTTCAAAACTGTGGCTGTGCATAGCTAACAAAGCCACAAACAAACAATCAAACAAACACATAGACCTACCAGAATATATATTAGATATCTCAAACAACTGTTTGGAAATGAACTTGATAGTGATTCACAACTTGTGTTCAATGTGCCCACCACCAGTGCCAAAACTTCTTTTGAGTCTCCTTGCAAAGTTCTTGATGGCCCTGTTGACGCATTCCAAAGGCAAATCTTCCCATATCAACTCCAATGCGCCCATCATACTGCTCTTGGTTTTGGTTGCAGATTGTGATATTTCTCCAGCATAGCTCTCCGTAATTGATTACCGATCCATCCGGTTCCAATCCAGAGATTTGGGGCCATTGGCATTCTCAATAAAACCAGAACAATCGACATTGAGCCGATCTCCGTTCATTTACGGCAAATCTCTTAAATCTCAGCTTAACTCGTAATTTTTGCGCTCTCACTGTTCATCAGAGTAAACACTGCTCATTGCCTTATATCTCCAGGATCTTGCTCAAGAGGTGTCTGAATAATCATTTTGTCTGTCATTGACACCTTGGCCATTTTCTCTTTTTTATATTGAATTTCATTGCCATAATAGCAAAATTATGAATCTGACAGATTCCTTATTTACCAACTTGATTGTCATCTTGCTAAGTGACTTCACAGTGACCTGCGGCTACACTTTTACCCTGTTTCTGTTTTAAATAGTAGTACAGGTAATAATGATCATCTGGCAATGTCAGGGCTATTTGATAAGAATTATTTGAGATGAGACTTAATGAAATCATTTTTTTGCTACCTTTTGTTGCGATTTGTTTATGAATCGTCAAAAAACGGTGGGTGGCCTCACTAAAAGTGGTATAACTTTTGTTCCGTTTGAAATATTTTGATGAAATCTGGCCATCATGTGTAAATATGAATTGTCTTTAAGACTAAAATTTCATTTTGAAATTCTTAGTTTTGGCCAAGATATTGGCAAAAAACCTAAGTTTTTTGCACACTCTGTATATATAATGTGTTTGTATATATTATTGTATTGTATTTAAACATTTATAAAGCACCTCTAATAGGGTGAACCGTTCAGATGCGCTCCCAGTGCGCAAGTCCTTGTGAGAAGAAGCAGGTTTTGAGAAGAGACAAAGCAGAGGAGAAACTGACAGACAGAAGTGTAGAGCGAACAGAAGGAGAAAGAGCATTCCAGAGAGAAGGACCAATTGAGACAAAAGATCGAGACTGAGCCATAGCAGTTCTAGACCAAGGAACAAATAGGCCAAATCTGTTGGATGAACAAAGTGAATGATGGGAAGAAGCTGAGTGAGGACGAAGCAAAGCCTTAGTCGGATATTTTGACCCTGTTGAGACTTTAGGATCAGAGTGAGGATCTTGAACTGTGTGCAAGCACGGAGAGGAAGCCAATGAAGTTCATCGAACATAAAGGTAGAGATGCGAGAGTACTTGGGAAGACGGGCAATCAATCTAGCAGCTGAGTTGAGAGCCAACTGAATCGGTGAAGGACGAACTTTAGAAGACCAATGAGAAGAGAATGGCAATAGTCAATTCAAGAACATATAAAAGCATGAACTAAGGTAGTGAAGATGGAGGAGGAGACAGAGCGAATGACTCTGAGACATCTTAAATGAAAATATGATGATTGTGTCAGATTGGAAATATGCTCAGTGATAAGTGAGCTATCAAGAACAACACCAAAATCTTGCACACTTGCAGAGAATGAAAACAGCAGTAATTTTCAGAGAGAAGAGCGAGATCAACCTTTTGGAGCTGCTGGGGAGTACCTAACCAGATAAATTGAGTCTTTGTATTTATATTATACTAGCTGTTATACCCGGCTTCGCCCGGGTTTCGTTCGTGTAGGCCTACTTAACGATAATAGGCCTTCAGATTAAAATGCGTTACAAAACACAAAGTGGCTAAACTTCTCTGGGTTTTTTTTCGGTCGAAAAAATCTGAAAATTCACGGTATTATATTATTACCGGTATCCATTGTCATTATCTTGCGATCACCCGTTCAGAATTATTATCAGTGTTTTTAGTATAACTTATCGAAAGCGCGCGCTATAAAATCAAAATAATGACGTCATGAGTTTATTGAACATATGCCGTTCCTAATTATATGGTTTTTATAACAGCGAAATTTAAAATATGGAAAGATTTTTGGATCGCGATCTTTAAGTCTTTCTCGAGTGCATCAGAAGAAATAAGCCGAGAATAATCCTCAGAAATATTTTTGATCCTCAGAAAATATTTTCGATATAAGTAAATATCACGTGATCTCAAACCGTCATGCCATTGGTTGTAGGATTCATGTAGGCAATGGAGGCCTGATGGAGGCGATGAACGCGAATGGGTTTCGAATCGCTAATCGCGTGTGAAATTAAAATGTTGACAGCTCGGGCTATAAAGTTTATTGACAGTTGAAAATAGTCGCATTAAACGTCAAATTTGGGTAAGAATCAGTTTGAAAATTTTTGTAAAACGAATCGCTGTAATTTCCGAGCAGGCCCCCGCGAGAAATTCAAAATACATCCATACAAACAGAAAAAATGCAAACAGAATAATGACTCTGCTTTATAAGTATAGATTTATTTTATTTATTTATATCAGAAATTTGTATAGCGCCTCTTCAAAGTAGGCTACTCAGAAGCGCTCCCGACCCAACCATGGCTAAATAAAACGGTTTTTAGGTTCTTAAGGAACAGAGTGGAGTGACCCCTGGGAATTAAACACAGTGTAACAGGGAGACCATTCCAAGTTGTAGGACCAGCAACAGTGAATAAACTACGCCATGAGTGGGGAACCAGAAGCTCAGCTTGGTTCGCTGATCGAAGGGTGGATCGACACTGAACTCCCAAGGTGGAACAACAGAGTTCTCGAAGATACGATGGAGCTAGTCCTTCAATGTACTGCCTAACCAATGCACAGACCCTGTGTGCAATCCGCTGTGGAGAAGGGAGCCAGTGTAAGATATCCCATATATAAGATGAGACATGGCCATATTTTGGGATATGGCCAACAAGTCGATATGTAATATGTATGTATGTAATGTATGGAATTGGTGGATACATGGAAGGATGAGGTTTGTCATCATTGGTGTTTTCACATCCACTCCTATTCTGTCATGAAACAGTGACAGGCTAACCAAAATTTCTGAGTACCAGAGATGCCTGCTAACTTGCTAAGTAAGTATGCTCGAGGCCAGCTTTGCCACTATCAAATTTGGCACTCCTCATGAAAAAGCATGCACTGATCACCTGCTATCCTACTTATCTTCTATGATCACACCTTGTAACTCTGTTAAAGATCGCTCTTCTTTTCGATCAGCATCTGCTGGAAAGTATGTAGTTCCTGGTACACGTCTTGTCTTTGCCTGACGTTCTTTCACATTTGCTGGTCCCTTCACCTCTCTCTCCTCATGTTCGTAACTTTTGTAGCAAGACTGTCTTTCGCTCTAAACTGAAAACTTACCTTTTCCAGTCTACCTAAAGATAGTTTTTAAATGGTTGCTGAACTTCAATGTGCGCTTCTGAGCTTTGTAAGGAGGACATTATCAAATTACCTTTGTATTGTATAGCAATATGGCCGTGTTATTATTATTGTTATTATTAATGTTTCTTTATGCTGGGAGCACAGAAATCAGTTGACGAATTTGCTTCACTTACTTGTCAGTAATCCTAATTTTGATGAATAAGTTTTGAATATTACTGTTTGTTTCAAAAATTGTGTTTTTTAGCCACCACCACCAGGATGTGCACTGCACCCAGCTCAAATGGCAGCGTATCAGGGCAATAATGTGGTTGTAACTCAGAGATCAGGCGACTTCTGGAGTGGTGGGTCAGATGGAGGTTACACACTGTTCTAAAAGAAAATTCTTAAAGGTACAGATTACCCAGCTATGATGAAACTCGTATGGCAATTTTCTGTATAGTTATATATTTGTATCCAGACACTTGATACAATGCCTTTAACTCTTTGGTGCCGAATGCGGTCGATTGTGACCGCACAATGAAAACCCATCCCCATGTCATATAATATAGATATATTTAGAGTTCTATTTATATATTTCGCTAGGGGACATATCGAAGATTCAGAAAATACCCTAACATGGGTTTCCCCCAATGACTTGATGAAGTTATTAACGAAAATTATGGCCGTAATTTGTGAACAATTACATCCAGCCATTTGCATATATTCCTGCGGCTTCTTGGCCATTGACCATTTCGCTGTAATTATGTCTTTTCAAGCTCAGACAAAATAAATTATATCGTTCAACAAATGCTATAATAGGGTCTCAAGCAAATATGCTAGACGATGCAGAGGTTTCAGGATTTGAAGACCGCACATTTACTGCCCATCCAACAGACCATGTCGATCTCATCATAGATTAGGAAAAACATTAGCCCATTTAATCACTAATCTACAGTTAATTTTTTACTTAGGCGTATAAGCCTAGTTAGAAGCATAAAATTTATCAGTCAGGCAGATTTTATAAAAGATCTACAAGTAATTTTTTAATGGATTTGAAAAGAAATACGCTGTGTTCGACATAGTGAACATTTTGGGAATAAGATGCGCAACCTTTTGTAGGCCCATTTATCGTTGTGAGTGCCAATATCATATCTTTTAGTGGGAGTAACATAAGATCTTTTTACTAGATTCGCTAATTTTTAACCCTTCACTGTTTGCAACAAGTTTGTCATGCAAGTGGCTACACTTGGCAGTGTTTGCATTGCATTGTTTTCATGGATTTTTTAAACATTTCTAATGTTATAAATGTTATTTTTATTTTTTTAAATTCTATATATGTGAACCACCACGGCAAAAGTGGGCTTTTGTCGAACAAATAAAATTTTATTTTATTCTACCACAGGATTCCCCACTATGAAACCTTTCAAACGGCACATTATTTATTTACTTATGATGTTCCTAACTGTAGTTGTGCGCTATTAAAGTTTAGCGGTGACAAAAACATTTGGAGAAAACGCGTTCGCAAGCCATCAAGCCATCGGCCCGTCACGTGATGCGCTTGGCAATGCGAAAGCTGTTTTATGGTCCCTAATTATTCATCCGTTCTAGGCTAATTTATTTTCTCCCAATCCCAAACATTGTTTCATTATGTAGAGCAGATCTTGGCCTTTCTAGACATATATAACATTTATGATTTCCCACAGGGCAACTCTATATGCTACCCTTTGAAAACTGGTCTAAATCGTGTTTACGCGAATATTCGTTTACGCGATGCTCGTTAAAACTCCCGGTTTTCTACGAGAAACAATTAATTTAACGGGTATATTTTATACTTATGATGATGTAGAGATATTTTAATGCGTGATTTTGATTGAAACGAAATTTGCATGTAGGACTCAAAATTCTACGTTTTGGCTTGTTGCTCGTAAATTAGCGTTCCGATATGCGCCTAGTTTTGGTATAGGCGGTCACTTATTTAAGAAACTTTCAGGCAAACATGTTAACTAATAAGCTTTTTAAAGACAGAATACTGTTGACGAATTAAATGTGAACAAAATGATATAGGACATGTCTATATCTCAACATAAATTGCGGGTTGAGAATTATAAAGCTTTATGTCCAAAAAAAAGTACAATTCCAAGATATTCCAATTTCCATCATGCAACGCCCCAGGAGGGCATGCTTCATGATGATGATGATGATGATGATGATGATGATGATGATGATGATGATGATGATGATGATGATGGTGGTGGTGGTGGTGGTGGTGGTGGTGGTGGTGGTGGTGGTGGTGGTGGTGGTGGTGGTGGTGGTGGTGGTGGTGATTGATGATGATGATGATGATGATGATGATGATGATGATGATGATGATGATGATGATGATGATGATGATGATGATGATGATGATGATGATGATGATGATGATGATGATGATGATGATGATGATGATGATTGATGATGATGATGATGATGATGATGATGATGATTGATGATGATGATGATGATGATGATGATGATGATGATGATGATGATGATGATGATGATGATGATGATGATGATGATGATGATGGTGATGGTGATGGTGATGGTGATGGTGATGGTGATGGTGATGGTGATGGTGATGGTGATGGTGATGGTGATGGTGATGGTGATGGTGATGGTGATGGTGATGGTGATGGTGATGGTGATGGTGATGGTGATGGTGATGGTGATGGTGATGGTGATGGTGATGGTGATGGTGATGGTGATGGTGATGGTGATGGTGATGGTGATGGTGATGGTGATGGTGATGGTGATGGTGATGGTGATGGTGATGATGATGAGTGGAGGTGGGCAAACAGTTGACCTGGATATGGTGTAAAATTGTTGAAAAACAACAAAATCAGAAGAGAAAAATTATAAGTTTTCAACACAGGAGATACGTTTATTTGATCTTGTTTGAAAGAGGAGAGACTCCGAGAGAGGACTTGAACTAAAAAAGGCTTATAGTCTACTTTGCACAACTAGGCCTAATTACTAATTAGAACATTTTAAATGTAGACCATAACCTAAAAACTCTTCTGTAAAGGCTTTCTTGCATTTTATAACAAAATTTCAATTTCTCAATTGTTTACTTTTAGAATTATTACAAACTTCATATGACAAGTCATTGCATAATTATAGACACTTATTAAAGAAATTAAAACTGGTGGTTGCCTTTTGTTTATGATTACCCTTTTCTGGAACTTATAGACCTACCTATAAATATTTCAAATTTTATTGTAAATAAAGTTTTATTGATAGCATATATCATCGGTCTACGTGTTTTTATTCGATAATAAAATACCTCATAGCGTACCATAATAGAAATAAGATTTAATGAGTAACAATTTAAACTAAAGTCCTGATCAAAATTTTGTGCTCCGATCATTTTTGAACTTGCTCTGTACAATCTGCTCAGCGCACAGCAACCTGCTGACCTTCGAGGGAACGTTGATTGCAGTGTATATGAAAGGTGCTCCACCGGACTGAGGAGCTGAGCCAACAAAGCTGTTGCTTCCTGTTGCCAAGTGAATTTTTTAAAATCATTTTTCTAGCTGACTTGTGCTTCAGTTGTTGACATGAACGGGGGAGCTCTGTGTTCCGGTTTCCAGTCGGCTATCTTTGCACTTTTTTGCTAGCTGTGGAGATGCAGAAGCTGCACTTCCTCTCTTTAGCTCAAGCTCAACACATGGTTTGGACCATCTACATGGAACAGTTTTCCATTGCATCTACATACTGTTGCACTCGGTCCTGTCAAGCAAGCATTAAAATTGGTGACCCTTCAAAAGCACGCAGGACAAAAGCGCGCAGACAAGTGCAAGCAGACAAATGCGAGCAGTCACAAAAGCGCGCACGACAAATGCGCGCAGAAAAATACGCGCAGAAATTACGCGCAACAAGAACAAATAGACATAGTTATTATTTTTATTAGGAGCATTTAATTTTACTCAAAATTAACAAGATTTGTACAAATTTAGACACAACAAAACATAAGAATTATAGAACATTATTTAAACTAGAAATTGTCATGAATGTTCCAAAAGTTTATTAGTACTATAAGCCAAACTGTAGGCAGGCACTGGAACACAAATCACATACTAGACTATAGAAATAAACTATAATATAACTAAAGCAGGCTATAAATTGTCCTTCTATTTCGTAAAGTTGATAAACTAAGTGAGTGAAGCTAAGACCAGTTTTTATGCTGATGTTGTGAGCCACTCTGCGCAAGAAATCATCCAACGAAAACAGTTCCATATGTTGGAACCAACGCCTGCAGATGTCGGAAGCTCTGTAATTAGATGTTTATTCGACAATATTTGCATTTAATTTACATGGTCCTGTTCTACACAGTGGTTAAAGTGGTTTGGGTGAGCAGTGGGAACGCTGAAGGTGAGCAGTGGGAACGCTGATGAAGAATTGCATTGAAATGCATGTGTTTTGGCGTTCCATCATGATGAGCAGTGGGAACGCAAGCCAAGAATTTCGAGAGCAGTGGGAACGCCGTTCCCACGCGTTCCCACCCACTTTAAACCCTGGTTCTACATCGTATTAACATCTATATCTATAAGAAATGACTTGGCTATGTATGTATGTATGTATGTGGGTATGTGACTTTGTCCAGAATGCACGCTCACAGTTTTTGAGCTTTTCACTCCAAACCTTCACTACTGTGTAGGTCTCGGCACGAGACGCAAAGTCGAGGGGTTGGCGATTCCCTACCACCATGGGGGCCAGTGTGGAGGCGAAACCCCCCAAATTGTTTTCAAAAAAATGCGGCTATTTATTTGAAATTTTTTTCTAGATAGAGAGCCATCAGAACCACCCGGATCAGTGGTTGGCAAATCTCTACCACCATGGGAGCCAGGGTGCGGGGGGTCGAAAACGCCAATTTTCGTTATAAATTTTCATTCGCTTGCCACGTTTAAAAGTAGTGATTTTAACCGTTTTAGAGGTGTCTAAAGTGGAGTGGAGGGGTAAGATGGAGGTGTGGGGTGGAGGTGGTGGGTGGGGTGGCGTAGGGGGTCGAGGGGTGGGGTTGGGGATGGGGTGGGGGTAAAGTGGGGTTGGGGTGGATGGTGGGGTGGGGTGGAGGGGATGGAGTGGGGGTGGGGTGGAGTGGGGTGGGAGGGGCTTGGGGGTGGATGGGGTGGGGGTGGGATGGGGGTGGAAATTTTCGTCAAACCCAATTTCTTGGGTGGCGTACTGGTAGATTTCGGAGTGTGGTGGGGTGGTTGTGTGGTGGGGTTGTGGCCGGAGCGGATCGAATCCTAAATTTCCCGGGCAACGCCGGTTACCCCAGCTAGTACCCAATAATTTAGCCTTGTGAGGTTCTTAAAAGGCGCTATATTGAGTATCTTGCTGCGTCAATACACGTGCTGTTTGTGTGACTGTCCTGCTCTACTCTGCTCTGTTTGTTCTACCAAATATTCCACTTTAAACCATCTTCTGACAATTCTTCCAACTCATCAACATTAATCATGACTTAAATATTCTGTAGTGGATCAAATGTGTGCATGTTCTGCCATTGTGTACATGTGCACTTCAACTCAGGCTATGACTAGACTGTAATTAAAAAATATGCCTCATTCGGAGTCATTCCTGATTCTTATGTTCTGCAGCAGTAAATTCCTTGGGAGCTCAAATTGAATACTAATTGATAGCTTTTTAGCCTCTAATGAAAAAGCTAAGTCTCTAATGAAAAAGCTAAGTAGGTTGAGCTTTATTGTGGCATTTTGGGAGATTGGTGCATAAATAAGTTGACTTTCGTGACCTCAATATTCTGGAACTGGCATTGTTTATGAAAGAAAATATTTATAAAGTAATGTATACATGTATTTATGTACCATGATCCCATTTTTAAGTGCTGTTTTCTTATATTATTTGGATTTGGTTTTGCTTCTTTCAGTTTCCTTGTCCTTTGTATTTTTATTTATTATTATATTTAAATTTGTAATGCATGCATGGTCACACCGAACTGTGAATCTGAAGTGCAGATACTCGACCACCAGGATTAGATGCAAGATTATAGGCAGAACAGCTATTCCCTCATGTACATACATGCCCCCAAGGAATGGAATCAACTTCTTTCTAAAAAGCAGCCCAGAACTCACAATTTGTCATTGGTTACAATGACAAGCCAAAAAGGGCTCAGCTCTAATTTGGCAGTACATTTTTTGATCACAGACAGCAAATTATTATTATTATTATTACATAAATTTATTACGCGCGCAAGGTCACACCAAAGTGTGAATCTGAGGTGCGGATAGTTAGCCGCCAGAGGAAGATGCAGTTAAAGAGTTATCTTTAAGAGCAAAGAGTTATTAGTGATTGAATGTTGGGCATGCGTTGGTGCCGTGTTATCATTGTTTTAATATAGGGATTCTGTGAGGCTGTGACTACGACAATACATGCTTTTACTCAGAAATTACTTGTGATACTAGATTATTGTGATGATCTTGTTTGCAGGTAATAGTAAATTAGAATTATTCTTATCATGGATTTTGTTTTGTTTTAGCTGGCTAAACTACAGAAGAACATGCACTACAATGTATGCTGTTGGAAACTTGAATTTCATTCCAGTTTAATATGTTGCACTGAACTTACAAAGTGTCACATTGTTTAGCTGCTAATGTATGGTACTATAAAATATAAATGTATATGTTGGAAAGTTTGTCTTCTGTTTGGCAGTACATTTTGGGGGGCTGGGTGCCAATCTTTGTTATGTGACTATGAATTGAACATTGTGGGTTGAGCAATCATTATGAAATCAAATGTTGTTTGTTGAAAATAAGAATAGCAACTTGATGAAGGATTTGACGCATGTTTGTTACATTATCATGGTCTACTCTGAATACGATTCACTATTGTAAAAGATAATGTTGCGCCATTTATGGGAACAGGAGAGTTATAAAAGAAACAAAGGATAACAGTGTTACACACACAGAGCCATAATAGCTGAAGTTCTTAATAAGATATGATGTCAGACGATTTATAATTAAGGACCTAGGACTTGATATTTGTCTTTATACATAACGTATAAACACACTCTATAGCAACAAGCATAACATTTATCTGTCACGCTGAGATAGCTTCTGAATAGCTCTGCTGTGGGAAGCGATTTACAAAATGTTAGATTACATCAGCGTTTCCCAAACTGGGTTCCGCGGAACCCAAGGGTTCCGCGGGGCGAGCATAAGGGTTCCGCGAGAAGTTGGGAAAAAAATAATTCTTTTATAGAAATTTTACTCCAATACAACATTTCAAGCAGCTTATTAAAATGCACTGGAAGTCTGAAACTAGCGTCGGTCGTCTTTTGTGTTTTGTCCTCACTCGACCTTTCAGTGATTATTATAGCAACCCAATAATTAGCCTAGTATCATAGTGTGTAGTTTGTATAAGCTTAGGCATCACTGCTGAACGTAACGTAGGTAAGAGCTTTATATAGCGCCTCTTCAGTAAACCTACTCAGAGGCGCTCTCTGCACTAACGCCGAAATGATGTTTAGAGTCATAGCGAGCGCAAAATAACAACAAGTTGCAAAACAAAACACAGTCAGCTGAAAGTGTCACCAGTGGCGAGCCTTCGCAAACACATAGAGTTAACCATCGGATTCCCATAGACAGTTGGTAGATGGCGTGGTTGATCAGAGTCTCTGGTAGATGGTAGCCTAGGTGACGCCCGTCTGGCTAATCGTCGGGGCTCAAACAAGGATGCGTGTAGGAGATAACCAAGCTCATGAACCTGTCTCTCTCAACCGGTACCGGTACCTTCCCGGCGCTTTTCAAAGACTCGGTTGTTAAACCACTTCTCAAAAAAACCATCTCTGGACAAAGAACTCCTATCCAACTATCGTCCAATCTCAAATCTTTCCTTCCTATCCAAACTCTCCGAACGGATTGTCCTCTCTCGTCTCAACAGCTACCTCATCCCCAACAATCTTCTAAACCCAAACCAGTCTGTCTACACTAAGCATCACTCTACCGAAACTCTCCTCGCCTCGCTCTACAGCTTGTGATGGCTCTTCTAAACCCAAACCAGTCTGCCTACACTAAGCATCACTTTACCGAAACTCTCCTCGCCTCGCTCTACAGCTTGTGATGGCGATAGGTCGTCAACAAGTCTCTTGTATGTGCCTCTTAGACATCTCTGCAGCCTTTGACACAATAGACCATGCTATCCTTCTCAATCGCCTCTCCTCTGTCTTTGGAATATCTGGCACTGCCCTCTCATGGATCAAATCATACGTACCTTTCCTCACGCTCTTTCACCGTTAGCGCTTCTGGTCACTCGTCTATTATTGTTATATTCGTTTAATGGTGACAAAAACTGATAGACACACCGCTATCAGGTACAAAAAGCAGTTTTATCAAATACAATATAATACCTATAGAATGTCTTTAGCCTTGACTGGTTGGATTTGTCTTTGGATGAGAGCACAATTTAAATGACATAAATTACAAAAAGAATAATTCTATGCTTATATAGGCTACTATAGGTTAATGAGATGAGCATATGGTGCCTTCCTATATAAAACCCTAATCAACAAATCCTCACCTGTGGTGTCCCTCAAGGTTCAGTCCTTGGTCCTCTCTTGTTCATTCTCAATACCTACCCACTCAGCAAACTCATTTCCTCATCCTCTGCTGATCATCACCTCTATGCCGACGACACTCAATTAGGCTATTCATATCTTTCTCCCCTCGCTCCTTCTCAGACGCAGTAAATCAGCTACGTAACACAATCACTCAGATTTCAGCCTGGATGACCGCTAATCTGCTCTGCCTCAACCCCTCAAAAACAGAATTTCTCATTATTGGCCTACGCGAGCAATTAAACAAACTAGCCTATCCTCCTGACTTTTCTCAAACAGACCCAACTCTCCCCACGCCATATTCTTCTCCTGTCCGCAATCTTGGAATCATTTTCGATAAAAACCTTACTTTTTCTGACCACATCACCCAGCTATCCCGCACCTGTTATATGCATATCCGCGACCTCCGTCGATTGCGCCCAACTCTCAATTACAAGACCGCCTGCACAATAGCTACCTCAATCTTCTTCTTCTAGCTTCTCCTCCGTCATCGATATGACGATGAGGCCTGTATGAATTTCTTCCAAACTTCTCTGTTTCTGATGGTTTCTCCGATCTCGGCCAAGCTGGTACCCTTCTCTCTCAGATCTTCTTTGATGTTGTCCATCCAGGCCTTCCTCTGCCTCCCTCTGCTTCTTTCTCCTTCCACATGCCCATGCAGTGCAGCGTTTGGCAGTCTTTGCTCCGTCATTCTTCTCACATGTTCGAACCATCTGAGTCTTCTCTTCCTGATTTTTTTTTACCTCAATAGTTGACTCCAAACTCGACTACTGCAATTCGCTCTTCCGTAAAATAGATTCTCTCCAAATTAAACGCCTGCAAACAATCCAGAATGCTCTCGGCCCGCGCAGTGACTAAGACTCCCAAACATCACCACATAACCTCTGTTCTCAAGTCTCTTCATTCAAGTCCCTCAGCGCATCCATTACAAAATTGTATCTCTAACCTACAACGCTCTTCAAACCTCTCAACCATCCTACATTCGTCAAATAATTAATCACCATCCAAAGATTCCAACCGCCCAGGTCTACTCTCTCATCATCATATCTTCCTCTCTCTCGGCCTCCAGTATCATCCTCTCTGAAATTATGCAACCGCTCCTTCGTCTATGCTGCACCGGCTCTTTGGAACGGACTCCCAACATACCTCCGCCTCATCCTCCTATCGCTCCTATCTTCCTTCCAAATTCAACCTCCCCTCCACTTGCACTCTCCTCTGCTGCTTTCCATTGACGACTGAAAACCGAACTCTTCAAGCTATCCTATCCAGATTCTAACCAGGCTCCATCACCCAACTACCACCATCACCGGCAACCACCTAGCACCACGCTGTCTCCTCGGCTAGACCTCCTCGGATTTTGACCTGGCACCGGAACGAAAACGGCAGCTCTGGCTATTGCGGACTTCATTTGATATAGCGCCGGTGAATAAGCTGGTCTCCCTGACGTGTTTTTGTGGGCGCTGAGAAATTCTCGAAGATTTACATTACATTACATTACATTACATTACATTACATTACAAATTCGTCGCCTGTCGGTCAGTAGTTGGAAGCGCCGCCGGTGACAACAGTCGAGGTCACTCCACTGACCCGCGTGAGCCATCCTCCGGCGAGATGCAAACAAATACCGGTACACCGGCTAGCAGCGGCGTACACGCACGGTGTATGGTACGACTCGGCTGTGCTGCCATCATAGGGATGGTCGCTGATGCAGTCACGTGTAGACCTGGGAGTCGACCCCAATAAGTCGACCCCAGTCGACTTGGTCATTCCAAGTCGGGTCGGGTCGTTTCTGTTCACCGCAACTGACCCCAAGTCGAATTTTGTAGATAGAAGTCACTTGAAGTTGTTTTTACCTCAAGTCGACTTAAACCGACTTGAGACACAAACATAGTTAAATTTGCCACTTCAAACCAATGATCGTGACAGCATTTAAGCAGCTTTTGTTGCCTAGTGTATTTACAAGAATGAATGAGTCCTTTGCTAAACAGAGACTTACTGATTATTTTACCGGTCGCCTATGGTGCAGACTGCCATATGATTTGTTATTGTATGCTTAAACGCCGCGCTTAGGCATGCGCCTAATTAAAATGGTGAAACAAAATGTTACTAAAACACTAGCACGTGTGCTTATCAAGCAAATCAGTGCACTTCTAGTGGTAAGTGAATTCGGCGCAAAGAAAGCTGGATCTACAAGGCCTATAATAAATCAATAGTTTGGCGCTATTTTGGTGCGCTACATCTGCAGTTGTCTGCAGACGGAAAACTATTGTAGGGCCAATTGGACAATGAAAGACTTTACTGTCAGTGAGTAGGCCTAGTAGCTGTAGTAGCCTACTGTAGGATGATGCGCTTGCAGTGCTATTTATTAAGTTGCGGGATGATGTTAGTGGCCAAATAATTATGAAAACAGATTTACAAATTAGACCTATCATATCGCGCCATTCATTCAGTGCAACCATGCAGTCCGCGGTCCGCTATTTTATCTTAGACCTTAATTGTGCTTTTTACAAATTTAATTAATATTAATAGTAAAAAGATAATAATGAGTGCAGGGCCTAATCTGAATAATCACAGACAATGGACAAGCTAAAATTCATAGGCCTAATAATTTGCCGTCGCATTGTCTAGGACTCTACCCAGCAAACCACCACACGGCGGGCCTACGTCATAAACACGTAGGACTTGTTGGCTACTCGCCCTTGGTCAAAACCATTGAGATGCATTATATGTATAACATAACGCTAGAGAGAGTATGACGTATCTGCCCTGCAATAAAATTTGAAGCTGATCGAAGCTGTAAGACTGTGATTGGTCGGTATAAGAACTCGTCTGTGATTGGTCGACATGACTTTAGACAGATATAATATGATGTGATTGGTCGACATGACTTTAGACGATGATTCAATATGGAGACGTGATACTCCCTCTAGTGATATATTTATTATATAATACACCTCTATGGTCAAAACCTCGCTTTAAGTCGATTAGTTGCCGACGAGTGGCAACGACTCGTCTTTATTTCCATTAGTTACCGACGAGTGGGAGCTCATCGGCAACTCGTAGCTGCAAATCGTCAGCCTGTGAGGCATCCGCTTTCGTGAAATTAGGTCACGTGGCGAGCGATAGCCAATGAACTGCGGGCAATGGCTGGCAGTTTTTCGAATCGACATCGAATGAGGTAGGCAACGTGTCTGTCTTAGATTTGTTGCTATAGTTATAACTATTCTTTATGTAAGTTCCAAACACCTTGCGTAATATTCCAGGACAATTAGCCTACCAATAATTGATTATTGATATAGGATGGACATCGGTAGCAATCATCTGTTGGCCCTCTTGTTATGTAGTCCTAATGTAAATCATCGAGAATTTCTCAGCGAACACGAAAGCCTCGTCTGTCTGTTTGAACTCCTTCAAATTGCGTACATGAAGCCTATCAATTATAATAGGCTAAGTGAGGTCTTGAGTTCTTGGTTGCCAAATAAACGATTTGATTTGATTTGATTTGTGTGGATGGTGACTTGACTGTGGCTTGCGTTTGATATAGGTTATATCAAATCACAACTCGACGGACAGACGTCGGTCCTATGAGCTATAGTCGACGGATTCTCGTTTGTGCTCTATTTCTCGTCTGTATTCGGACGAGTTGCCGCTGGCTTAGTTGTAGCCTGCAGCTAGTTCACCTGAATTATATGTCATCATCATCATCATCATCATCATTAAGTTTACCAAATGCTTGGCATCAGGAACATGATTGATGATGATGATGATGATGATGATGATGATGATGATGATGATGATGATGATGATGATGATGATGATGGTGATGGTGATGGTGATGGTGATGGTGATGGTGATGGTGATGGTGATGGTGATGGTGATGATGATGATTGATGATGATTGATGATGATTGATGATGATTGATGATGATTGATGATGATTGATGATGATGATGATGATGATGATGATGATGATGATGATGATGATGATGATGATGATGATGATGATGATGATGATGATGATGATGATGGTGATGATGGTGATGATGGTGATGATGGTGATGATGGTGATGATGGTGATGATGGTGATGATGGTGATGATGGTGATGATGATGATTGATGATGATTGATGATGATTGATGATGATTGATGATGATGATGATGATGATGATGATGATGATGATGATGATGATGATGATGATGATGATGATGATGATGATGATGATGATGATGATGATGATGATGATGATGATGATGATGACACTCACTCCGAAAAATTTACATAGCACGTGGGTGATAAGGTTAGTTTCTTGCCTAATCATTAACTATATGCCTTCCATTCTTCCCTGAGGATACTCCCTTCTTTGAGCAGATCTACCTAGAACATGTGTTATGCCGTATTGCAACAATTTTGAATTTAGTTTTAATAGGCTTTTTTATATTTCAATGTCTTGATGAATTCAATGTATTATGTATGTTTATTACCATGTCTGCATTCCAAAATGCACATAGCAATTAGTCAAATAAGGAATATTCTTATAGTTCTAGTTTTTATGTTGTGTGTAGATGCGGTCAGGGCAAACCAACTGACTCGAAGTGCAACAAATGCGGATATCGATAACGTCATCATGGAATGGTTGCGCACAGCATGTGACCGTGATGGTGGCCGCCATAGCCGAGGTTCAACAAAGGAACGAAACTCCTTGAATTGCAGCAACACGGAAGATGTCAATAACTCTCACATATGAAATTCCCATGTAAATATTAATAGCACAACAATCTTAATGTTATCAGTTCAGCTTTATTCATAGAATGGCAGCAAGCCATTGCATTCTTGGTCTTGGACAGTTGTGCACTTTTGCTCTACTAAAAATAACGGCAAATAATTATGCATTTGCTGGCTAAAATTTGCTTTTGAATCCTTGTGCTCTCAGCACATGTACCTAAGATTGAAAATTCAAATCACTTCATGCCCGGTTCATGGAGCTGCACCTGAGTACCTGTGCAATTGCTGTACAAAGACTCATTCCTCCGTGGCTGTGCTTCAGCCCTAATCATCTGAGAGGACCTATCTGCTTCGGCAATCATGCTTTCTCGGTCCTCGATGCTGGAACAAAAGTGTATGTGGTTGATTTGGCATATCATGTGTGTTAGCTTTTTTAAGGCACCTTGTAACATCAAGGCTGTGTAACGGCGCTATGTAAATTGTCATACTTTTTATTCATTATTTGCAACAGAATTTGGTAGAACAGCCCAGAAACCCACCCAAGATGCCTAAGCACAGGAAAAGGGCATGGAAAGGCACATCATTATCGGGATTCTCCTACTACAGAAAAACATTACCGCATGTAGATAAAATGTCCCATGCCATGACCCCCAACCAAAGGTGCTGCCAGGAAGAAGTTTTTATACTCGTGAATTTGGTGTCTCTTACATGATGTTTTATTTGTGTTCTTTTTACTGTATAGGGAAGTTCTACTACTCGACCCGCACAGCAACGGACTACTTTCATGGACAACCTTGTGACTCAACGCAGTGCTCATAAATAAGATGGTGCCCCGCGCTTGGCTTTCGAGTGACACTTTACACATTTCGAGATTACGATTTACGAACCAAGAAACAAAAAGTCGATGGCGACCCATTCTCACAGCTCTGTTGCGTCAAACATGCCTGGAAAACATGGAACAGTGCATTAGTGGTGTGTCAAGAGAATGGTACGAAGAATCAGAACAAAAAATGGCATTTCAGTTTCCTACCTAAAAATAACCATGGACACTTAATTGTTTATGAGGCCTGCCTTTCTCTCAGCAGTTTGGACAAAAAGCTCTGGCTCGAAACATTAGTTTAATAAGAACATTGCTGTCACTTTGTCCTAGGTAGTGTTGCCGGAACGCTTTTGAAGATTGCTTAGTGCAGAGTTTCCCAAACTGTGGGTCGAGACCCAAAAGTGGGTCGCGAAGCTCTGTCAAGTGTGTTGCCATAGTTTTCTGGAAATGTTTATTTTTCGTCATTTATTCGTAAAATCTAAAAATTCATGTTATAAATAACATTTGAATGTGATTGACCTATCGTAGTTTCATTTTATTGTTTCAAATATGCCAATTTTTTAAACAGCGTCTGTAACTCGGCATATTTCCATGCCAATTTAGCAAATGTTAAGTACAAGTTCAATTTTATTAATTGGTTCTCGAGACGTCCACGACATTTACAAGTGGGTAGCGACCAGAAAAGTTTGGGGAACACTGACTTTGAGGTGATATACAAATGCTGTGATATATATATATATATACATACATTGTGTAATGATGGTGTAATATACAGTAATCTATAATGTGTTCCTTAAATATATATATATATATATGTTTGTGTGTGTATATATATACAATTATACATTCATTATATAAAGTTAAACAACACCATATAAAAGATTACTGTATGCTAACTGCAGCATTATCATCTTGTATAGAAAGATTATGTGCCATATCTCTAGTTAAGATTTATGTTCTTGATTTTTTTAATATTTGGGTTTAAACTATTGATGTAATATTGGCTTATTTCCTCAAGCTGTACCTATGGTGATTAATGATTATTTCGGTTACACAGAGGACTCTGAGGAGGTATAACAAGTCACGACCCAACTATATAAGTAGGATCCTTCTATTTAGCGGGGTTGTAAGATTTCTTTTGAGTCTGCTGCCATTTGAATAAGTGCTACTGCTTGAGTGCTACTGCATGTTTTTAGTTGCTATAAAAATAAATTGTTTGATATTTGATGTGGTGAGTGGCGTAAAAAGAAATGCACCTGACCCAAGAAATGTGGCCAAGACAGAATGGGAGTCAACTAGCAGTGTAAACCGCTAGGCGAGCACTGGAAAATAAATTCTCACCTACAGTTCCTCTTTAGGGTTTCTGGCTGGGTAGCTGCCCGACAGCATTGCTGTTTTTAACCCCAAAAGTAGCAGATCATGTACCCTTGTAGTTTTTTAAGTGATGTGCCACTCTTCTGCCATGTATATACAACAATTATTTACAGCTCTCTTCCCAGGTTCATAATCATTTTACAAGATACTCTTTTTCGTATCGCCGAACGTTGATATGCTCGCACTAACCCACCCCTGTTTTCTATTACATCTACTGGGATCACCACTTGGGAAAAAATTCCAAGGGTAATACAATTGAGCTCCAGTATTTGGGTTTTTAAGAAGAAACTTAGCGCATTTCTAATAGAAGGCACCTAATAAGAGTAAAGCACTGTTCGTTCGATGTATGCGCTGCAGTGGGTCTCTGTTCGTTAGTTAAGTTTTTTGTTCTTTTTTCATAATTGCTTGGGACTCAGCAACGTTGAGCTTTTCAGTTTCCATTAATTTTGTTGTGTTTTCTCATCCGTTTTTCTAGCATAAGTTGCTTCATTGTGCTTTGTCACTTTTGTCATTCACTATGTTGATTTTGCAAAGATTTCGTCATGGCCACCTCACATCGTCAACTCAACATATTAGTTGGTGTCCCTAGACAGCGGGATTATTTTATTCCTTTAGGGCCTCCCCTTTTTGTAACCAATGAGCAAGATGTGTAAACCTGTCATGTATACATTGGGTTGCAAAATAAAAATATTTGATTGATTGATTGATTGATTGATTGAAGTGTGCATAAGTTGTTGGTCCAGGCTGCTTATAATTCATGTATGGTTTAATAGTACTAGCCAACAACCACAAGGTATAAGAGCTGATGTCTTGCTGCTTCTTCACAAAGGTCCTCATCTGAGCATTGCCACAAGTGTAGGATTTCATGTGAAATCAGTTCCCAAATTGGTGACAGTGGATGTTGGACCGAGTTAGAGATAATGGAATAAGCCTAGGCCCACATTTTGGGAATTGACATCGAGTCGACTTGAATAGAGACATCGGATAGATGTCAAAATCAGACGTCGAACCAACTTGAATTGGACACGTCGGATTGACGTAAAAAACCGACGTCGGATTGACGTCATAAAAACTCATCAGAATATGACGTCTATACGCCATCTTCCCGTTCAGCGGGTGCTCATAGATCACGCGTGTTTTAATGACGTCAAAACGACGAGTTTTTATGACGTCGATATGACGAGTTTTTATGACGTCGGCTCGACGAGTTTTTATGACGTCGGCTCGACGAGTTTTTATGACGTCGGCTCGACGTCATTAAAACACGCGTGATCAATGAGCACCCGATGAACGGGCAGAGGGCGGATAGACGTCATATTCTGATGAGTTTGTTGATGAGTCACCGACGTCAATCCGACGTGGGTGGTTATCTGGGTAGGTTACTAGATGACCCAAAGCATCACAAAACTATTCAAACTGAAGCACAAAAGGACTTATATGCATCAATTAGGCCTAAGTGTTGATGCCTCATTACTCATTGGTAGGCCTAAATGAAATTAATGCTTGCAGGAAAATTGGCTTGACTCCTTGCATTAGTAGCCTAGTAGCCGTACATAGACCAAGGCTAATGGCAATTATACCATGTCAGAAGTCGACTTCAAGTCGGAAGTCGGTTGTTTTTCTGCCAAGTCGGGTCAAGTCGTTTTGGCGCCGAGAAGTCGACTTCAAGTCGACCTCAAGTCACTTTAGGGTCAAGTGGGGTCAGATTGGCTGACCAAAGTCACTCCCAGGTCTAGTCACGTGGCCAAGGCGACTGGCAACAAAAACCTAACCAGCGTAAAATCCTTGAGAAATCCAACAAAAAGTCCAATTCGCGAGTCTAGAAGCAGTAAACTCCAACTTGTCTGAAACAACTGTGCAAATTCTGTATTATGATGAAATACTCCGTCGAAATGACAGAGAGGTCGGTAAATGACCTGCGCAGCAGGGCCGGATTTATGGTGGTGGGGGTCCATGGACACCCATCATGGTGGGACCCTTTTCTGCAATAGTCATTTTGCTTTTTATGCATAGTCTCCGGCATGAAAACACATACAGTCATAATATATCACAGCAAAGGTGCTAAAACCATTGTTTAAATTGTTGACTTATTGTCAATATTTTAATATTGTATAAGTGAGTATAAAGTGAAAATATCAATTTGCTGACAAATATAGTGACTGCTATTATGTTAATTGGTATTAAAGCATTTCTCAAATAAAAAGTTAAAGGATAAGCGTCAAGTTTCTTATCCGGTTTTTAGTAGCCTGTCAGTCACTGCATTGTATGCAGACAAACAAACGAGGAAATTTTAAAAAATAGCAATGAACGAGACCTTCTAAATAAGAAAGAAAGCTAGTGGAAGGGCTTCTAATATGGACCCCCTAAGAAACTTTGCTATTTCAGAGTACAGATGCAGCTGAATGCGTCGGTTCGTTTATTCTAGGCATAACTTGACGTTAATTATGATCAAATATGAAGGAATTATTCTGTAATCTGTTCAAATACATTTTAAAATAATTTTTGTCTAAATACGTAAAGTTTACCATATTACACGACCCTGTGTGTAATATGGGCCGCCATTGTAAATTTCAAAGCATTTTTTCTTAGCACAGAAAGTGGCCCCTATTACACGACTTTGTGTGATTGTATGAATGGCAGAAGCCCATATTAGACATCTACACATTCGATCACAGGCCCATAATTATTACACACACTGGTATGCTTATGGAAAGTCCGTTATAGTGTGATCAGCGAATGTTTTAAATATCAAGATAGTTGCGTTCTTACATGGTTTTTCACAATTTTGAGTATTTCTTCATGACTAGGGGCCTACACGATTCAAGTTCGGAAAGAAAACTAAACCATGAGCAGAGCAATTCACTCGATTCTAGTCTTTTTGTCATCTACGGTGACAGCAGACATACTTAATACTTATAGCTGTTGCCTGAAGTAATACGAGTTGTCTTTCCAACTCATTTTTAGATGCTTTTTCTTTACTTAACTTGCCCTTTTGAGAGCCTCTGCGTCATTAAGCCCAGTGCCCAGGCACAATGTCTTTCACTCCGCAACATGATAACTCGGGGTGAGGGCCATGGAGCTCAGTCGGGACCAGCGCACGAGGTCTCGATCTGTTCGTTCTCTGCTGCATGCATACCGAATCCAAGGAAACACATATGACGCTGTATCTGCTTACACCCTAAGACTACGGTACCTCAACTTGAGTCAAAAGAAAGATAATCTGTCAACAGCAGCTGCTGATGATGATGTCACGCTTAAAGCGCTGCTAGTCAATAATATAAACGAGGTCAAATCTACATGGTCAAATCTAGCCTACTACTCACTGATTAAGATACAGTCGCAATACTCTTAGTAGGCCTACGCACTGAAACGACAAAAATAATATTGAAAAAACAAGACTGCAACTGAGGGTCCAGTGCCCCTGGGTTGGAGCCCCTGTAGCCCGTGCTTGAATCCGGTGTACTGCGAGATTCTATCCGGCAGCAGAAACTATCCGAAAACTTCTGTCATTGGTTCACGTGACACATGACGTCAGAGAGCAACGTTAGATGACTCAGCCTCGTTTTCGTTGACAAATACGATCCGGGCTGTTTGTAGTTGCTTGCGGAAAATAAAATACGGGTCCTTTATAAATAATATAGGCCTACATAATTACAAATCCCTCTCTCTTTGTCTATTCAATATTACAATAATGTCTTGTTCTTGATAAATAAATGTTATTTATCAAGAATTACGCTCGAGACATTATTGTAATCTTATTGCGTCGCAATATCTCCGAAAATTTGGTCGGGACTTCTGAAGATTAGGCCTAAGCTATGTAACCTGTGATCCCTGGTTTTAAGCCTACGGAGGAATAGTAGAGCAATCATAACGGGGCAAACAGCATGAAATAACTGCCAGAGTTAAGGGTTGATGGACAAGAACCGATCGAGAGGTTAATTTGTTTTGAGGATGGATGATCAAGGTGATTAGTTAGTTGCAGCTGTTTCTGTTCACACAATCTGCAGAGATGTAATTTTATATAGGCCTACTTATGGTAATATCTGGAGTTTAGCGTCACTATGTGATAACAAGGCTCACTAGCTACGCCCTCTGTGAGCTAATTTTGTATAGTCTATATAGTCAGTTGATGTTTAGGCGTACGAATAGACCAGCTCAAGGTCAGCGTCTAGACAGTTAGGCCTGCAGGTGACAGACTGGCGGGAAAGTTGGCGCGGCTCGGCCGACCGTCGCCGGAGAGCGAGAGAGAGAGAGAGAGATAGGCAGACAGACGGACAGATAGACGGAGAGAGGCAGATAGAAGGACAGAGCGGCAAGGGGAAGAGTGTACGCCCAGACAGTGAGAGAAGTTGTAGAAGAAGGAGTTGGTAGTAGAGAATAGAAGACGTTTTAGAGAACAGTGGAGTTAGATAAGAATAGTTGCGTTGCTGTCGTAGAATTCAAGCGTTTGTCATCGTTGATGCATTGTTGTGCTATTTGCGTTGTTATGAAAGAAGAAGAAAATACAAGAAACAGAGCTTTGTTGTAATTGAACAAGTTAAGAACTTTAGAAACTTATACACTAGCTTTAGATACCGAAGTACAGTGACTAGGTTAGGCATAGGCTGCGCTACTGAACACAGAAGAAAAAGGAAGAAAACTTTGAAGGTCAATTGGAGGTTGACATTTTGGTGGCAGCGGTGGGATACTGAATTCAAGCCGGTGGGATACTGAATTCAAGCAAAGGACGTTGGGATAGCGAACTCAATTGGAGGAATATTTTCAATTGGAGGAATATTTTCAATCGGAGGAATATTGTCAGTTGGAGGAATATTTTCAGTTGGAGGAATATTTTCAATCGGAGGAATATTTTCAATTGGAGGAATATTTTCAATTGGCGGAATATTTTCAATTGGAGGAATATTTTCGATTGGAGACGCATTTCGGAGTCTGGTGAGAAGATACAACGGACATACGAACGACATTACGACAACGCAACGCCAGAGAGAGGTATACAAAACTTGCTTGTTTACCCAAGGAGCCATAAGAATTAAAGTCAGCCAATCACAGATATTCATAGCCATTCCCTTGATTTCTTCACGGTAATCACTGAAGTAAAGAAGAAAGATGGAGAAACTTACAGAACAAAAGCAAGCCAGTATAAAGAAGATGTCTTCTGATCGATTAATAAAGTTATTAATTGAAGAGGGTCTAGACGTAGAAGAAGTCGAAGAGATGTCCAGAGAAAATTTGATGAGAGCATTAGCAGAGGTTTGGCTTAAAAAGGAAGCTGAAGAGAAAGGTGCTGTGGGTGGTGTTGAGGAGAAAAAACCTCAGCCACCGATGTCTATGGAGGCGTTGATGCAATTTATGATGATGAGGGAGGAGCAACGCAGACAAGAAGAAAAAGAACGGAAACAAGAAGAGAAAGAGAAAGAGGAACAAAGGAGACAACAGGAGAAGGAGAAAGAAGAACAACGTAGACAAGAAGAGAAAGAGAAAGAGGAGAAACGGAAACAGGAGGAGAAAGAGAAAGAGGAGCAGCGGAGACAAGAAGAGAAAGAGAAAGAGGAGAAACGGAGACAAGAAGATAAAGAGAAAGAGAAGAAACGGAGACAGGAGGAGAAAGAACGGATACAAGAGCAGATTGAACGAACAGAAAAGATTCGACTAGAGGAAAAAGCAAGAGTAGAACAAGCAGAAAGGATGAGACAACAAGAGATTGAGATGCAGAAGCAGCAGTTCCAGCTTCAGCTAGAACAACTGAAAAGAGATCGTGACGAAGCAGAACGAAGAAGAATGGAATTGATGATAGAATACGAGAGGGCAAGGAAAGGTGATGAAGAAATACGAAAACAACAGATTGAAGAGCAAAAGATTCGTGAGGAAGACAAAGAAGCCATGCGTTTGGCAGAATTACAAAGAGCCGAAGAGATTCGACAGGAAGAATTGAAAATGGAGAAAGAAAATTTGGAAAAAGCGGAAAGAGAAAGGGAAGAACAATTAGAATTAGAACAAAAGAAACTCGCTCTTAAGGAAGCTCAGCTCCGAGAAATGGCTATTGAAAAGGAGGAACGTAGAAGGCAGTTAGAATTGTTGCAGCAGAAGATAGAACAAGAAGAACTGCGTAGGGAAGAAGATCAAAATAGACTCAAGAAAAGAGATGAAGACGACAGAAGAAGCCGTGAGGAGTCAGAACGAAACAGGATCAGAGAAAGTGAGACAATGGTGTCCAAGATTAAAAGGATAGGTGATGCAATGAAACACGTATTACCTAAGATGCCATATGATATGATGGAGGTGCCATTATATTTTGAGACAGTTGAGAATGCATTCAACAGTTTTACGGTGGAAAAGCAGTTTTGGGTCAAATTGCTGTTGCCACTAATGACGCCTAGAGCAAGAACGGTGTTGAACCGATTGTCTTTCGCTGATCTAGACGATTACGACATAGTGAAAGAACATTTACTGAAAGAATTCAAATTGACAGCGAGAGAATATCGATCACGATTTGGAGATGCGAGGAAAACGGCAGAAGAAACATACACGATGTTTACAGCAAGATTGAAGAATCTGTTGAACTATTATGTCAGAAGTAGGCGAGTGGGCAAAAGCTACGAGAAGTTATTTGATCTATTGGTGGCGGATAAATTGAAAGAATGTCTACCACCGGGTCCACTACAGTTCGTACTAGCAAAAGAGGGTACTGAATGCTTTGAAGCTAGTAATGTTGCAGAACTCGCAGACGTACACGTGAACAATCGAATTGGTCTAATGTTTCAAGACAAACCGAAATATGAAGCATGGGGAAATAGTTCGAAGCAACCCAGGTGGAATAGTAATAACAAAGAAACAGGAAACCAAGCCAGAAATAACGAAGCAAGGAATAATGGTGCTCCTGGAAGACAGTTTGGTCAAGATAGAAGAGAAGCAACGGGTGACAGACAAATGTACAGTCGAATTCCAGTGATGGGACGCCAAAGAGAAAACAATACAGCGTACAATTACAGGCGGGAGAGCACTGAACAGAGAGGGATTGTTAAGAAACGTTGCCATAATTGTCAGTCAGACCGACATCTGATAAAGGATTGCAAAGCACCACCCAGAATGACAAATCTGAGAAATAGATTTACTCGAAGTGCAGAAAATCTCAGAGTAAATCAGATACAAGTAATGAATGCACCGAATCAGTCTGAAGAACAAGACAACCGCGAAACGGAAGTGAAGTCAGTGATGAAGTGCACGCCTCAATTTGCTATACAGAGAGAAATAGTAAATTCTGCTCCAATTAAAGATACTGGTCGAGAAACAGAAAGCAAAGATGAATGTCAACGTACGAAGAAGTCTTTACTACAGCATGTCAATGTAGAGATACGTGGGAATGATGACAGTTGTCATCCCGTGCAAGTCAGAGCGCTGATCGACTCTGGTACTGAGATTCCAGTAATCAATGAGGAATTGTTGAAAGGAGCGACAGTGGAAGAAATTGGCAGAGTACATTTGCAATGTGTGGCTGGAGAACCCATTCCAGCTAAGTTGGTGAAAATCGAAGTGCGGATGAGTTGTCATAACGAAGGAGGAGATTTGAAAGACAAGGGAGTAAATATCGCGCCATATTTAACCTTGGTGTGTGCCAGCATTCCGGCAGTCTTGTGCAAAGATAACAAAGAAAAGTTCTTGCTGCATCCAGAGATAATATCAGAACTGAAAGAGGTTCCACCAGTGAGTGTATTACAAGGAGAATTGCAAGCGAATGTGACTACAAGAGCACAGAGTCGGAGAAGAGAAGTGGAAGAAGGAGAAGAGGAAAAGTCAAATGAAAATTTGCTAGTTGAGGACACAGAAAGCGATGATGAACAAAGCGTTCAAGAAGAAGAAGAAGGAATAACATCCGGAAACAATGAAATTGAAGAAGAGATGGTTGCATGTGAACGTGATGATGATGATGATTCTGAGAGTGATGGTGAAATAGACACGAGTATGAGGGATTTGTTTGCCGAGAATACGAGTGATGAAAGACAATTGGCAGACGCAAAGACGTTTGAAGAGCAGCAGAGAAATGACGAGTCACTGAGGTCGTGGTGGAAGATAGCTGAAGACAAAGGATCAGAGTTTAGTGTGGTGAATGGGTTGATGTATAAGAAGCATCAAATGTTGGACCAGTTGGTGTATCAGTTGGTGTTGCCGAAGGAAAGAAGGATTCAGGTGATGGAATTGGCACATGAGTCAGTATTTGGCGGACACTTGGGAGAAGAGAAGACAAGGGAACGTATCAAGTTGTCCTTTGTGTGGCCAAGAATGCGTAGAGATGTGGTGAAGTTCTGCAAGTCCTGTGAGAAGTGTCAGTTGAAAGCACGAAGTTTGGTGATGGATCGAGTGCCGATTACACCAATACCAAGAGAGGATGTACCGTTCAGAAGAATGACCATGGACGTCGTAGGACCAATCGAACCGACTTCAGCAGCAGGGCATAAGTATTGTTTGTGCATCGTGGACTCGTGTACAAGATGGCCGACAATATTCTTGATGAAGTCATTGACCGCTAAGGCTGTATGCGAAGCTTTGATGAAGCTGTTCATGGATGTGGGAGTTCCGTCAGTAATCACGAGCGATAGAGGGACGAATTTCACAGCCAGTCTAACAAGAGAATTTCTGAAACTGATGGGGTGTTGTCCTCGATTCGATTCGCCAGGACATCCAGAAGCGGCAGGATTGGTGGAGAGATGGAATCAAACGTTCAAGAAAATGATTCATCATGTCGTTGTGGAAAATCCGAGACAGTGGCATAAAATTATTCCATTTACAGTCTGGGCATTGAGAGAAGTGCCTAATGCAACTACAGGAGTGGCACCGTATTTGCTGGTCTATGGAAAGTTGCCGAGAGGGCCACTCACCATCCTTAAAGAAAGCTGGACCAAAGAAATAAATCTACCACCGAACATTGGAGTACAACCGGCAAAGTACCTGAAGAATTTAAGAGCAGACATGGAAAAGGCCTTGACATTCGCCGAGAGCTGTGCTGAAGAAAAGCAAAAACAGTACGCCAGTCAATACAACAAAAGAGCAAAAGATAAAGAATTCGAGCCAGGAGAGAACGTCATCGTGCTGTATCCAACGTCAACCAATAAATTGATCTCCCGATGGCATGGTCCATGCACGGTCCTGCAAAGAAGATCCAAGTATTCGTATCTGGTGGACATGAACGAAAACGGTCGACGGATTATTCATGCTAACAAGATGAGGAAGTTCATTACGAGAACATTGTCTTGTGGTCTGATCGTGGAAGAGGATGACGAATTTGGATCAGTGGTAGAAATACCGCTGAAGGAAGACTATTCAGAGACAAAACAGAAGTCACTTCAATTGGATTACGAACAAATTGGACATCTGACCAGCGAACAGCAGAAACAATTACTTGATGTACTGAATCGATATGCAGACAGATTTTCAGACCAACCTGGACTATGTACATTAGTAGAACACGAAGTGGTGCTGAGACCAGACTTTCGAGAAAAAGAATTCGTGGCATATCGAATACCGTTAATATACCGAGCAGAAGTGGAAAAACAAATACAAGAGATGCTGAAAGAAAACATCATTCAACCATCGTCAAGCAGAATGGCAAGTCCACTTGTCATTGTCAAAAAGAAGAATGGATCCTTGAGATTGGCTTGTGACTACAGATACATTAACTCTTTTACTGAAAATTGCCGATATCCTATGCCAATCGTCAACGATGTCTTGAGCAAAGTTGGAAAATCCAAGTTCATTTCTGTTATGGACTGTCGCAGTGCATATTGGACTTGTCCTGTGAAAAAGAGTGACCAATGGAAGACTGCGTTTGTTACACATAATGGACTGTACGAATTTACGCGTGTTCCGTTTGGAATGATTAACTCTGGACGGACTTTTGTAAAAGCGATAAATATGATTTTGCAACCGATTCATGATTTTACTGAACCTTATGTTGATGACATTGCAGTGCATTCGAATGATTGGGACATTCATTTAAGACATTTGGAATTATTTTTGAAACAAATAAGACTGCATAATGTAACATTGAACTTGAAGAAATGTGTGTTTGGTAAGAGTGAGGTGAAGTTCATCGGTCACCTCATAGGATCAGGGAAGAAGATGATGAATCCAGACAGGATTGACAGTTTAATTAGTTTGAAGAAACCTGAAACCAGGAAGGAAGTGAAGCAAGTCTTAGGATTTTTTGGATTTTACAGACAGTTTATTTGTAATTTTGCTGAAATGGCTAAACCATTGACAGACTTGACTAGCAAGAAAGTACCTGAGAACATTGTTTGGACTGATGCACATCAGAAATCTTTTGATTCCCTTAAACAGATTGTCTTATCAAATGTGATTCTATATATGTTTGAGGTTGGGAAACCATTTAATTTGTACTGTGATAGCAGTGATTTTGCTGTGGGAGCTGTACTGTCTCAGGTGGACGAGGAAGGGATTGAACGTCCCGTTTCATTTATCAGTCAGAAGCTGACAGATACTCAGAGGAGGTGGGCGACGATTGAGAAGGAAGCCTATGCAATCATATGGGCTTTAAACAAGTTGAAAGAAATTCTTATTGGTTCTAAAATCAATGTGTTTACAGACCATAATCCTTTAGTTTATTTGACTGAATCAATGTCGAAATCTGCTAAATTAGTCAGATGGTCTTTATCATTGCAAAATTTTGACATTCTGTTGAACTATAAGAAAGGTAAATTGAATGTAGTAGCTGATTGTCTGTCTAGATTGTAGTGTAAGATATTTTATGATGTATTATGTTATGGACTATTTGCATTGTTTAGTTAAGGTACGTTCGCTAATTTTTATAGATAATTAGCTCTCTTTAAAAGAAAGGAGGGAGGTAATGTGAGCTAATTTTGTATAGTCTATATAGTCAGTTGATGTTTAGGCGTACGAATAGACCAGCTCAAGGTCAGCGTCTAGACAGTTAGGCCTGCAGGTGACAGACTGGCGGGAAAGTTGGCGCGGCTCGGCCGACCGTCGCCGGAGAGCGAGAGAGAGAGAGAGAGATAGGCAGACAGACGGACAGATAGACGGAGAGAGGCAGATAGAAGGACAGAGCGGCAAGGGGAAGAGTGTACGCCCAGACAGTGAGAGAAGTTGTAGAAGAAGGAGTTGGTAGTAGAGAATAGAAGACGTTTTAGAGAACAGTGGAGTTAGATAAGAATAGTTGCGTTGCTGTCGTAGAATTCAAGCGTTTGTCATCGTTGATGCATTGTTGTGCTATTTGCGTTGTTATGAAAGAAGAAGAAAATACAAGAAACAGAGCTTTGTTGTAATTGAACAAGTTAAGAACTTTAGAAACTTATACACTAGCTTTAGATACCGAAGTACAGTGACTAGGTTAGGCATAGGCTGCGCTACTGAACACAGAAGAAAAAGGAAGAAAACTTTGAAGGTCAATTGGAGGTTGACACCCTCCTTCTTTATTCAGGCATGGGACTGGCATTTGCAGAATGCAACCAGTGATGGAGTTAAACATATGTATTTGAAAAGCATTTTACAAATTTAAATTTTTTATTGTTATACACCTCATTTTCTTGCATGATGTTCCTTAATAAACGATCCAGTTAATCCCAAAAAACTGGTCAAGAACCTTGCTCTTGAGTGCCAGAGGCGGATCCAGGATTTCTGGTTAGGGGGGGGCGTAAATACTACCAATCCAATCCCGTAAATATATATATATATATATATATATATATGAAATTAGATCACGCAAAACTATAATGATCCTTTTTATAGAAAATGTTATGGAACTTTTAAAAAATATATAGTTTCTCATATAAAACCACTGGTCTCCACTGAAGGTTAACAGTGAAACGATTATAAATCAGTTATCGGTTTTGATCATGCAACCCTTGAAAGGCCTTGATCCAAAAAGGAAATAATTAAGTGTCACATGCCAGTGGATTAAGCAATGTCATTCTCCTTGGTTGCTTTCTGGCGTAGGCATTGATAATGTCATCAATGTCTAACTTGATGTCCTTGTGGACCAACAATAAAATGAGTGCATTAAATCTGTCCTCGTTCATTGTACTTCGGAAACACGACTTCACAAATCGCAGACTAGAATTTGCTCGTTCAACACTGCAAGCCGTGACAGAAGTGAGCAGCAAAATGTGAATTATTGTGATAATATTTGGATACATAATACGACAGGAGCGGCTGTCAGCGAGGGTGTCCGACAGGGTGCTTGGTGTGCTGTCAGCGTTTCTCCACATCTGCTGCCAAAGCTTTACTCTTGATGAAAAGAATCCGGCGAAGGCAGGTCATCATGATAGTAATGAAGTATACCATCAGCAGTGAGTGCGTCGATGTTTGAAACATTAGATGGAATGAGACTTAGACCACGAATTGCTTGTTTTGCAAGATCTCCAAATCGGAGGCTAAACTGCTGAAGTAGACTGTCCAGAAATGGAAGATAGGCCTAAATGTTTCGTTTGAAATGTTCATCTGGCGTTGCAGCGGGTGTGTTGCTTCGGTGAATCTGTTTTGAGCATATTCTTGGTGCAGTAATTGGTCCAGCGCCAGCTGTCTCTGCCATTTTAGTAGCTTTCTGGAAAACATGCTCCCATTCGCTGTCATCCTGTCTGGCATTGTTTAGTGCTGCTCTAACACTCGTCACCATTTCACATCCTTGGATCACGTCTAAAGATGAGCCTTGCAACTTTGCGCTGAGTCCTTTGACGTAGCCAAAGAAATGGCGAACGATATGAAAGCATATATACGATAAATGCATGATCTGTAATGCTCTTCAAAAGTCCATTTGCTGCAGGTTTAGGGGGGGCGTACGCCGGCTCCGCCCCCTCTAAATCCGCGCCTGAGTGCTGTAATATGCCGAGCAAATTTCTGTCCAGGGTAACGGCCTCTGTTGTCATAGACCCTGGTCAAATCAGATCCACCAACACGAACTATTCCAAAAATAGAAAACAACTTCCTACTGACTTAACTTCGTTCAAAAGAATCACGTTTTGTTCCAAATTTCCGTGCACACTCGCAATGTCACTAGAACACAATATCACATTATAGGCCTATAGAAGATGTATATCAAACAATATACATGCATGTATTATAATAACTCTTTGCACACCGAGTTATACGCTTCTGGAAGCGAATAATATTATTCCTAATAAACCTCGAAAAGCAAACCGGATCGCATTTAATGAATGTACTGTGGCGGAAAGTCGGTAAATCGCGCGGCTGCAACACCGTATCAGGAGGCGGGTGCCAGCCCAAATATGCCCGCGTGTCGTCTCAGGAGGGAGACGCGAGTCCGCCTTCGTTGTATTTCGAAGGAAGTGCAGCCCCTTCCGACCGATACGCCTCACCCAAGAAACACACGACGATGAAGAGAAGAACACAGTTTATTCACGGCAGTACGACACTCATCAACTGTACACAAGACGTATCGCTGACTAACTCTCGACGACGGACTCCCAACTACGGCCGATTCGATGACTCTCTCTCTCTATGACTGACTGCTCACTCGATGACTGACTATCAGAGCAACAGGCTCCCTTATATATACTACAGGTCGTACACGCCGGCGACCGACTTCAAAGAGAAGGCGGTGGAACATAAACGATTCGCGCTGCGGGGGGGAGAGGCACATAAAGCGATGCCGCCAATACCCTCAATACAGTCGGCGGTGGAACATAAACGATTCGCGCTGCGGGGGGAAGAGGCACATAAAGCGATGCCGCCAATACCCTCAATACAGTCGGCGGTGGAACATAAACGATTCGCGCTGCGGGGGGAAGGGGCACATAAAGCATACCGCGGTCGCGGCCGATAATACTAGGCCAAGCGGCGACCGACTTCAAAGAGACGCCGCCAATACACTCAATACAGTCGGCGGTGGAACATAAACGATCGGCAAACCCAGGTTCGCAACATCCCCCACCCACTACGATTAATAAAATGTCCTCATTTTAGTCACCACGATGAAAACATTGGCCAACGGGCCCACCAAGAGTCTATAGCTAAGAAAGTCTCTAACAGCAACACCCTAACTCTGGCACGGTCATCATACAATTAATCTAAATATGCCCTGAGGCTACAGAAACCCGTCCTTCAAGGGACAACAGAAAAGCAATTCCTCCACGGGGACTTTTACTCGTACGACTTTTAGTCAATAGCTAATAATATTAATTAGCCAGTAGGCAACAACGATCTTAACTAGGCCCGTAGGCAACAGAACAAGCGGGAACTCAAACGGGCGGAGGCGACGTTCCGCCCGTAACACATTAACATGTGCCCAATGGGCAACCAAGCTACAGAAATTTGTTCCACAAGGAACAACACATACAAGGATATTTACGTCCAACGGACCCAAACCAAGTTCCTGCACACTGTCAAAAATCGGGACTCAACCTCAACGGCACAATCAGCAAATCAATCTAATTCTGGTAACGGGCCGGCCGACGCACCGTTCGCTTGGGGCGCCGTTCAGTCCAACCAGCGTCCTGGGCCATTCTCTCGTCGCCCACATCATGTGGGCGGGGATGCGAAGGCGGGATAGGTCCGGTCGCCTCGTCAGGTCCATCTTCGTAACATGGCCGCAGCTTGTCCACGTGAGCGACAAATTTCTTGGAATTCGGTGTCTTCCGCAATACGTAATTGACAGGACCCAGTCTTTCCACAACGACGAAGGGTCCGGAGTACATCCGGGACCATTTCGGACTGCGGCCTTGGTAGCGACGAGGAGTGTAGTACCAGACGCGCTGACCAGCGGTGAATTCCGTCGGACGTACGCGAAGGTCGTAAGCGTGTTTGCGTCGTTCGGCAGACACTCGCAACTGTTCCCGCACCAGACGATACGCCTCGTCTAGGCGTTCGGCCAGGTCCTGCGTGTAGGCCGCGTAGGAGTGGATGCGGTCCTCAGCATCCGGAGGTCTCCCATAGACCAGATCGATAGGCGCTCGGGTCTCGCGCCCGAACATCAGGAAGTTAGGCGAGTAGCCGGTCACTTCGTGCTGCGACGCCCGGTAGGCGGCAAGCACCATAGGGAGCACCTCGTCCCAGTCTCGCTGATGGCTGCTAACTACTTTCCCTATCATGGCGTTAAGGGTCCGGTGGAATCTCTCGATTAACCCATTCCCACTCGGATGATAGCTAGAGGTCCTAACCTTATCGATTCCCATTAACTCACAAAGTTCCCGGAACAGGTGCCCATCAAAATTGGTCCCTTGGTCAGTCAGTATTTGCAGAGGGGCCCCATAGCGCACAATAACCGTTTCGACCAGCGCACGGGCAGCAGTAGTGGCCTCTTGGTTAGCCATTGGTATTGCTTCCACGTACTTAGTGAACCCGTCCATTACGGTCAAGATATAAATGTGCCCCCGGCGGCTACGCGGGTGAGGTCCCGTTATGTCAATGCTTAGACGCTCCCATGGTTCTCCACACGTCAACGGCTGGAGGGGACCCTGCCTTGGAGGCTGTCCACGATGATACTGAGCACAGGGGGAACACCGCTTGCAGAATCGCTTTACATCCCCTGACCAGCCCACCCAGTATGCCCGGCGTCTTACTTGCCCTCGTGTCCTACGTACTCCAAGGTGCCCTCCCGTTAATCCCGTGTGAGCTAATCTCAAGAATTCCTCCCTCTTAGCTTTTGGAATTACGATTTGATCCACGCCCTCTGGCGTCTGGCGGTAAAGCACGCCATCTCTTAAGCTCATTCGTTCCCGTTGGTGCCAGTAGATCTTTATCGCTTCATTCTCCTGCAAAAGTTCTACAAACTGCGGGATGTCCGCTCCCTCCTCTAGCCATGTACGAACAATCCTCAAGTCGGGGTCGTCCCGTTGAGCTTGCTCCATCGAATCGCTCTGGCTAGATTCCGTACTCGGCGTTGGAGTCTCAAGTGACGTGACTGCGGCGTTCACCAATATCAAATCATCCAGGCCACACTGGCGGCACGGGCGACGCGAGAGCGCGTCCGCATTCCCATGCTTCCGCCCAGGACGGTGTATTATCTGAAACTCGAATTCCGCCAGTCGCTCCAACCATCTACCTTGCTGGCCGATAGGTTCGGGCGTCCGCTGTAACCATTGTAATGCAGCGTGGTCTGTCCTCAAGAGAAAGGGCCGGCCCAGCAGGTACTGGCGATACAATTTGGTAAAGTGAACTATTGCCAGCAGCTCCTTCCGGGTCACACAATAGTTTCTCTCCGCGGCGGATAGGAGGCGACTCCCGTAGGCGATCACTCGCTCCTCGCCGTCGATGTGCTGTGACAGTACCGCTCCTATTCCCACGTCACACGCATCGCAGTCCAACACGTATGTTCCTTCATCCCTTGGCAAAGCTAAGACAGGATCGGTCGTTAAGGCTGCTTTGAGACGATCAAACGCCTGCTGACACACGTCATTCCAAATGAATGCTCGGCCCTTCTTCGTCAGCTCAAACAGCGGGGCCGCCAAAGTCGAAAAGTTCTTTACGAATCTCCGATAATAGGAGCAAAGTCCTAGGAATGCTCTTACGTCTCTCAACCTTTCTGGCTCCGGCCATTCCACTATATCCCGGACCTTTTCCGGATCCATGGCCACACCCTCTGGCGTCACTAGGTGGCCCAAGAAAGAGACAGTCCTTCGCAGCAGCCGGCACTTGCTAGGCTTTAACTTCAGATTAGCACTTCTCAAACGCTGAAACACTCGTTCCAACCGCTCTAAGTGCTGTTCCGGCGTACTCCCAAAGATAATAACGTCGTCCAGATAGACCAGACACGTCTCGAAATTTAATCCGGATAAAACTATATCCATTAACCTCTGGAACGTGGCCGGAGCGTTGCAAAGCCCAAATGGCATCACCTTCCATCTGTAAATGCCTCTTCGGGTCACAAAAGCAGTTTTATCGGCGTCCCGGGAATCCATCGCGACCTGGTGGTACCCGCTCCTTAAGTCCAGGGTACTGAACCACCCTCCGCCTGCTAAAGCGTCCAGACACTCATCGATTTTCGGCAGTGGGTAGGAATCCTTCCTCGTCCGATCATTCAACTGTCTATAATCTATGCAAAACCTGAGGGCGCCATCTTTCTTTCTGGCCAGCACCACGTTGGAAGCCCATTCACTAACTGCCGGTTCAATTAGTCCGTCGTTTAGCATCCTATCGAGTTCACTGTCGATAGCTGTCCTATGCGGCAAGGGATGGCGTCTTAAGGGCTGCCTAACGGGGCGCGTCTCGTCTGTCTCGATTCTATGCATAGCGGCAGTCGTTCTCCCTAAATCTCGGTCGGTCACTGAGAATACGTCCCGATATTCAAGAAGCAACTTGTCCAACCGCTCCCGAATCTCGGAGGGAACTTCCTCCGGCAAATCTGCCATTAACATATCTCGGGGCGAAATCTCACTAACAGGTGCGGTCCCTTGTCCCCTACCTGTACCCAATTCCACTTCCACCGGATGCAATCCTCCTAGGAATCGATCCTTCGTTAGCGTAACGGTCTCGTCGCTCAGGTTAACTACTCTAACACTAGCATCTGCGCGGTCTCCAATGACGACGCGAGCGAGATGCACCCCTGGCTGTATCTCTTGGGCTTCTGTCATCCATGCAGGCGCTATAGTAGTCAGATCCCCGTACAACGTCTTCACAGAGACTTCGCTCTGGCATTTAGGAGGCACTACAACCTCTTCAGCAATTATCACTCTACGGCACCACATAGATCCGTTCCCTTTTACGAGGGGTACCCGTCTACGTCCTAAAAACAATGCCCCGTTACCAAAACCAATTCTACACCGGTGTTCCCTCAGCCAATCCATACCTAGCATGGGCTCGGTAATCTGGTCAGATACCAAAAATACGGTGGAAATCTCAAATCCGTCCCTTATCTTAATGGGCAAACGGACCTCCCCAAGGACATTAATGCTAGTGCCATTTGCAGCCATCAGAAAACGAGAGCAAGATTGCAGTGCTAACCCTTCGACGACTGTAGACGGGATCAAGCTGACCTCGGATCCGGTGTCGATTAAACACATCTGTTGTCGTCCGTTGATGCTCCCTCGAATGTAAACGGCGTTGCTGCTGGCTCGGTCCGGCAATCTTGGGCGAGTCGTATGGTTCATCAGAGGCGGCGGCGCCTCCGTTTCTGTGGTCTCGACGTCGTTCCGGCGGTCGAAGGGGCGACGAGGCTGGCGGCAATTCCGGCTAATGTGACCTGCGCGGTTGCAGTTGTAACAGGTCACACTCCGTCTCGACCGGTCCTGGTCGTTGGCGCTGCTGTTCCCGGGGCGGCCGTTGCGCCCCAGATCGTCGTCGGTTGAAGCACGGTTTCGCAGCTCCTGGAATTGGCGATCGATCCTTCGTTCCATATCCGTCTGCCATCGTCTCTGCTCGTCGCGCTGCGTCTCTAGGAATCGGTCGAGTGTAGACTGGATCTGAGTACTCGCATCGGTCTCTTGAGTACTCCGCACGCGGTTGGAAGGCCTCCGTCTATCGTCAGAATCGTTCGTCCGTTGGTAGGCGTCCAGACGAAGCGCCGTCCTGTAGGCCTCGTCCAGGTTCTTTGGCTCCCGCTCACGTACTTTGAGTGACAGGTCTCTGTCGCTCAACGCCTCCAGGAAAGCATCCTTGGCGATGATCTACGTGGTCTCGTTCGAAGGTACTGGATACGCCAACACGACAAGGCGACGAATGTCGTGCAGCAAGTCGCTCAGAGTCTCCTGGGAACGCTGGCGTCTGTAATAAAGCTGAGCGCGAAAGCTTTCCGCCTGGCCCTCCGTTCCATACCTCTGTCGAAGGCGTTCGACAAGCTCCTCGTAGCCAACGTTCGGACGGGCACCGAAGTCCCACAAAAGCTGCGTGGCAGCTTTCTCCAGGCTGCATCGAAGATAGTCGACTCGGTCGGCGGCAGTCCATTGGTTATGACGGGCGCAGACTTCAAACTGCACCAGGAACGACTCCAGCGATCCCGTGCCGTCAAACTTTCCCGGCTTCATAGGAGGCGGTCGAGTCCACGGCCGTCCTCCGGTAGTCTCCGGCATTCTCAGGGAAGTCTCCCGATCGTCAGACGTCTCTCGGTAGCTCACCCTCGTCGGCCTCCGCAGCTCCTCGATGAGTCGGCCTCGGTCCGTTCGCTGGTCTGCCATTGCACTCTCATCGGCCAATGGCGAGGAAACGTTCGCCCGTAGATCGGCGAATCCTCCAGCGGCGTAGGCGATTGTGACTTCCTCGTCTTCTTCCATCGTCGGTCGATCTGCGAATGTCGATCAGAAGGCGACCACACAGACCCCACTTGCTTGGTACCAGTGTGGCGGAAAGTCGGTAAATCGCGCGGCTGCAACACCGTATCAGGAGGCGGGTGCCAGCCCAAATATGCCCGCGTGTCGTCTCAGGAGGGAGACGCGAGTCCGCCTTCGTTGTATTTCGAAGGAAGTGCAGCCCCTTCCGACCGATACGCCTCACCCAAGAAACACACGACGATGAAGAGAAGAACACAGTTTATTCACGGCAGTACGACACTCATCAACTGTACACAAGACGTATCGCTGACTAACTCTCGACGACGGACTCCCAACTACGGCCGATTCGATGACTCTCTCTCTCTATGACTGACTGCTCACTCGATGACTGACTATCAGAGCAACAGGCTCCCTTATATATACTACAGGTCGTACACGCCGGCGACCGACTTCAAAGAGAAGGCGGTGGAACATAAACGATTCGCGCTGCGGGGGGGAGAGGCACATAAAGCGATGCCGCCAATACCCTCAATACAGTCGGCGGTGGAACATAAACGATTCGCGCTGCGGGGGGAAGAGGCACATAAAGCGATGCCGCCAATACCCTCAATACAGTCGGCGGTGGAACATAAACGATTCGCGCTGCGGGGGGAAGGGGCACATAAAGCATACCGCGGTCGCGGCCGATAATACTAGGCCAAGCGGCGACCGACTTCAAAGAGACGCCGCCAATACACTCAATACAGTCGGCGGTGGAACATAAACGATCGGCAAACCCAGGTTCGCAACAGTACACATGGAAATTGATCCAAGGAAGTTACGCAACCAATCAGACAATGAGCTTGAAACTGCCTAATTCATGTTAGGCCTCTAGCCATAAGTAAGAATGAGCTTCGGAACTTCATATTTTTTAGGAATAATTCGCTTCAAGAAGCATATGACTCGGTATGCAAAGAGTTATCGTAATACATGCATGTAAGTGATATTGTGATCTAGTGAAATTGCGTGTACGTGCAAGTAAATTTGGTCTATTATTTGGAACAAAACGTGATTCTTATGAACGAAGCGCTGTTAATTATTAAGTCAGTAGGAACTTGATTTCTATTTTTAGAACGGAAAATCCGTGCTGGAAATTGGATCGTTTATTAAGAAACTTTATACAAGAAAATAGGGTGTCTAACGACAAAATTTAAAATGTTTAAAATGATTTTAAAATACATCTGTCTAACTCCGTCACTGGTAACTGGTTGCAATCTGAAATACCAGTCCCATGCCTGAGTAAAGAAGCAGGTCGTCGCTAGTGAGCTTCTTTATCACACAGTGACGCTAAACTGCAAAATATGATCATATATAATATTACATATCTGCAGATTCTGTGAATAGAAAAAGCTGCAACTATGACCTTGATCATCCGTCCTCAAAACAAAACTGCTCGATCTGCAACGGAAGCTGGATTAAGGTACTTATATCTCTTAATGGAAGCTGGATCAAGGTAATTTTATATCTGAAATAGAAGCTGGATTAATGATAAAACGCTTGAGAAATGGAAGCTGGAATAAGTTTTTCTATATCTGAAATGGAAGCTGGAATAGGGTATTTTTACATATGAAGTGGAAGCTGGGCTAATGAAAAACGCCAGAGAAATGGAAGTTGGATGAAGGTTCCTTATAGCTGGATTGACGAAAATAACGCTTGAGAAATAGAAGCCAGGTTATGATATTTTTACATATCTTCAATTGAAGCTGGA
Source organism: Lumbricus terrestris (assembly GCA_949752735.1). Lineage (NCBI taxonomy): Eukaryota > Metazoa > Annelida > Clitellata > Crassiclitellata > Lumbricidae > Lumbricus > Lumbricus terrestris. The sequence goes on from OX457042.1 coordinate 38,938,611, forward strand.
TGAAGGTATATTTATATATGAAATAGAAGATGGATCGACTTTCCCGCTGAAATGGAAGCGGATGCATGTTGGAATACATGAATGAAAATCAACAATCCAGTTTCCATTTCTTAAGCTTTTTATCATTCATCCAGCTTCTATTTCAGATATATAAAAACCTTCATCCAGCTTCAAATTAAGATATAAAATGCCTTGATCCCGCTTCCATTTCTTAAGCTTCTTATCATTCATCGAGCTACAACTTAGCAAAGAAAATTTTCATCCATCCAGCTCCCAGTTAAGCAAGAACATTCCATTCACCGCCAATTTAATCAAAAACATTTTCATCCATCCAGCTCAAATTTAAGCAAGGACATTTTAATCAATCCAGCCCCAATTTAAGCAAGAACATTTTAATCAATCCAGCCCCAATTTAAGCAAGAACATTTTAATCAATCCAGCTCCAAATTAAGGCAAGGCATTTTAATCAATCCAGCTCCAATATAAAACAAGGCATTTTAATCAATCCAGCTCCAATTTAAGGTAAGGCATTTTAATCAATCCAGCTCAAATTTAAGGCTTGACATTTTCATATATCCAGCTCCAATTTAGGGCAGGACATTTTCATCAATCCAGGTATGAAAATACTTATTCCGGTTTCATTTACTCCAACCGCTAAAATTTTAACAAGACGATTTCAGTCAATCTAAATTCGACTTCTATCTAACATTGAAGCATTTTCATCAATCCAACTTCTAGTTAGCAACGCGATTATTTCGTGTAACCATCTTCAATTTTTACAAGCATTATTTTCATTAAGGCAACGTCATTCAGGAAGCGTTCTTCGAGGAAAGAGTATCTAAAGAATGATTGATTGGGTATAACGGCACTTCTGCACAGAATTGTCATTTCGCAGATTCGGCGAGTTTAACAAAAATCACTGTTTACAACAGATTCCTGCTATTTACCGAACTAACGGCAACACAATTGACTTAATGAATATTCAATACGGAGTAAATGTTGAATATTCATAACGCAGTAAATGTCATTATTGATATGGCGACAGCTGATTTGTTGCGGATGTACCTTGGATCAATTTCCATGTGTACTTTCATTAAATGCAACCGGATCGTATATTTGTCAACGGATATTATTTCGCACGTATGTCGTGCGAGATTGTATCCGACAACGAAGTGGGCGTGACCGGATAGTTTCTGTTGCCCGGATAGTATCTCGCATGACACCGGCCCTGCTGCGCAGACTAGTGAATAATGGTGACTCGGTGCTAGTCTAGGGTGACCAATGACCATACGTCCAGGTTTTCCGGGACATGTCCCGGGATTTTGCGGAGCGTCCCAGTGTCCCGAACACTTAGGCAAAAGGACAAAATTTCCCGGTTTTTCACAAGCAGGAAACTTGGAAACGTCAGTTTTGACTTTGAGTAAATGACAGAGTAAATTCCGCCACAGGCTACCTCTTCTGAGGCAGCCTGTGCCTGTCCCAAGCCAGGATAAAGGAGGAGGGTTCTGCGGTGGGCTTGCAACCCACCCAGGTAAAACAAACGCACGCAACAGAAACAACGCAGAAAATACACTCAACTCACAACAGGAGGAATGGAGGTGGAGGGGTGGAGAAGCTACACAATCTAGCCAAGGACTGTGGACCTTCTGACCCCTATATGATGAACCACAATGAAAGCCGTCTTTCGGAAGTTGGGGTTCGGAGATCTCATCTCCTTTCAGCCAAACATGTGACCAGCATTGGTACATGGAGCGTAAGATCTTTGTTCATCACTGGGAGATTGGCACAGGTGATAAGAGAAATGAGGACGTACAATGTACAGATACTCGGAATAGGTGAAATGAGATGGACAGGAGTGGGGAGGATGGAATCGGATGGAATAACAATATTGCACTCCGGCGGGCAGAAACACGAGAGAGGAGTCGGTATTCTTCTGAGCGAGGAAGCATCCAGGTCTCTGTTGAGTTGGGAGGCGGTAAATGACAGGATAATCACAGCAAGATTGCAGACAAGGTTTTTCAACACAACTATAATAATACAGGCATATGCACCAACGAACATGGCAGATGACGATGAGAAAAACGAATTCTACGAGCATCTACAGGGAGTCATGGATGAAGTCCCAGGACACGATATGAAGATCTTGATGGGTGACTTTAATGCGCAGATTGGCGCCAGTAGGATGGGTTGGGAGGAGGTTATAGGAGAGATGGCGGAGGGAGAAAGATCGGACAATGGCGAAAGATTAATGAGCCTATGTAGCGCCTATAAGCTAAAGATCGGAGGAAGTTTTTTCCAACATAAGAGGATACACAAACTCACGTGGACGTCACCAGACGGGGAGACATGCAATCAGATAGACCACATATGTGTGCCTGGAAGATGGATGTCATCATTGAGAGATGTCAGAGTGTACAGAGGCGCAGATGTAGCATCGGACCATCATCTACTGGTAGCAAAGATAAAGATAAAGTTGAAGACAATACAAAAGCCAAAATGAAAGAGGATTATTGACACGGACGCCCTAAGTGTGGAAGCGACACGGCAGATATATCAACTGGAAATAAAGAACAGATTTGAAATCCTGGAGGGATACGAGAGTGGAGGAGAGGCTGATTCAGATCAGAGTGAGGAGGAGGTGGATAAGGAATGGAAGAGTTGGAGAGATGCGGTCACAGGAGTGGGTGAAAAAGTGCTCGGTTTCAAGAGAGGAGGCAGGAAAGAAACATGGATATCAACAGAAACATGGCAGGCAATAGACGATAGGAGGCGGCTCAAGCAAGATATGGAACAGGCAAGAGCAGGGGCAAGTGCTTCTGACCACCAGAAGGCATATACGGAATACAGGGCACAGGATAGAGAGGTTAAAAAGAGATGCAGGCATGACAAAAACGAATACATACTACGAAAGACAAGTGAAGCGGAGGATGCTGGGAGAAAAGGAGACTCCAAAACCTTGTACCGGATAGTGAAAGAACTCTCAGGAGGCGCAAGAGTGCAGAATCTTCCACTAAAAAAGATGAATGGACAGATGACAAGGACACACGATGAGGAGGTAAAGAGATGGAGGGAGCACTTCGAAAGTGTTCTGAATTGCCCAGAGCCAACAACATACCTTGGGGACATGGAATTGGGAGAGGAGGTTGAAGAACTTGAAATAGACAAGGATGATGTCAGCGAAGACGAGGTTTGGAAAGCACTCAAGAACCTGAAAAATGGAAGGGCTGCAGGGAATGACGGAATAAGATCGGAACAACTCAAATATGGAGGAGAGGCAATGGTACAGTCACTAACAAATCTATGCAATAAAGTGTGGAGAGCTGGCAGCGCGCCAAGAGAGTGGAGAGATGGCATCATCATTCCAATCCCGAAAAAAGGAGATGCAAAGGAAGGTTCAAACTGGAGAGGCATCACGCTCCTGTCGACACCCGGCAAGATCATGGCGTCGATAATGTTGAATCGTATGAGAGATGTTATTGATGAGAGACTGAGACAGGAACAGGCAGGCTTCAGACCGGGAAGATCATGCTGCGAGCAGATCTTTACACTTCGACAAATAATAGAGAAGGCGTTAATGTGGAAGACTCCTGTGGTAATAAACTTCGTCGACTTTAGAAAAGCCTTTGACAGTGTCCACAGAGAGTCGATATGGAAGATAATGAAGAGCTATGGAATACCAACAAAGATCATAGACATCGCCAGGAGCTTCTATGATGGCAGCCGCTGTGCAGTGAGGCATGGAGGAGAGGTAGGAGAGTGGTTTCAGATTATGACTGGAGTACGTCAGGGTTGTGTGTTGTCACCAATGATATTTGTACTAGTGGTGGACTGGGTCATGAAAAGAGCAACAGAGAATAATAACACCGGACTGAAATGGATAAAGGCTGACAGGCTCAGTGACTTGGACTTTGCTGATGATATCGGGCTGCTGGATGGCACATGGGAAGGAATAAAGGAGATAACAGATAAAGTACAGGAAGAGGCAGCTAGAGTCGGGCTTACTATAAACCCGGAAAAGACCAAGATTATGAAGATAGGGAAATGGCAAGTAGTGGACAGGGTCACGATTGACGGCAGGCCAGTCGACGAGGTGCAGGACTTTTGTTACCTTGGCAGTACGCTAACAGCAGATGGTAGCTGTGACAAGGAGGTAAGGGTACGTATTGGGAAGGCAAATACGGCCGTTGGAAAATTGGAAAAGATATGGAAGAGCAATGGATGTATTATAAAAGTCAAGATCCGGTTGTATGATGCCATAGTGATGAGTACACTGCTATATGGAGCTGAGACATGGCCAATGACGGTGGCAAATAAGAAAAAACTAGAGGCAGCGCATCACAGGTGTCAAAGAAGAATTTTGCACGTCTCCTGGAAGGACAAGATCACAAATGAAATCATCAGAGAAAGAACAGGACTGGACAAACTGGAAAACATCATCAGAAAGAAAAGACTGAACTGGATGGGACACGTGGCACGAATGAGCAGCGACAGAAGAGCCAATCAGGTGATGAACTGGACTCCAAAGGGGAAGCGTGGAAGAGGAAGGCCAAGAAAGAACTGGATGGGAACTGTTCGAGAAGATCTGAAGTGCTTGGAGATGACGGTGGAGGATGCTGTTCGAATGGCGATGGACCGGGTGGAGTGTTGCCCGATGTGCAGTTCTGCACGGGATGGACTAAGTAACTAAGTAAGTAACGATAAAGAAGTTATCAATTTAGCCTACATTGAGTATTATATTACATCTGTATTATATTAATAATAGTAATAATAATAATAATAATAATAATAATAATAATAATAATAATAATAATAGTGGTGGACACATTGGCACCGTCTTACCTTACCGCTTCAGCCATCCGAGCCGGATCAGCAGCTAGCCTGGCGGAGGAAAGAAAGAACCAGAAATACAGTGCCCTCCTTGACGCTCATGTTTTCGTCCCGGTAGCTTTGGAAACCCTAGGCCCAATCAACAACAAAGGCCTAGACTTCATCTCAGATTTGGGCCGGCGTCTAACACAAGCAAACGGGGAGCCCCGAGAATCAAGTTTCTTGTTCCAACGTATTTCAATGACAATACAACGCTTTAATGCTGTGGCTTTCACAGGGTCGTTTATTAAGCCCTTAATTGACATGGATGAGGGTGGTTTGACTCGCCCAATCGCACACAGCTGTTGCACTGTTTGACTGTTTGCAATAATTGAATTGTTGAATCAATAATAAACAAATAATAATAATTATAATAATAATAATAATAATAATAATAATAATAAGGCATGTTATAAGAAGATCCTTCAATACAAGGAACAACTTCTACTCTATTATTATACGCTGTTTTCGACGCAAGAAAACGCGCTCGCGGAAAAAATAATAATTATAATAATAATAATAATAATAATAATAATAATAATAATAATAATAATAATAATAATAATAATAAAAATATTAGCATCCCCTGCCCTTAATAATTATTTATAACATTACTTGATCTGAGCTTACTTTACATTGCACACTACATAGATGTACTTATAATAATAATAATAATAATAATAATAATAATAATAATAATAATAATAATAATAATAATAATAATAATAATAATAATAATAATAATAATAATAATAATAATAATAATAATAATAATAATAATAATAATAATAATAATAATAATAATAATAATAATAATAATAATAATAATAATAATAATAATAATAATAATAATAATAATAATAATAATAATAATAATAATAATAATAATAATAATAATAATAATAATAATAATAATAATAATAATAATAATAATAATAATAATAATAATAATAATAATAATAATAATAATAATAATAATAATAATAATAATAATAATAATAATAATAATAATAATAAATAATAATAATAATAATAATATTAATAACATTAGGGTGGTTCGAATGTAATGGAAAAAGATTTTTCTTGAATAAATGTTCATAATAATAATAATAATAATAATAATAATAATAATAATAATAATTTGATTTCATTTCTGATTTGGGGAGGAGAATAGCTGCCGCTACCCATGACCCTATGGAAGCGTCATACTTATTCCAGCGGATTTCTGTGACTCTTCAGCGGGGGAACGCCATTTGCCTCTCCGGAACGTTGCCACCGCTAACCGATCGACACGAGAAGGAGATTTACAATCCGGCAAAACGAGCCGAGGAACGACAGAAGGAAGCGACCTGCAGCAGATGAGACTGTGTGGCACATTAATATGTCGTTGATAGCCTAGACATTAGGGTTGTTCGAATGTAAAGGAAAAAGATTTTTCTTGAATAAATGTTCATAATAATAATAATAATAATAAAATAATAATAATAGGGCTCACCAGGGAGGATGGAAAGCGGCCGGACGGTGTGACGCTTATTCCCTGGTCATGTGGGAGATGTCTCACTTGGGATGTGACAGTGTCAGACACCTTTGCGGCATCGCATCTGGCAGCAACATCAGCAGGAGCGGGCGAGGCCGCAAACCAGGCAGCCGTCGCCAAAAGAACAAAGTACGCCGCAGTCACTCGGACACATGCCTTCGTGGCGGTGGCATTGGAGTCCGGTGGTTCTTGGAGCTCGGAGGGACTGGACTTTGTTTTAGACCTGGGACGAAGGTTGACCGAGGCGACTCAGGACAGACTCGAGACGAGTTACCTTCTTCAAAGAATCTCGGTGGCAGTCCAGCGGGGGAACGCCATCTGTTTCTCATCCACATTGCCTTTGTAACAATGATATAATCCGACAGTTATAATAATAATAATAATAATAATAATAATAATAACCGGAGTCGAGGACGACCAGCCATACCAACAATAATTGCATTATGTATTAGGCTTTGCATGCATCTGTGGGAATACAATTAGCACATTTTGCTAGTGTCTAGCCTAGTGCTCACCGTTAATCAGTTCCAGCCAGTTGATGTTGCTCTGTTGGTTTTGAAAATAAATGATGGTTTTTTCATAATAATAATAATAATAATAATAATATCGACATCCTTGTCTGCAGGTGCGGCAGCGGAAGTGGCGGCTACGAGGAAGGTCGACAAATACAACCATCTTACTGCCACTTATCTCTTTGTTCCGCTGGCCTTCGAGACCATGGGGCCCATCAACATTGAGGGAATGAAGCTACTTAAAGATTTGGGGCGCCTGCTGACACGAATCACCGGAGACCCTAAAGAGACAACTTACCTATTCCAACGGTTTTCTGTCTGCATCCAGCGATTCAACGCTGTTGCCTGCAGGGGCACATTCGAAAAGCAGCCACTGCCATCTTATTAACTGTTCATTCCTGATTCTTTAGGTTTTATTTGCATGCGTTGTCATAATTGCCTTTGTGACTCGATCTCCATAATAATAATAATAATAATAATAATAATAATAATAATAATAATAATAATAATAATAATAATAATAATAATAATAATAATAATAATAATAATAATAATAATAATAGTAATAATAATAATATTTTCTTTATTGAAACAATCCAGTTGACAGTCCGCAACAGGTTACAGCGTACAATAGAGTGCTCCAAAAAAAAAAAGTTGAAAATTCTTAGCTCCCCGGTTATTTTCCCATGCGTCTCATTGAGATGAGTCTAAAAAACCAAATTTGAGAATTCTATATTAAGGTTAAGCCTTGCCACCACCACGATGAAGTTTAACAATAACGGCTATTTTTCGGTTGAAAATACAAATTGCAGGTATGCAAGTATATATGATAAAACCAGTGTGTGTTTATGATTTATTGGTCAGAACATGACCCTAATATCAACAGACAAATGTAACTCTCTCCACAAACTGCTACTGCAATTCCACTCCGACTCCCACAGACCTACAAATCTGACAGTGTTACACGTGTACTGTTTCAAGAGTTTCGTCGGTGCTTAAAATCTCAGAATCTGTGTCGATGAGCTTAAACCACCTGCAGAGTAGACTATCGTTGATATTCATTCTTTATGACTGTATTTATAAAGTATTTGATTAGTTTCGTGGCTTTTTCCATTCACGAACAAACTTTAATGCTGCCTGCTGGAAATTGTCAACAGCTTTCCACTTTGCTGGTAGTATAGCCTAAGCTGAGCCAATAACTTTCAATATTAAGTAGGTGGAACAATAAGCACTGACATTTTAATAATCAAATGAATCAGTTTTGTGGATGCATTCAACTGCGGAAATAGTCTAGTTTGTCTAACTGTCAGACGTTGGTGAGCGATTTGTGGATTTTCTGATTCAGAAATCAAGTTCAAGATCAATGTGAATGGCACAATTTATTCTGCAAGATATCATAAATGTCTAAGGACAGTAACTGCAGCTCCTGCAACATCTGAATCAGTCGTGTTGAGATCAATCCAGAACTGCAGACCATCTAAAGATGCATCCGCAGCAGACACCGCTAAGAGCCAAGCCTTGCCAAAAAAGGCATTGAACGTGCAAACACGACTCTATAAATTTTTTATCGTAGAGATCGATCATCTTGGTCGTGATGCTCTTCTTTCGTTGTTCGACCATCCCAAACTTATTTAATTGCTATTCACTGCTTTTCACTGCTTCTGGAATCGTTCTAGTAACATGAACATTTGGATCGTTTTCAGATAAACGAACAAACGCAGAACATCTCCATTTAAAGAAATTCCGTTGTCTGACAATGGGATAATTGCCCCCTCCCAACAAGCCATATAGCTTGTAATCACTTCCCAAAAATAGTTTATCGATGTTTACTAAGCAATCTAAGACACACCCGGTCAGTGCTAGAATTTCCTGGTTTGGGATTCAGCACCATAGTCTTTCTTAAGATCCACAATGCAACTCCACATAATTAAACGTCTGACTCCCATGCAGTTATTTTTCTACAATTCTCATTCTGTGCCCAGTGCTTCTAAGATTTATTATAATAAATATTGTCAGGCACATACAAAAGCTTGTAAAAGAAGTTAATCATCATGAAATAATTAGCCTAAGTTTTCCCACCAATTCCCATCATGGTTTCCAAACTGCCAATTTTGAAGAAAATTCTCATGTATTTTTGTATTGTAATGGTTTTGTGCCGGTGACACGAAACGGAATATCCCCCCTGAAAGCTATCCGGGAGGATGAATAAATCTATCCCCCCGGATGGAATTAACCGGTCTATACTATCCGAGGGGATAAACCATTCTATCCTCTTTTTTGAAAAAGGCGCATAATAAAAAAATTTATGCTGTAATCAAAATTTAAAGTGACTCTAATTGTTTTAAGTGTCCTAAGCAATGTTCAGATAAAGGCAACTCAAATTTATTTAGTGACTCTGAGTGTTTTTAAGCGTTTTAAATGTTTTAAGTGCTCTAAAACAGGGCTAAAAACTTATCTAGTAGGAATAAACATACCTGTTTGTGTCATTGTTCAAAACAAAGCAGATGAAACTTAATTTGCAACACAAAATACACGCGAAAGCGGTTTTTTCCACTTTTTTAATATGGGGGGATACAATTAATACGGGGGGATACTCTCCGGTGACAAGGCTGAAACCTTTTTCAATTGGTCTGAAAATTGGTACAGTTGATCAAAATCATAAATGGAATGAGAAAATTGCCAGGGAGCAGCATTTTGAGAAACTTTTTGAAAATGCGTCATAATCTGGAGCACCCTAGTGTACAATTATGCATTTTAAGCAATTCACAAGAACGCAAAAATATACAGAAGACATAAATTTGAACTATCAGCAGAACAGACAACCTGCAATAAACGGCGCTAATAATATAGCAGCACACAAAGCGAACTCGTTACATAGGCCTATATAATTTTGTTCTAAGTGAGTTTAGTTAATAGATCTTAAGAATTATCAAGTCGCAACGAGAATTTTTGACAATAGGCTACAATTAAAGTGGCGCCGCCATAATTGGCCTATCAATGTTTGTAGGTCGCGTCAGGGTGGTAATTGGAGCTAGACAACTCATGTCAGCACTGAAATAAATAGTAGAGCGGTTTCTTTCGGATGACAGCTTAAAATGCTGCAATTTTAATGTTGAAATTTTCAAGAAATGCTTTCCAAACCCGTTTCCTGCTTGTTTGCCCCTACAAACCATAAATCTTCTTCAGAACTTCATTATACACTGAGATAGTGTTCTCAATAATTATTTTATGAATGAGTGTTGCTTGCACTCAGTTCACTGACACCTGCATCCTGCCTAGTTGTAAAAACGGTTTTTTCCGGTTTTTATTATCTCCCAAAAACGTGTTTTTTATTTTTCACATCGTTTTTTATCGTTTTTTAATTTCTTATGTAACTTTTATTTATCTATCTACTGTCTATTATTATTTTCCTTCATTTAATTTTTGTCTGATATTCCATGCGTTTTCATCGTACTCTCAATGATTCAGCCGATGATTCAGTGTCATTACGTAGGCTAATTGTTTAAGACCTCATTATTTTGAGAAATACATGTAATAGGTCCCTACAGGGAATGAAATATTTATAATTAACAATTTGAAGTACAAAGGTCCAATTTAGTACACATCTGTGGTCTTAGCTTCTTATTAGATTTTAATTTTGTTATGTCGATCAGCATGAACTTATGTTGACTTATGTTTGCAATTCAAATTGAAAAATTTCAATACCTTTATTTTTTATGAATTTCTTATTAAACCAAAGTTATAAGAAACACAATGCCTAACTGTGGTTTAATTTTGGCCTAATAATAAAGTTGTGTCATTTACAGATTAAGATAAACTTGCATAAGAAAGGTTTTTAAGCTTAAAATGGAAGTTTCATATGTAGCGAAAGCAAATTATTTTCCGTTTCCGTTTTTGTCGTTTTTGTCGTTTTTTGTGTGTAGAAAAAACGACGTTTTTTCGTTTATTTTATTTTGTTTTCATCGTTTTCGACATCTATGCCTGCATCAATATAGGCTACATGTTCTAAAAGCGTTCGCATAATAGATCTTAACTAAAAGATTAATACTTACTCTTCCGAGATATACAAGAGAATTTGAACTTCGTCAAAATATGCAGAAGGGAAAGAGAGAAGAAGAAGAAGAAGAAGAAGAAGAAGAAGAAGAAGAGGAGGAGGAAGAGGAGGAGGAGGAGGAAGAGGAGGAGGAGGAGGAGGAAGAGGAAGAGGAGGAACAGGAACAGGAACAGGAAGAACATATTCAGTCTAATGAGTATATTATGATAGAGCCTATTATATAAGCAACAATGGCTTACTAGAGTTACTGTCAACTGGAGTATCCCATAGGACTATAGGCCTTCTGTGCCAACAATATCACATCAGCCGTCTGTTGCTCGTGCAATGTTGTCTGTTGGGGTGCAACCCGTGTTAGTCGCAGAAGTCGAGAAAGCGTGGTCGATGTCATGCATGCCCCAGAAAAAAAGATAACAAAGTTGAAAATCAATGCATTGAATGTGAACAATTTGTTTGTCAGCAGCATGCTGAAAAGAAGCTAATATGCAAGAGCTGTAGGCCTACAATTGAAGATGTCTTAGCATAAAACATAATATCACTTGAGTTTTTGTTTTGTATGTTATCTAGGTGTAAAGATACCATATGTTATTTGTTTGGATATGGACTAAGAATTTTAGATTCTCCTTTGCAATTAGGTTTTCTTCATAACATTTGGTTTTTCGCCACCATAATAATTGAAAATATGTTGACAGTAGCCCGGGGGGCCCTATGCATAATTTTTTTAAAGAAATTGAAGGATGGTCAATATTAGGAAAAGTCACCAAAGCGATTGTAAAAATTTCTAGTACTTCCTTTAATAGCAGCAGTTACAACAGTCTGGGAGTAGAAATTACCCCCAGGTTACCGTTCAAGGGTTAAGGAATTACAATTATTGGCAGTTTAAAAAAGTGTCCCGTTTTTTGATGGCCAGAAAATGGTCGCTCTATGATAGTCCCAATCCTGGATGAAGGAGGAAGGCAGCGCTAATGAGCAATGACCTTAGTTATCACACTTCTTTTTCTTCTTTGCATTCTCTGCATGCCCCTTGGCAGGTTCGAATGTTTGACGTCTGCATTCTTCTTTGCTCTGTGCTTTTTCCTTCAGTTTCTTATATCCGTCTTTCAACATCCAGCTCTCGTTCTTTTCCCATCCACTTTCCCCTCCATGACTGTTCGTAGTGTAACGAATGTTAGAGTTTACGATTTAATTTCTATAATTGTATTGATATTAATGGCGATTATAATGGTTAAAATACACGGGGTCGGCCTGCAACATTAAATTCAATGATATTCGCTTTCGCCGTGAAACGCACTCAAGGACCTGTTGACGTTAAACACGCAGTTGTCACTCTTTGGACGAAAATTGAAAAACGTTACGAAAATCGTGGTCACAGAATATTATTTTAAAGGGTGATGCACGATCGCGTGGTATCGTAGGAGGAACTGCGTCGCAAGTCTGGTAGGAATTTCTAAAGTTTCGTTATTACTCATAATCACACGAGCTCTAATTCTTCAGAATCCACCCATGAATTAAACGAGCCTAACCATTAAACTTCTTTCCACGTTTTCTGATCACTTGTTCAACCCTATATATTTCTTGGGTTGTCTTCTGTAGCTCCTGTTCATAGAATCAGCCCTGAATGTCTTCTCCGTTATAATTGTTAATCTTATAGGTCGCAGGATCTGTGCATAGAACTCCAGACACGGTGAACACCTCTTCAGTCCACCTAGGGGTGTAACCTTTTTCAAATGTAGTCTTTTTCTTTCAAATTCTAACTCTATCACCGACTGAAAATTTAGGCCTAATGGGTTTGGGATATATGCCCCCAATATAAATTTAGCCATACGGTTCTTTCGTTTACTTTCATACTCGCTTTAGTTGGAGTCATTTTAATCGAACCGTGCCTAGTGTTGTTGTAATTACCCACCATTACATCTGAAACGTCGATATATCTTCTAGTAGAATTAGCTGTAAAATACTTGAACATTTTCTCTTTCATAGTCCTATTCCATCTTTCAACGATGCAAGGTTTTTCTAAATTCTCAGTCGATCAGTTTTTGCGCGTCTCTATTATAAAATTCTTTCCCTCTGTCAATCCATAATTTAACAGGCTTTCGCCCGCCTCCGAGTATCTTCGCGAAGCCGTCAGCTGTAGATTTCCCACTCTTTGCATTCAATGGCACGATCCACCCGTATTTAGAAAACACATCTATTACGGTTAACAAGTATTTCACACCGTCGTTATCTTTAGCGAAGGCCTGCATCAGCAGCCCATATCTCATCAATTCCACTAACATACACCTTTCTTTTTCTAAAATGTTTAACCACCGGTCTGTGCAATTCACCCGCCAGTTCATCGCTCGATTTCAGCTCGGGTTGTAATTTTAAGCTTTTTTAAACCTAACCAGAAACTTGATTTAGTAGATAATATAGGCTTGACTATAGCCCTCTCTATGCGTTCCCGCAAGCTAGGATTATCATTAATCAACGTTTTGTCAGAAACATTTCTAGTGGCGGTATCTGAATACCTGTCATGGTAGTAAGCGGCATTATCGACCCGATTAATGGGTTTACTCCAATCTTTAGGAGTCCCGTCATCAGTCTTAAATCTGGCCTAGTACCTGGACCGGTAAATTGATGCCATGGTAAATGAATCTCACCGGGATACTTGGCCCAAGGTAATTTTATGTTACTAGTGACTGCATTCAATGAACCGACTACATCTCCTCCTTCTACGACGGCAGACGCTTTCACGAAACGAGTTTTTTCCCACATACAACGCAAACGCCTCTAAGCATCGATCTTCCGTTATTAGCTACAGCGTTCTGTACATCTTTTGTGTCGGTCTCTGTTTTGCAAATTACACAATACATTTCGCTTTTTAATATATACTTATATTTAAAATGGAGATTAAAGATCTGAGTAGGGGCGCAGCGCTACCTAAAAGATTTTATAGTCACTTATTACCCGAGAGTATAAGAGGATTGATAGTTGGTAAGTCGGGATGTGGTAAAAAAAACGCTTCTTCTTAATCTATTACTTAGGCCGGGCTGGCTGGATTATAATAACCTTCAAGTAGTCGGTACGTCTCTCTTTCAACCGGAATATCGTATTATTAAAAAGGCATTCGAAGAAAAATTACCAAAAGAAGCGATCGTTAGATTATTCGAGCATCGAGATGAAATCGCCAAACTAAATGCATCACCGGCCCTCGTTATGAAAGAAATGGCTAAAAACTTAGAAGTCAAATCCGATATAAATGCCAAGTTCTTTGAAAACGCTGAAGACGTACCGTACCGGAGAGACTTGAGTAGCGAAAAGAAGAATCTGATGATTTTTGACGATTTACAATTGGAAAAACAAAACAAATGCGAAACGTATTATATTTAGGGAAGACATAGTAATGTAGATTGCTTTTACCTAGCGCAGAGATTTTATCGTCGAAGAGTTTCTGAAATCCAACAAAACTTTTTATCAGAGATATTGGGAGATTCGGGACTACAGCGAGAATTAACCGGGTTGTACAAGCCTATCGTCGATTCCGAATCTGAAATTTCTAAAGAGCAAAATGCTTTACTATCCGCTATAAAAGAAAACTCGGTAGCTACGTCAAACGCGCTACAAACTCTTCCCGCTTCGTTAAAGGAAGTTCAATTTCCTCAGTATTTTTCGATGGAAGCATATAGCAATGATCCAACTGAGGATATAAGAACGCTAGAATTAGGGGATGTAGCCACCATGTACCTTCGTCAATACGCCTCTGATAAAAAAAACGTGGACGCAACGTTCGGAATAAAATCCAAAAATGGGCAATTCTACATCGGCGACACTCCGATTTCGATTCAAGGTGACGACGTGACGGTCGGAAATAAGATTTACAAAGGAACACCGGGGCTTTGTTAGCTGTTGACGATGAAACAGCCGAACGCATCGATATACGATGATATATATTTTCCGCGCCTCAGATTCACACTTTGCGCGCGTAATAAATTTATGTAATAATAATAACAATGATAATGATATAGACGATTACGCCGAGATTCTAGACGCGACGAATGCTATAAGACAGAAAAATAACCCGAACAAACCTAAATCATCTTCGAGTGTCAAATATAAAGAAATTATTAAACCGATATGGGAAAAGAAGGCTCCCAGTACAGTAGGTAAATAATAATAATAATAATAATAATAATAATAATAATAATAATAATAATAATAATAATAATAATAATAATAATAATAATAATAATAATGTAATAATAATAATAATAATAATATCTTTTCTTTAATTAAACGCCTGCAAGACGCAATGCGCTTTACATTTACAGGTTATGCAGTAATCTTAATTGAACTTAACTACCAACTGAACAGACAGCTTTGTAATTACACGGCGCCGATGGCAGCCTACAAAGCAAATCCGCCCAACGGAACTCACTACCTCTCGCACTCTTGGCCAGCGTGTTAACTACTACTCTACCGGGCCCCAGCGTTGGCGTAATCGTCATATCCGAAGATCTTAATGTTTTGGCGAAACAGCAACAGCTAAGATTTGATAGCTTCAAGGCCGGTAATACCGGAGTAAGAAACGAGCTCGTAGCGATATGCGTCGCGTTACTAAGACAAGGAGTGATGAGTAAAGATGACTATAAAAATATAATGTCGATATTATAAAATGCAGATCGTTAATAGAAGGAGTTATAGGAAACAATACGTTATCGGGGGATCTGAAATATTCGATACTATTTCAGGATTTTTCAAAAGACTAGTTACATCGAACGCTGCCAAACAGATAGCGTCGAGCGCTCTCAGCGCAGGTAAAGACGTAGCGAAAGAAATTGTGAAAAAGGCGATCGATGCTGGGAAATCAACCGCGATCGATACCGGTAAACGATTAGTGGACAAAGCCTAAGAATCCGGATTACGCAGGAAACTAGAGAAATTTTAGCCCGACTAAGTAGCGCCGGAGCGAATGCGGCGAACAGGAATATAAATAATCTGATGATGGGGAATGACCTGAATGCCATATCAATCCGAGATTTAGTGCAAACTCTAAACGGCGCTGGAATGAAGGTCGCGTAATAAAAAATAATTATCTATATCTATAAGAAAGGACTTGGCGGACTTTGTCCAGAATGCACACGCATTCGACACCTGAAATAGTATCGAATATTTCAGATCCCCGATAACTCCTTCTATTAACGATCTGCATTATATAATATCGACATTATATTTTTGCACGCTCACAGTTTTGCAGCTACTGACCTTAAACATTGTACATGAAAATAGCGCGCCTGAGTAGGTTGAGTGAAAGTCTATCTTTCACTCAACCTACTCAGGCGCGCTATTTTCACCTTCTTATTCCCTTTAGAACTCCAAATATTAGACATTTTAATTTTCGCCGTGTTATTTGCGCGATCGCTGCAAATGCTGTGAGATGACGTAACAGCAGTCGGTCGATGGATTTTTCTACCTTATGATTTAAATTTTTTACAAGTAATGCAAGCTCGTTAGTACACGCTTTTTACACCGTTGTTTTCCTTTCAATGCCAAGACCTGGAATATATACTCATTTTTATATACTGTACACGGAAGTTTGCGAATTTTTGAGTTGAAAAGGGTAACGTACTTACTACATCTGCAGAAATACATAATTTGATTTCATAATCTCAAACCGCAAGCGGTTATAGCATCATGCGACGTCACAATGAGCGTTGCCTAGCAACAAAGTAAAGGCGCTCGTTGTTTACATCTCAAACGATATTTTATTTCCTTGAATCCACGTCTCATCTCTCTCACTCCTGGGCATGACTTTAAACTGCAGCCGGTTATGGATTAACCTGAAAAGCTAGAACCGCGGGCAGCAGCGGGGTTCTTATCGGTTGTTGGCGGATGAGGAGCTCAAATGCACCCAACGGCAATCACCGAGCGTGTCATTAGGCGCATGCCGGGTCCAACCTGGTAAAACGGCTAATCAACTGCGTGACCAGCAAGAGAATGGGGTACTCAGTTGGTTAGAAACCTCTCCCACACAACATGAATGGATCACAATGAAAACGAAGATATACTGGCTCGGACGTCGCCCAGGATAAAAAGGCCCGCGACACCCACCGTAAGAGTCAGGATGGGTGCCGATAAGTGTGCTACTGACTCAACATCACCACCGATGAAGACGAAAACGACCGATGGAACAAGGAAGCATCTAAATGCATAACATCGCGTTATGATTGGACAATGGAACGTGAGAGGACTCAATGCACTAGGCAAGCTGTCGATGCTTGGAAACGAAATGGAGAAACAAGGCATCAGTATTTGTGGACTGTCAGAAACCAAGTGGTCGGGTAATGGACATTTTAAGACGCTGAATGCCGTGCTTTACTCAGGTAGGCCTACATCTGGACGGGAACATCATGGAGTGGCAATCTGGATAAACAAGAACACCGCCTCATGCTTGGCATCATACAACACAATAAGCAACAGAGTAATATCGTCCACATTTGCATCAAAACCGAGAGACATGACAATAATCCAGTGTTACGCGCCAACTGCTGACAAACAAGACGAAGAAATCGAACAATTCTACCGGGACCTGGATCGCGCAATCTCAGAGGTTCCCAAGCGAAACATACTTCTGATCACAGGAGATTTCAACGCCAGAGTAGGAGAAGACGCAACTGAGACCGACGTCCTTGGGAAATATGGACACGGGAATAGAAACGATAGAGGACAGATTTTGGTGGATTTCTGCGCGGAACACGGACTTACTTAGCACTTAGTCCTTCCTCGCGCTGGTAGCGCATCGGGCGACACAGCCTCTCCACGTTATCCTGTTCTCCGCAGCCATCCGAGCATCCTCCCACGTCATACCGCCGCCTTCCAGGTCCTGAGTGATCGTGCTTCGCCAAGTCTTCCTGGGCCTTCCTCGTCCTCTTCTCCATCCCGACGGAATCCAGTCCAGGGCCTGCTTTAGGATGCCCTCTTCTCCCGATCTAGTTATCACCAATACTCTCTTCCGTCTGCACAACAGACACAGATATACATGGATTCACTAGAACACAAATAGACTACATACTGATCAGCAAACAGTGGAAACAATCGGTCAACAATGCACGCGTATGCCTCAACGCAGATTGCGATTCCGACCACAACCTGACTGTCAGAGAGAGTCGCCAAATGTGTGTCCAAAGTGGAGAGACATGGAGACAGATTGCTCATGGTGACACTGCGAGCTCACCCAGTGGACATAGCAGTTATCCAGGTTTACATGCCTACGTCAGCACACGATGAAGAAGAGGTGAATGACATGTACGAGATGATAGAGGAAAGTCTGGAAGACAACAAAGGCAAGGATTACGTGGTTGTCATGGGAGACTGGAATGCTTCAGTTGGTGAGGGAGAACAGGAGTATGCCACAGGAAGATATGGACTGGGGAAAAGAAATGAGAGAGGAGAAAAGCTGGTGGAATTCTGCAACAGACAACAACTTATGATAACAAATACATGGTTCCAACAAGAAAAAAGGCGAAGATATACATGGAAATCACCAGGAGACAGAGCAAGATATCAATTGGATTACATCATGGTCAGACAAAGATATAAAAACAGCGTCAAGAACTCGAGAGCACTTCCAGGAGCCGATGCAAATACAGACCATAATTTGGTTGCCATGACAGTTCACCTCCAGCTAAAATTCATCAAAAAGAAAAGGACAGTTAAACAGAAATGGAACAAGGAAAGAATGAAAACGAAGATCACAGAACTATCAGAGAGGATAGAGGAACATGTGGTGGAGATGAGTACGGAGACAACGACAGATGAGCGGTGGAAAAGCCTGAGGGAAGTCATGATTAAGGAGGCGACAGAGACTGTGGGGTTCCAGAAGGGCCTGGGACCTCGCAAGCCATGGATAACAAATGAAATGCTGATGGATATGGAAGAAAGAAGGAAATGGAAACACCAGAGCACAGAAGAGGCAAAGAGGGAATACAAAAAGATGAACAACCAACTAAGAAGAACAACAGATAAGGCAAAAGAGGAATGGTGGGAAGAGAAGTGCAATGAACTAGAGATGCTTCAGAAACAAGGAAGACACGACCTTGTTTACGAACGAATCAAAACACTGACAAAGAAACAGAATGCAAGTGGAGGAAATGCAATCAAGGACAAGAATGGTAAACTTCTGGAGAAATCTGACGAAATCAGGGGAAGATGGAAGGAGTATGTCGAGGAATTATATACGGGAAAAAGCAGCCTGGAGGACCAAAGGAAGGAGGGTACTCCAAATGACGACAATATAGGACCGGATGTACTGAAGGAGGAGGTAATGGCAGCCATCAGTGATATGAAGAACAGCAAAGCAGAGGGAATTGATAATATCCCAATTGAGATACTGAGGAATCTAGGGGAAAAGGCAATGGCAGAACTAGTGCGGCTATGTCAGGACATTTATAACACGGGAATATGGCCAGAGGAATTTTTAGAGACCATATTGATACCGCTTAAGAAAACACCGAATGCGACAAAATGTGAAGACCACCGGACCATAAGCCTCCTCACCCATGCATCCAAGATCATGCTAAGAATAATCACGAAAAGACTACAAACCAAGGCAGAAACAGAAGACTGCTTGGGGGAGGATCAATTTGGTTTCAGAAAGGGAAGAGGAACAAGAGATGCAATTGCAGCTTTGAGAGTTCTGACAGAAAGAAGCCTTCAGCACGGACAGGACATCTACATTTGCTTTGTGGACTACGAAAAGGCTTTTGACAGGGTAGACTGGAGGAAACTAATGCATGCACTGCGACGAATCGGGGTGGATTGGAAGGAAAGGCAACTTATTGGAAACCTGTATATGGGGCAGAAAATAAGAGTAAGAATAGAAGGTGAATACTCGGAGCCAGGAAGAATAGGCAGAGGTGTGAGGCAAGGGTGCCCACTCTCCCCAATACTCTTTAACATATACATCGAAGAAATAGTTCGGGAAGCGCTGGAAGAAGTGAATGAGGGAGTAAAGGTGGGAGGTAGGCTGGTAAAAGCGCTGAGATTTGCGGATGATCAAGCGATGCTGGCGAACAGTCAAGAAGGTCTACAAAGAATGATGGATCGCCTGAACATGACATCGACAGAATATGAAATGAAAATAAACATAAAAAAGACAAAAGTTATGAAAATAAGCAAGGGAGGGGACAAGGCAATTAAGATCACCATAAATGGAGAAGACATAGAAACAGTTGAGAAATTCTGCTATCTAGGAAGTATGATCACACAGGATGCAAAGTGCCATATGGAAATAAGAAGACGAATAGCTATGGGAAAAGATGCATTCCTTAAAAGAAAGGAACTCTTGAGAGGGAAACTGAATAGAAATCTGAAGAAAAGAATGGTCAAGACGCTGATATGGAGTGTGGTCCTGTACGGTTCAGAAACGTGGACTATGCGGAAAGAGGACAAAAGTAAATTAGAAGCATTCGAAATGTGGATATGGAGGAGAATGGAGAGGGTTAGCTGGAAGGAACACATCACAAACGAAGAGGTATTGCAAATGGTGGAAGAGGAAAGATCACTGATAGGTACAATTAGAAGTCGGCAAAGAAAATGGATTGGCCACATAATGAGAGGAGAATCTATGCTAAGAATTATCATCGAGGGTAGAATGGAGGGCAAAAAGACAAGAGGAAGACCAAGAATGATGTTACTAGACTGGATGATGACGGACGGATATAAGAACCTAAAACAGGAAGCTCAACATCGCGAAGAATGGCGTCGTTGGACATACGAACCTGCCTGAGGGCAGAAAACCAGAAGAAGAAGACCACAACCTGGTGATTCTGACGATGAAACTGAGATTTAAAAAGAAGCGAGCGAATAAACCGTTACTCTTGGATCTTGAGAAACTCAAAAATAGCCAGGTTGGGCAACAATACCAACTGGAAGTGACGAACAGATTCGAAATATTGGAAGGAATGGACGAATCGAGAACTCCAGATGAATTATGGCGCCAATTGAAGGAAGTCACCTTTAATGCTGCAAAGGCGACAATACACCATAAACGCAAGAACTGGATTTCCAGCGAAACTTTTGAATGGATTGGAAAGAAACGCGAGGCCAAAACAAAATCCCCCACAGAATACAAAAAACTAATAAGTGAGGTACAGAAAAGACTGCGGTGGGATAAACAGGAAGAGCTTGAGACATTGTGTAGCGACTTAGAGGAAAACGCGAAAAAGGGTAATAGTAGACCAGTCTTTCAAACAGTGAAGCAGCTTGCGGGATCGTTCGTCCCTCGTACCACGGCCATCAGGGATGCCTTCGGCAAGAAAATTGTCGAACCAGAGAGAGTGAATCAAAGATGGAAAGAATACTGCGAGGAACTATACATCGAAGAAGACGAGCACGTAGAGATTGACATCCAAGAAAGGGAACCACCACCGCTGAAGGAAGAGATCAGACGTGCAGTAATAAAGTCGGCGTCACGAAAGGCACCAGGTCCGGATGACGTGGCAGCTGAATTACTGAGGTTTGGAGGAGAGATGACAGTGACCAAACTACATGAGATATGTACGGAGGTGTGGAAGACTGGAGTATGGCCGGAAGAATGGACTCAATCAACATTCATCCCACTTCCCAAGAAGGGTGACCCGCTCCAGTGTGACAATTACAGAACCACCGCACTGGTCTCGCACGCAAGCAAAATTTTGCTGCGCGTTATGCTAGACCGCATGCAAAACAAGCTCGAAAGGGAGATTGCCCAGGAACAAGCGGGCTTTAGACCAAGAAGAGGTACAAGAGACCAGATTGTGAACCTCAGGATCATAATAGAGAAAGCAAGAGAAAGAAATCAACCACTCTACTTTTGTTTCATTGACTTTACTAAGGCCTTTGATAGGGTCCGACACGATCAGCTATGGCTGACCATGCTCGTAATGGGCTTTCCACCTCATCTAGTCCAGCTGCTAAGAAATTTGTACAGACAACAACGGGCAAATGTCAGAACAGACGACCACACTTCGGCATGGTTCAAGGTTAAAAAAGGTGTTCGACAGGGCAATAACATTTTAGCAGAACAAATTATGCGAAAGGCACTAGCAGGTTTTGCCGGTGGATTCAGGATTGGCGGAAAACCCATCAACAATCTGAGATATGCAGACGATATCGTCCTACTGGCCACAACACCAGAAGAACTGCAAGAACTAGTGAAACAACTCGCAAGTGCTGCAGAAGAATATGGCATGTCGATCAACGTAACAAAGACGAAAGTTATGACGAATACTGGGGAGGTGCTCGAAACGGTGGTGGGCACGGAAAAACTAGAACAAGTGAACTCCTTTGTATATTTAGGGAGCAGGATAGCAAAAGATGGGAATTGTTTGAATGAAGTTAAATCAAGGCTAGCCATGGGGATGACTGTCATGACCAAGTTGACGAAGATTTGGAAGAACAAATCAATCAGCATCGACACCAAATTGCGGTTGATGAAGGCTTTGGTGTGGCCAGTAGCGACGTATGGATGCGAAGCATGGACTCTGAAGAAGGATGAAGAAAAGCGAATTCAAGCATTTGAGAACAAGTGTATCAGAAAGCTGATGAGAATTCCTTGGACAAAAATCATGACCAACGAACAAGTGTATATGTCAGCGGGAGCCAGGAGAGGACTATTGGCCCACACCAAAATTTGAAAACTTCGATATTTTGGTCATAGCATGAGACAGCAAAACGATAGCATCGAAAGCAGCACCATGACGGGTTTTGTGTAGGGGAACCGAGAACGAGGAAGGCCGAGGTTATCTTGGATCGACAACGTTCTGAACTGGACAGGACTTGTAGGCTCTGACTTAATGAGCGCGACAAGCGACAGAAGACTCTGGGCATGAAAGATCCATTCATGTAGCCAACCGTCGCGATGCGACGATGGCGACATGACATGACATGCAAATGATGCAAATGCGACGCCATTATTTGAATCGTCGTGCAATAGGCCTAACAAATGACGTCATTTTTCGCCAAAGCTTACGCAGCGCAACCGCCCTGGGAAAGATAAATGGCTTAGGCCAAGGAGTATAATATACACTAAGAGGAGCCCCCATGCAACATGAGTTTAACCAGTAGTGGAGCGGCCAGGAACCAAAATGTGAAGGAATTGTGCATTTTGTGATACAAGCATGAAATTTGGTACATACCATGAAAATGTCATAAGAAAAAGATTTGGCCATCGCAGATTTGGCTCCTGGCCCAATGGCGGCCATTTTTTAAAATGGCCGACCTGTTAACAGATTTTAAATTATCTCAGCTTCCAGTGCACTTAGAATCGTCGTCATGGTGTCTAAATATACATTGTTAGAAGCGAGGATTCCAAAAAAGCCATTACAAATGTTCCTCAGAGCTTCAATGGCGGCCAGTTTTCAAAATGGCCGACCAAAATACGGATTTTCAATATCTCAGCTTCCAGTACACTTAGAATCGTCATCTTGGTGTCTAAACATACATAGTTAATGGCAGGCGTTCCAACAGAGCCATTGGAATCGTTCCCCATGGCTTCAATGGCGGCCATTTTCCAAAATGGCCGACCTAAAAAATAATACTTCAACATCTCAGCCTCCAGTACACTTAGAATCGTCATCTTGGTGTCTAAACATACATTGTCTGGGACGATGATTCCAACAGAGCCATTGTAAATGTTCAACAAGGCTTCAATGGCGGCCATTTTCTAAAATGGCCTACGAAAAATGGATATTTCAATATCTCAGCTTCCTGTACACTTAGAATCGTCATCTTGGTGTCTAAACATACATAGTCAAGGGCGAAGTTTAAACAATCAAATACAAACGTTTCTGTTCATAAAATTTGCAGCCAAGGACGTGAATGGTGCGGTGCGGTAAAAAGGTTCCTGCTTATTTGAAAATCAGCTGTTTTGGGCTCATGGCGCGTCAAGTATAAATATAGTATAATCCAAGTTATTTTTTGCATCATACTTTTTCTGAAACTTCTGATCGAGTTCATGTTCATTTGGCAATAAAACAAGTCTTGGAATATATGAAATATGTGAGAAAGGTAAAGTTTTTCAATCAGGTTAAGGCTCTCAGCAGTGTTATCGAGGAGATGGGAAACCCATTTATTGACGACAGCAATGACCTACTTGTCCAGGATACCAGAGATCTGGCCGATCAAACAGTGATAAACACCATGTGCAACATCGGAGTACAACTACTATTGTGCTAGTACAACAACTAGAGTGGTACGAAACACTTATCAAGGAACGTCTCATTAACCAAACGTGACCTGTAAGTGATCCAATAGAAAGAAATAACTTCCCTCTCTTCGTCGCCATTACAAATGTCCGCCTGCATGGGACAAGTCACGAGCAAAAGAACATTTTGTCATCTGTGAAGAAGGACGGTTCACTATTCTCCAGGTTGTACATTTCCTGTCAGACACGCGAAGAGACCTGGTCACCTGGACGATTTTTTGCTCACGAGAACCAGGCATGCCACCAATCACTCTCGAATATCAGCAAACTACGGCTAGGAACTATAGGCCAGACAGTAACTGTCTAGAACAGGGGTTCTCAACCAGTGTGTCGCGACACACTGGTGTGTCGCGAATAGACCGGCGGTGTGTCGCGTAAAACTGGTGTGTCGCTGGTGTGTCGCGAAGAATTGGTGTGTCGCGAAGAATTTGTGTCGCGAATTCTCACAGCATAAGCCGTCGTTCTTGCATTACACTGTCAGACTTGATTAGGCTACTTCAGCAGTTTGACGAGTGTGGACAGTTAAAAAAAATAACATCCTTAGCACTCTGTTTATCTAGGCCTATTGCATTTCATCGCAATCCCTACATGAAATATTTTGCGCATGACGCGAAAATCTGCCCTCTTAGTCTATAGCTTACAACATAACACGTTAGCGATGGCACCGACTAGGCTATATAAACTTTTGCCCAATGCTGCAATTATTCGAAAATGTGGAAAATAAAAAAGCCGGAAATTTTGCGAACGACGCGGAAATGTGTCCCCTCAGCCTGTTTAATTGCGTATTCAAAGTCAAACAATTAACGTAGGTGTAGGCTGAGGTTCAAATGACACCAAACATTTTACCTAAAAATTTCCTGCAAGCCTACTTTTCAAGTTTTCAGTGACAATAATTGGACGTTTAGATGGGTAGCGTTTAATTTCGACAGTGGTTAGCTGTCTTTGTTCTGTATATGTTTTCATACTTTGATGAACTGGATTGGACTATGTGGATAATTGATGATAACTTTCATCCTTTTTTAACCTTAAAATAGTTTTATATAGCTATCCTATAATTATCAAGTCCATTCGTTATTCTTGTTAATGGGTAAGACCTAAGCTTAAAGAGTCCATGTAGGGAACCTAGCTAAGTCGCTACGCAGCTGTATGTAGGCCTACCGGTATTGCACTCACAAACTTATCGATCGTCGAACATATTTCTATATAATTACATGTATACGATGCGAGAAAATTAAGAAAAAAATACAAATAAGGCAGGGATAGTATCATAAAAAGACGTGGAATCGTAGATTTAGGTCAGTGGAATCTAGAATTTTTAAATCTTAGAATTTTTGAATTTTTAAATCATTGGAAACTGAAAATTATTTAGTGTCAACATTCCAATTCATAAGAATTTATAAAAATTTAAAATGGAAAAAATATATTTTAACTATGACAGGACTATTTTAAATTTGAAGAGATTGACATAATTTAAGACGATTGCATGGTGTGTCGCGAAATTTTGATACAAGTTTAAGTGTGTCGCGAGCCGAAAAAGGTTGAGAACCCCTGGTCTAGAAGAACTAATTCCTCAACAAATGAGGCCACGGCAGATATCCAAACAGGCCATTCACTTCCAATTGCTGACGCTCTTATACTGGATGGAACCGTCATAGTCATCATGCTGAAGCCTGGCACTGCATGCACCTTTTCAGATTATTCCTCCCATACTTTCTTGCGCTACTTCACAAGACAGCTAGAGCACGTACATAGAGTAGATGCTGTATGGGATGAATACGTGCGTGACAGCTTGAAGACACAAACACGCAGTGTGAGGGGTAAAAGGAAGTCGAAGGCGCGTCGAGGCTTTTAGTCGGGTCAATCTACGAAAAAACTTTGGTGAACCCCCAAAAAAATTGCAAGAAAGCGTTTTATGACGATTTTCTGGTGTCTTAGGTCTGGTGATGAACATACTAAAAGTTGCAAGAAATCGGAGCACGGCAAGTGGTCTAATTTTGGCGGGAAAAAAGATGGCCGCCAATTGGACCAGGCTTGGAATCTGGAAATGATACTGTTAGAAGAAAATCATGTAACAATTTGCTAACATGCTTTTCTATACTAATTTGACCCTCCTGAGAACGAAAATCGTGGTTAGCAAGCTTGATTTTTAGCGGTTGCATGGTAAAACAAGATGGCGGCCAAAATGGCGGCCTATAATTGCCTCAAAAGGTTGTATAGTCGGGTCAAGCTACGAAATGATCCGCAAATTTGTAAGAAGGCGTTTTATGATGATTTTCTGGTATATTGGGTCTGGTGTTTAACATACTAAAAGTTGCAAGAAATCGGACAACGGCAAGTGGTCTTATTTTGGCGGGAAAAAAGATGGACGCCAATTGGACCAGGCTTGGAATCTGGAAATGATACTATTAGAAGCAGATCATGTGACAATTTGGTAGCATCCTTTTCTAGACTAATTTGACCCTTCTGAGAACGAAAATCGTGGTTAGCAAGCTTGATTTTAGGTTCATGTAGCACTGGAAGAAAGCCAAAATGGCGGGAAAATGGCGGCCAGAATGTTGAAATTGCTATAAGTAAAGTGATGTATGCAATGGAAACATGAATTCGGACTCCAACTTAGCAATAGAATCAACTTTGCAAATGTGATACTGCAAGAAAACTAAAATGGCAGCGATCGGAAGCGTTTCCGAGAAGTTCGTCAACGGAACTTTTGGGTTCATGACAAGCGGAAGTGTCTCGGAAATGGATGAATCTTTTGGAGGAGGAGGCGGAGGAGAAGCGGAACGGGGTAGAAGGCGAATGGAATCTATCCTCCGCAATCCCATCCTCCGCCAACCCATCCACATCATCATCAGCATCATCTCCATCACAGCATGACATCAAACGGCGCTGGAGGGGGTTCATTCCAGATCTCTGGGTCAGTCCATCGAACAAAATGTTCATGGGGGTCGGCGCTGGAACGAATGGCGGCATCAACGGTCACCAGGGGCAGTCTGCATCGTCCCTCTACAGAAGACAGGCTTACAGGCACCTGTCAGGAACACACAAACAGGACAAAAGCTTGCCATCCATGACGAATCACCAGCACCACCAGCACCACCACCAGCACCACCACCACCTGGAGATGGAAGTTGTTGGAATATTTACTGCACTCCAAACGCAGATGGCGTTAAAGTAGAAACCACTGTTTGCACAGCGATGTTTCTGGCGTCCAGACTGAATCGATAATGGATGGAATGCTGTACCTCTTCAGCTCACTGCTGATCTTCTGCGCTTGGTCCTTTGTGTTGATCTCTTCCATCTCCAGGTGGTGGCGTTGATGGTGGTGCTGGTGGTTGTGAAAGTCCTTGCCATACAGTCGTTCGAGACCACCGGGGAGATGATCGTTCTCTTAGCGTTCCTTTTGCCAGACGAAGACTTGCAACGCGAGGGTGAGAATAGTGCAACGAGAAGAGGATCGTAGTGAGCGGGTTGGGGTGGTCGACGGCTGGAGGACACGAGACGACGACGATGAAACAGCGGATGGTAGGGGCAGCTTCCCTCGGGTGTACGGTTCGTAGGGGTGCGCTGACTGATGCGTCATGGAAAACAAACACTTGTCCTGTTTGAGTGTTCCTGGCAGGTGCCCGTAGGCTTGGTTTCTGTAGAGGGACGATGCTGACTGCCCCTGGTGACCGTTGATGCCGCCATTCGTTCCAGCGCCGACCCCCATGAACATTTTGTTCGATGGACTGACCCAGAGATCTGGAATGAACCCCCTCCAGCGCCGTTTGATGTCATGCTGTGATGGAGATGATGCTGATGATGATGTGGATGGGTTGGCGGAGGATGGGATTGCGGAGGATGGATTCCATTCGCCTTCTACCCCGTTCCGCTTCTCCTCCGCCTCCTCCGCCTCCTTCATTTCCGAGACACTTCCGCTTGTCATGAACCCAAAAGTTCCGTTGACGAACTTCTCGGAAACGCTTCCGATCGCTGCCATTTTAGTTTTCTTGCAGTATCACATTTGCAAAGTTGATTCTATTGCTAAGTTGGAGTCCGAATTCATGTTTCCATTGCATACATCACTTTACTTATAGCAATTTCAACATTCTGGCCGCCATTTTCCCGCCATTTTGGCTTTCTTCCAGTGCTACATGAACCTAAAATCAAGCTTGCTAACAACGATTTTCGTTCTCAGAAGGGTCAAATTAGTCTAGAAAAGGATGCTACCAAATTGTCACATGATCTGCTTCTAATAGTATCATTTCCAGATTCCAAGCCTGGTCCAATTGGCGTCCATCTTTTTTCCCGCCAAAATAAGACCACTTGCCGTTGTCCGATTTCTTGCAACTTTTAGCATGTTAAACACCAGACCCAATATACCAGAAAATCATCATAAAACGCCTTCTTACAAATTTGCGGATCATTTCGTAGCTTGACCCGACTATACAACCTTTTGAGGCAATTATAGGCCGCCATTTTGGCCGCCATCTTGTTTTACCATGCAACCGCTAAAAATCAAGCTTGCTAACCACGATTTTCGTTCTCAGGAGGGTCAAATTAGTATAGAAAAGCATGTTAGCAAATTGTTACATGATTTTCTTCTAACAGTATCATTTCCAGATTCCAAGCCTGGTCCAATTGGCGGCCATCTTTTTTCCCGCCAAAATTAGACCACTTGCCGTGCTCCGATTTCTTGCAACTTTTAGTATGTTCATCACCAGACCTGAGACACCAGAAAATCGTCATAAAACGCTTTCTTGCAATTTTTTTGGGGTCATGTCGCAGATTGACCCGACTATTTTAGTGCTCTACCCAAAAACTGGCAGGATTTCCTGAGGAACGACGAAAGTAAGTCAGAGTTGTTTTCTTTCTTGAGTCTGCGAAAAGCAAAAACTAGAAATAGAAACAGGGAGAAAGATCATAGCCACCTACCACAAGGATGTGCTCGATCTGTACTCGGCAAAGAGACACAACTGGACTTGCTACATGCACTCAGGAGGAAGCTGATACAAGAAATTTTTTGCATGTCTCCGATGCTTCCAAACATGGTCATCGTAAGGTGATGATGCGCACCGTTGACTCTGACGTGTTGGCGTTGGCCGTAGCAGCAGTTTGGCAGCTGAACATTGATGAACTGTGGGTTGGTTTTGCCTCAGGCAAAATGCTTCAGATACATACCAACCCACGAGATGGCGAGTGCCCTCGGTACAGAAAAGTGCGTAGCCTTGTCCTTCCTACACCCATTCAGCGGATGTGACACAGTATCATCCTTTGCTGGGAGCGGAAAAAGGACTGTCTGTGATATTTGGAAGACATTCAGCGACATCACCTGTCTGTGATATTTGGAAGACATTCAGCGACATCACCCCAGTCTTCTGCACCCAATAGCATCAACTTCCAGCTCTGTTTATGACCAACTCGATGTAACCGAGTGCTTTGTGGTTCTTCTGTGCGATCGTGCTAGTGGTGAGAAGAAGGTGAATGAGTCAAGAAAGCAACTGTTCATAGCTGTTCCTAAACTACCATGTTCTGGTCAATGGGGTGGCAGCAATATCTTGAATTGCATATATTCCAAAACTTGTTTTATTGCCAAATGAACATGAACTCAATCAGAAGTTTCAGAAAAAGTATGATGCAATAAATAGCTTGGATTATACTATATTTATACTTGACGCGCCATGAGCCCAAAACAGCTGATTTTCAAATAAGCAGGAACCTTTTTACCTCATCGCACCATTCACGTCTTTGGCTGCAAATTTTGTGAACAGAAACGTTTGTATTTGATTGTTTAAACTTCGCCCTTGACTATGTATGTTTAGACACCAAGATGACGATTCTAAGTGTACAGGAAGCTGAGATATTGAAGTATTATTTTTTTAGGTCGGCCAATTTGGAAAATGGCCGCCATTGAAGCCATGGGGAACATTTCCAATGGCTCTGTTGGAACGCCTGCCATTAACTATGTATGTTTAGACACCAAGATGACAATTCTAAGTGTACTGGAGGCTGATATATTGAAAATCCGTATTTTGGTCGGCCATTTTGGAAAATGGCCGCCATTGAAGCTCTGAGGAACATTTGTAATGGCTTTTTTGGAATCCTCGCCCCTAACTATGTATGTTTAGACACCAAGATGACGATTCTAAGTGTACTGGAGGCTGAGATATTGAAGTATTATTTTTTTAGGTCGGCCATTTTGGAAAATGGCCGCTATTGAAGCCATGGAGAACATTTCCAATGGCTCTGTTGGAACGCCTGCCATTAACTATGTATGTTTAGACACCAAGATGACGATTCTAAGTGTACTGGAGGCTGAGATATTGAAGTATTATTTTTTTAGGTCGGCCATTTTGGAAAATGGCCGCTATTGAAGCCATGGAGAACATTTCCAATGGCTCTGTTGGAACGCCTGCCATTAACTATGTATGTTTAGACACCAAGATGACGATTCTAAGTGTACTGGAAGCTGAGATATTGAAAATCCGTATTTTGGTCGGCAATTTTGAAAAATGGCCGCCATTGAAGCTCTGAATAACATTTGTAATGGCTTTTTTGGAATCCTCGCCCCTAACTATGTATATTTAGACACCAAGACGACGATTCTAAGTGCACTGGAAGCTGAGATAATTTAAAATCTGTAAACAGGTTGGCCATTTTGAAAAATGGCCGCCATTGGGGCCAGGGGCCAAATCTGCGATGGCCCTATAGCTAAATCTTTTTCTTATGACATTTTCGTGGTATGTACCAAATTTCATGCTTGTATCACAAAATGCACAATTTTTCACCAGGCCGCTCTACTACAGCAGAATTGAGGAAGACCTTTCAAAGCAGAGGGGCATAAATATATAACCATTTATAAACCCCAAATCGCCGCCCCACAGGGAATGGGTGGCGAAGCCGCCCCACAGGGGCAGGTGAAGCTGGGTTTGGGGACGAAAAATCAAAATTTCCCGTGCAACGCCGGGTACCCCAGCTAGTTGTATAATAAAATGCAATCTGATATTCTAAGATTTACCGAACAACCATTGATCGACGACGGCATCGAACGCTACGAATGGCACGAGTATGAACCGACATCGAGAACGAATCTAAACACCGCCGGTGAGATTCGAATAAACATCGAACTTCAAGATCAGTATAGTCATCCGGCAGATTCTATTATTCGAGGGCAGACTCATGAAGGTGGACAACACCGCGTACGCTAATGCCGATGCCGCAGCCCTTACGACTCATGCATCTTTTCAGCCAAATTTCATATTCCCTATCAAACCAAGAAATCGAATCGTTATTTCACCCGGGTCAAGCAAGGACGATGCTCTGATTGCTCAAATACCCAAATGATTTTCAACTGGTTCAAGGTTTAAATCAGCTGTGGTATAAGGACAGTGCCGCGACGGCTGTTATCGCGGACAACCAAGGTTTCGCCGTTAGACAGTCATATCTAATTTTAAAAAACAAGGGATAAAGGCATGTTTAGCTTTATCGTTCCATTGAAACAAATATTTGGATTTTGTGATGATTACGACAAGGTTATTTATGGTTTGAAACAAACGCTAACTCTAGTTCGTAAAGCCGACGACGACGCAATTTTTAGGCTCGCTGCCGCGGGTGCTTCAAGAGTCAGGGTAGATAAAATATCATGGTTTATGCCTCACGTTTTGCCATCCGATATGGAAAGAATGCAGTTGTATAAAAGATCGAATCGAAAGCATCGTTGCCAGTTGCATACAGAGCTCGGCAATGCGATACTATAACCGTCCCACAGTCGACTAGTTTTAGCTGGAGACTTAGCGTCAAGACATCACCCGAGAAACCTAGGTACATCGTCATAGGTTTTCAAACGGATCGCAGCAGCGACCAAACTTTGAATCCTTCCGTTTTCAATCATTGCGATCTAAAGAACATGTTCGTTATGATGAATCAGGAACGATACCCGGCTGTTGACTATAACCTATCATTTCCGAATCAACAATTCTTGCGAGCGTACCGAGAAGCGGCCACGTTTAGCGAAAAATTCTATGGAATGGACCAACTGGGCTTAAACTAGAAGATTTCTCTGAAGAAATTAACAACATTTTAGATCATATGCTAAAAAAATCAAAAGACAGTAATTTTAGGTGATTTTAGCATGGATCTCTTGAAAACTAATAGCCACAAAGCCACTGCTGATCTCTACCACTGCCTAACCGCCATCATCTATTGCCTCTCATAATCAGACCTACCAGGATCACTGACCATACATCTACATTACTAGATAACATATTCACTAACATTTGGACCAAACTTATTTATTCCTCTATTCTCATCGAAGATATCTCTGATCATTTACCAATCATAGCATGGTTTGATTTTAGTCCCATCAGACCTCCTAACAAGCCTCAAACACTGACATTTTACCTAGTATCTGATGACCATAAAGCCAAATTTTTGCAATCCTTAGACTCTACGGACTGGTCTGATATCCGTGAAGCTTGTACAGAACTAGAAACTGATAAGGCCTATGACCTATTTCTTAGCAATTATAAGAAGCTTTACGATGATTCTTTTCCAATTTCCACTAGGACTTATGCTCGCAACTCTATCCCAAAAAAGCCCTGGATGACTCGGGCACTGGTAAAATCTAGTAATAAGAAAGCGAAACTATATAAAAAATTCGTAACAAATCCAAATGAGGCCAACAAGAGGAAATTCATCCTATACAGAAAAAATTTAAGAAAGTTAAATTGCAAGCCGAAAAAGATTATTATGCATCCGAATTTTTAATCCATAGTAATAACCTTAAAAAAACCTGGAGTCTTCTGAGGAGTATACTGGATAGAGATACTAACAGAGAAACTGTAATTACTGCATTGAATGTAAATGGTGAACAAATTACTGACCCTCAGACTATAGCAACTAAATTCAATAATTTCTTCACAGGCATTGCTCAATCTCTTGTTAATAAAATATCTGCTGCAACTAACTCTTTTCTCTCCTACTTATCCCAACCCCTTCCACATTCTATAGCATTAATCCCTTCTACACCTTGTGAAATAATGAACCTTGCGCATACCATTCGCACTACGCATAGTAAAGGAGTCGATGGAATTGACCCTGCCATAGCCCTTTGAACATTGCCTAAAATTGCAATTCCGCTATCAGAGAATGTCAACTGCTCATTTACCACTGGAGTATTCCCCTCTGCATTGAAAACTGCCAAGGTCATACCCATTCATAAAAAGGGCCCGAGGGCAATGTTTCTAACTACAGACCGATTTCTGTACTTCCATTCTTCGCCAAAATATTTGAAAAATTAATGTATGCACGTTTAGATAGTTTTTTATCAAAAGAGAAAGTACTATTTCAGTCTCAGCATGGATTCCAACAGGGTCATTCTACCTACATGCCCCTTCTAAGCATGCAAGACAAAATCTCTAATGCAATTGAAAATAACGAATACTCTCTTGGTATCTTCCTTGATGTAGCTAAAGCCTTTGATTCTGTAAATCATCATATTTTGATCAAAAAACTTTATAACTATGGAATTAGAGGGACACAATTACAATGGTTTGTTAGCTATCTTGAAAATCGTTTTCAACTGGTTTCTGTTAACAATTGTACTTCTGATCTACAACTCATTTCTCACGGTGTCCCTCAAGGATCTAATCTTGGACCTCTTTTATTTTTAATCTATATTAACCAATGTATCGCCTTCTATGTATTTTGTGCTATTTGCTGATGATTCTAACTTATTTCATTCTGATAAATCTATTGATACCCTATTCAACACTGTTAATTCTGAGCTTCACCGAGTCGTTGATTGGTTTCGATCTAATAAACTAACTCTAAATTTGGATAAAACCAACTACAGATCCCATAAGAAAAAATATCCCAATGAACTTCCTATTCTACTTATTGAAGGGACTCCTATCACCCAAGTAACATCCACAAAATTTTTGGGCGTATACATTGACCAGCATCTAAATTGGAAGGAACACATTAATAATATCTCTAGCAAAATTGCTAAGACTGTTGGTGTGCTATTTCGCTCATCTAAACTGATTCCTATCTCTATCCGGTCTATGCTATACTATTCTCTTATTTATCCTTATTTAACATACTGTAATTTAATTTGGACGTCTACTTACAAATCTAAGTTTATCAGACTAGTCACCCTTCAAAAATATGCAATCCGTTTTATAGCTAATATTTCTCGCCGAGCCCACACCGCTCTGTATTTCAAGGAATTTGGATTATTAAAGATCGATCAAATTAGGCACTTGCAAATAGGAGAGTTTATGTACCGTTATAACCTTGTATTTAATGATTTCTTTAACCTTACCTCTGATCGCCACTCTTATTCAACTAGAAAATTAACTGTTTATGACCTTCCCTCGTCGGTTCTCTATACAATATACTGGCTCCCAATGTTGGAACTCTCTCCCTACATATCTTCATTCCCTACCTAACACAAGATTATTTAATCATAAACTTCGCCTTTATCTACTTAAAACACTTCCTGATATGTAATGGCTATGGTTTCTGCTCAGTGGTTTCGCCAAGCCGTTAGTTAAGTCTTTAGTTAAGTCATTAGTTAAGAGTTGTTTTTCTCGTTATATACAGAAATATCGATTGCTTAATAATAATTTGTTCTTTCTCCCTCATCATTTTTTTTATCCCTACAATTGAATGTTCTGTCATGTTTTTCTTTTATATTTTACATGAATTATGGGTGGCCCTATTAGCGGGATTTTCCATCCCTTCTGGGTCTCCCCTTCTTCACCAAATTTATGTTAATGTATTATTCAATGCCATAATTGTATCATGTTTGTTTGTTGTTTTGGTTGAGGAAAAATTATAACTAAATAAAAAAATAAATAAAAAACTGATAACGCAAAGCAATATCACACCAGCAGACTTTAGAGATCTGTTTCCGATTATGGTGTTTGACGTGAGCAAGCAATCTGAGCGTCTAAAGTCATCGGTAGTCGATATTCAGATAAAAGCTACGTTTAATGCGGCGGTACCGGCTGAAACGGAAGCGTACGCAATGGTGATTTCTGACAAGTTACTCGAAATTCAATCGGATGGCCCGAAAATGAGCGTCGTTTATGGGCGCAACAGCGCTTAATGAGTAAAAAGAAATAATATTTTGTACTATAAAAATGAAATTGATAGAATTGAAAACGATGTTAAAAGAGGGACTCGTCTCAACAAGCCTGAACTCATTCGAGAAGGGTGTACTTTCGCGCGATATCGCTGAAAAAGAGAAATAACGACGAGAACCGAATGACAAAATATGCACGGATGAAAAAATATGAGAGATTGAAATATATCAAACAACAACCGAGACGAGTAGATATGTTAGACAAAGAAACGGGTGAAGTAAGCTCGTATACATCGATTTATCAAGCGGGTTAAGCACATGGGCAAAGCGCACGAACAATCTTAGCGTTCGATGGCCGAGTATGGAGAACCAGATACGAAATTAAAGTTCATGAGAGAAACGGCGATGACGATTTTGTAACAGATTTACTAGACTGCTAAAATGTATCAATTCGAAACTAAATGTGGTTTCTAATTTTAGAAAATAAAAAATCAAGGTCTTAAGGATGCGGCTGAAAAGTCTCTACCAAGTATGTTTACAGCATTGGACGCACAAGCAAATATCTCGAGGTAATCGGTATTAGTTAGAATATGATATTACCTGTTGCATTATTATGCGATCCAGCCATACCTCTACCACCGGCAATTCGCATGTACGATGTTCCATTTTTGTATAGGTTAACGTTACCGAAATTTCCATTACTATTGTCCCGAAATTGCACATACACCGAAACGGTATGATATCCGGCTTTATTGGGAAAGAAACGATTCGAACTGACGAAGCAACAATCGGTATCGAACCTTATTGTATCAAATAATACTTGTGTGAAAACTTTAGCAACTATAGCCTGAAGATTGGAAGCGTAAGCACTAAACACTGAACCAAATATAGTCGTATCTACCTACTTTTTAGTAACAGCGCTACTATCGTCGGTGGTTTCGGCTAGACCGGTGATTCGAGCTTCATTCATATAGATATCTTTAAACACATTTATTCTTGCAATGGGATCTTGGTTGGTTTTAACGATAATGATAGCGTCTTGATCATCTACTCGTATAAGTAATCCATGGGTCGTTTGGAACAATACAGGATTTTTGTTGAAATTTTTTTAAGTAATCCTATTTCCGACAGTACCGAGAAGTAAATGAAAACGTTGTCCTTCTCGAATATCAGCATGTAGCGATTTAATGCTTCTTAAACAAACGAACCTATTAAACAATGCACTGTTTAATTACTAATATTAAGTAAGAGTCAAGCTAGACAATTCAGTGGTGTATTCATAAGTAATTGAATAATGAATTGTGGCTAATATAACAATTATTGATAACGCGCATGCAAGCGCTACAACAATCTTCGATATACGACGGAGGTCAGGAAAACAGCGTCGATGTTTTTGAGCAGACGATAGAGAAGCGTGCAAGGAGGAGTCAGCGAGAGATCGACGGAGCGTAATGGCAGCCATGGACATGTTGGGCTCATTGCGTTGGTAATTCCGGACGATCTGAAGTGTTTTTCTGGGTGTGGAAAGCGATAAACTATCGGCTTATCCCGCCATCGAACTATAAGTCCCTGGGAACTAGATACCAGGGCGAGTTAAACGAACTTTGCGAAGTATCGTGCGACACTTGAATGAACAGTGAACGATTTTGCGAAATCGGGTGAACTGAAAGTTGCTATTGCGATAGAACTTTGGCGACTACGAGAAAGAGGAGAAAACTGCGACAAGACGAGGTGGAAGACGAGTGTAAGTTACTGTTCCGAGCTACAGTACTTGCTGAAGACGCAGCTACAGTGAAGACAGGACCGACGGCAAGCCAGAAGAAAACGACCTTTCTTCTTACTTCCTTCAGCCCACTCCCTGTGAGCTGGAAAAGACATCTACATCCATACTGGAGAAGAAAAACCAATGTGGAAAGATAAGCAACACAGCAATAATAATAATTAATTAAATAATACGCCACAATAGGTAGTTAGGAATTGCTTAAATTGTATTTACTGATTAATACTGTTATTTTAATATTATATATTCAATTGAACTACAGTGATTTTCTTGTTCAAGGTCGTAGCCTATCTAATTATGAATCACCCAACAGCCTCTGAGCCTAAAGTTAATCCATATATTCTAGACTAACAATCCAGGATACACGGGTAGTGACATGAGTGGAGGCCCACGCCGGGATTTTAGTCAGTTGAAACTGTCTATTTGAACATTATTAGAGAAAGCTTTGAACAATTATTGCTAGTAGATTATTGGACATATAATTGGAACTAGTAGATACTTGCGTTGAAATCGCAGAATATATATTGAAGAGTCCACAGTAGATTGTTTGAACTATTAGCTTTTGTGGAACTGAATTTGTATTTGTAGAGTCGAACAATTTCTGTCTGCCAGAAATTTATATAGTGCAAATTGTTGCCTATATTTTGCCACTAGTTAGTAAGTAAGACAGTAAGCATGTCTGTCAGTGATTTCGAATCCTGGTTAGAGGTGGCTAAGCAAATGAACATGGAAGGGGATGAATTGCGAGCCTTTGTCAAAGAAAGACAGGCTGAGTTGAGGCAAGAAAGAGCAATTGAGAGAGAGATTGCAAAGGAAGCAAAGCTAGCTGAGACAGCAGCAGAAGTAAGAAGAGCAGAAGCAGCAACAGAAATAAAAAGACTTGAGATAGAATCAGAAGCAAAGAGAATGGAGGCTGCAATGCTAGCGAGAAAGGCTGAAGTGGAATTGGAAGCAAATAGGAGTGCTGAATCAGAAGCCAGATTAAATCGTGAAGCAGCTGAAACGGAAGCAAGGGGACAACGTGAACCCCAGTTGGAAATAAAGAGAATTGAAGCACAGGTGAGAATGCGTGAGATTGATTCGAGAGGGGAACAAAATCAAGACCACGAGAATGTCTACACGAGGATCGGTGATGGTCAACAACATGGAGATCACCGAGAAAACAATAAAGGATTCAGAAATATCAAATTTCCTATATTCAACGAGTCAAAGGATTGCTTAGATGCATACTTGTCGAGATTTGAACGAACCTGTGTTGCATATGAAGTCAAGAGAGAAGTTTGGTCGTTGACGTTAGCGAGACATTTGGAAGGTAGAGCACTGGAAGTCTACCAAAGGTTATCTGCAGAATAAGTGCAGGATTATGAGTGTTTGAAAACTCAGCTGTTGAAAAGATTCCAACTGACTGAAGGTGGTTACCGAAACCGGTTCAAAACTAGTAAAATTGGAGTCAGGTGAAACGCCTTCTAATTTTGTACATCGATTGAGAAGGTACATGCAGGAGTGGTTAGCACAAGCGGGATTCGAAAGAACGTATGAAGGAGTGGAAGATCTTTTGTTGAAAGACCAGTTTTATCTGACACGCAGTACTGAACTGCGTATGTTCATTAAAGAGAAAGGGAAAATGAGTTTGAAGGATATGTTGGTGTGTGCAGAATCATACATTGAAGCGCACGGATATAAATACAGCGAGCCGTCTGCAGAACCAGATGTGAAATTCCATAGCGATAGGTCGTGTGAACATAAGTCCAAAGAACAGTTTGGCAATAATTTAAACAGAGGAAGAAATGATGTTAGAACAAATCAGGGTGCACACATGAACAGAGGGTTCAGCAGGGAACGTGAACATGCTGCTGAACATAAGATAACCTGTTTCTCCTGTGGAGAACAAAATCACAAGGCATATCAATGCCCACGGAAAAACAGAGGAGCATTTAAACATACCGCTGCAGCAGTTCAAGTGTATGAGAACAGATCATACAGGGCTAGACAGGAAGAGAAAATACATAGAGTCAGAGAATTTGTTAGGAAAGAACAACCTAATGAACCAGTTGAACACAGCAGAATACCACCAATGTACATGGCAGCCAGTACCACGATAACCAGTGACAATGATGGATGTATCAGCTTAGAAGATAAAAGCGAGTATCAACGGGATCAACGCAGGATGTCTCTATGACTCGGGAGCGAGCTGTTGTATAGTGAAGAGGTCGTTGATAGATGACAAAGATTTGACGGGAGAAGAAACTCATTGTGTGTTGGTTGATGGAAGCTTGAGGTGCTTCCCACTTGCAAAAATATACATAGAGAGCGAACACTTTAATGGCGAAGTGCAAGCCATGGTCATGGAACAACCAGTGAAGCCAGTGATTATTGGAAAGATTAAAGGTTTGAGATTCATTGATAAAAATGAAAGAACCGAGAATGCAACCAATGATGAATCGAAAGAAACAATTGAGAATAACACTGAAGTAAGTCAAAGGTACTTTAGTCAGTAGAACAGAACTTGAGGAGAGACCTCTACGTGTGAAGAATTCAGTAAGGTTCTCTGATGATGTAAAGGAGAATAAAGATGAAGAAGTGACAGTAGCAGCAGTAGAAACCAGAGCAGAAGTGAGAAAGGTAGCAAAGTACAAACCATTGAAAGTTGCGGAGATGCCGGACTTAAATGTGACTGTAAAAGAAATACAGGAATTACAGATTAAAGATGAGACTATGACGAAACAAATGGAAAGAGCGATAGAGTGGGATGACACAGATGATGAAATTGAGGATAAACCATATGTAATGAAGAATGGTTTATTGTATAAAAGAAGCAAAGCAGCACCGAAGGATGATGTGAAATGGCAACTGATGGTGCCTAAACAGTTGAGACAAAAAGTGTTAGCAGTGGCGCATAATTCATTGTTGTCAGTTCATCTAGGGATAAGAAAAACGCATGACAAGATTCTCAATGAATTTTATTGGCCTGGAATTGGTCAAGACATACGAAAATATGTTTTAAGTTGCGACATTTGTCAGAAATCAGTTGACAAGAAAGTTAACTACAAAGCGACCATGGGTCATCTACCAGTGTTAGATGTACCATTCAAACATATTTGCATAGATATAATCGGAGAAGTTAACCCTATGTCAGCAAGGGGTTACCGATATATTTTGACAATCATAGATTTGAGTACAAGGTATCCGGAGGCTATTCCGTTGAAAGGAATAAGTACTGAGGAAGTTGCAGAAGCTTTATTTGGATTTTATTGTCGAATGAGTGTGCCGCAGAAAATCCATACTGACAGAGGAAGTCAATTTACTTCTGAACTCATTGCGGAAGTGAACAAGATGCTACTATGGTCGTTCGGCCATGTTGGTCGAACGATCGTGCCTCTCTGTTATTATGGCAGATTTTTACGTCTGTGGCTTAACTCGCTCGTTTTTGTTCGGGTTTTCTGATTTTTACCGATGTCGAGTCTCGAGTTCCTGACTTTTCTTCATCTGTGTTGTAAGCGTTTGGACGGGATATTGATTATAAATTTTGACGTTCAACTCTCGCCATGAGGTTCCTCTTTGGACTGGTCCATTGCGCTCAACATCAAGGGGTCCCAGGTTCGTCATTATTGGAGCGTCATTATCGATGGCCGAACGTTTGCTCACATGAACGGGAAAAGAAAGGATCTGCACTTTTATTAACAATAACCAAAGACCGTACCGTAGTAGCGCCACGTTTCCAGCGTTGTGCTACCCGTCGCTGCTCTTCGGACTTATGCATCTCGACCCTGTAAACACTGAAATTACTGTTCAACTTCCATCATCGGCACGAGTAACTGTCAGCTGAACTCTTCGTGTAGCCAACGTGTAGGAGTTCGACGATGGTGACTTGTGCTTCTCGAGCGGATTTTGCCTAAGAATAACTCTGTCGTTGTGACATTACCATCAGTAGGCTAGAGCTATGAGTGGGCGCCGTTGATGGCTGCCATATTTGTCCTGTGTTTGTTTTTTATGTATTGTGTTTTGTATGCTTGTAAATCAGAGTGCGTTTGCAGCTGATACATTAAAGAATATACTTACTTACTTACTTACTTACTGATAAAGCATACGTTAACGAGTCCTTACCATGCAATGGGTAACGGGTGTGTAGAAAGACTCAATGGAACCATCAAAGCAACGTTAAGAAAGTTGATTGGCGAACAAGCGAAAGAATGGGATCGTTATTTAGCGCCGTTATTGTTTGCAT
Organism: Lumbricus terrestris; assembly: GCA_949752735.1. NCBI lineage: Eukaryota > Metazoa > Annelida > Clitellata > Crassiclitellata > Lumbricidae > Lumbricus > Lumbricus terrestris. Next base: position 38,979,869 of record OX457042.1, read on the forward strand.
TGAGAGACACGGTACACGAGAGTCATGGTTTCACACCATTTGAATTAATATTTGGGAGGTCATGCAGAGGACCAATCCAAATACTTAAGGAGTTATGGACCAACGAAACAGTCGAAGAAGAAGTAAAAGATGTTTACACATACATGGTAGATTTAAGAGAAAGGATTGAGGAGACTTGTGATATGGCACAGAAGGCGATACACAAGGCGAATGCTAAAAACAAGAAATATTACGACAGGAAAGCGAGATACCGGAAATTAGAAATAGGCGAGAAGGTATTGCTATTATTGCCGAGTTGTAAAAACAAGATGTTGGTGAAATGGCAGGGACCGTTTGTTGTGAGAGAAAAGATTGGAGACTACGAGATTGAGAAGGGCAAGATAAAGACTTATTATATTAATATATTGAAGAAGTATCACGAGAGAGAAAATGATGAAATGCGAAATGAAGAAATACAAAATGTCGAGACAGTGGCATACATTTCAGCAGTTGTACACGACGGAAAAGAAGGAGAAGATGAGGAAGAAGAGATACTGGGCTTATATGTCAGTAAACAAACTGAAACTTATGAAGATGTGGATATAAATCCTAACTTGGAGGAAAATCAGAAAGACGAGTTGAGAGAGTTGTTGAAGAAATACAAAGATATTTTCACAGACAAGCCTGGAAGAACATACTTAGTGAAACATGAGATATCTTTAACCTGTGAAGAACCAGTACGACAAAGAGCGTATCCGACGCCTTACCACTTACAAAAGGAAATAGATAAGGGGATCCAGACAATGTTGGATGACAATATAATAGAAAGATCAGAGGCGGCTTATGCTGCACCGCTTGTAGTAGTCAAGAAATCGGACGGTAGCAATAGGCTTTGTTGTAATTACAAACAGCTGAATAAAATCACAGTGTTTGACCCTGAGCCTACGATGTCGAATGAGGATATTTTCAACAAATTAAGTGGTAGCAAGATTTACAGCAAAAAATGAGAACATCGCGTAAAAATAATATAATTGCACCAATATTCGCTTAACTCTATCCATAATAGCTTAAACTGTTTACTCATTTACTTACTTACCTATTTAGGTATATGATATATTTTCTTGTGGAGCAAGATTTACAACTCAAAATGTACATGCGTGTGATTGGGCAAAAGCTCAATAAATATGCCAAATTGAAACGCTTGCAACGCAGTCGGCAGCTACTGGAGCGGTTTCCTAATGGGAGAAGTGTACGAAGCAACTGGTTTACAGTCGAAAAGACACTCCAGTTAATTCTCAAAATGTCCGTGTTTATTCCGTTGAAAAAAAAAGCAAGTTCAAGAAAGTCGACTCATACGAGAACTTGACCATATTAGCCGATATCTGATATCATGGTATCAGTTGGAGTGTCTTCAATGGGGAAACTAATATAGTGTTCGTTCAACCAGGTGCCTAAGTAAGCAGTGAATATGAAACGCTCACCGGTCCGCTCGACGTTATCATGGCGCCTTGCCTCGTAACCAGACCCATCGATCATGTCCTCCACTCGTCTCTGTGCCGTCGGAGAAGAATGTCTCAGCAAAGAGGCCCGGAACAGAGAATACAGCTCCGAAGCGTCGGATCCTGACTCTATCCTCCGCGGTCACCTTGGGGGTAACGTCCCGAGCTCCAGGATGGCCAATCCTCGAAACAGGGTTCACTCTTCGGGCAGAGGACCCTCGCTTGGAGTTCCCTTTCGCGGCCGCCGCCTTCGCCTTCATCTCCACATGATCGGGCCTCTTCCGCACCATGTTACATCGAACCCCCGACGCGCCATCACTTCTAACAGGCAATACCTGGCGCTGCCATGAGGCCGGCCATAGGAGACGAAACCAACTCCACTCTAGGGGATTCAACCCTACACGATACTGTGCTACCACCATCGTCTTGCGTCCGCTACAAGACCGTCAAGATTCTCTGTGTATGTTTTTCTGGTACCAGGCCTTTAGGGAGACCACCCGTATAGTTCGCTGGGAAGCGAAACTATTACTCAATTCGCGCAACAGCGAAGTTAACCGTAACCAGGAATACGGTGCTTGCCAGTCGCTCACGTACTTCTCTCACTAAACACTGCGCTATCCGAAAAGAAAGGCGCACTACCGTCCGCAGAACTTGTCTGCTCTTCGCCGCAACAGGCGCCAACGATCACTGACTTTTGTATCGCTTCTGACTCGCGTCTACTGTCAACAGACCAGCATCGCTCCCGTATAAAGGGGCTTAAAAATTAGCTAAGGGGTACACACTTCCTTAACTAAATTAACTTATGACTTATGGAACCGGGACACGCTGCGTAAACTACAGGGAGCGGTTAGGGCAGCCGTGTTTAACCCTAACTTTGCGACTACGAATTCCTCGACCTGGCGGGGAAAACCGTAGTTTCGGCGAAGAAAAGCTTGTCGAGCCTTCACCGTTTAATCCACCAAGGATACTCTCACACTGGCGTTTCAGTCACGGTCGTCTTGGTGCGCTGAGAAGATTGACACCAAGATCGACCAGATCGGATCAAAACTGGCAAAGATACGTACACAGGGGAAAATACACGGGCGACGGCTTATGAAGTGCCTTCCGAAGCCCTTTTCACGATACAGATAACTCACTCACACGTATACAAGATAGAACTCGGCGTGACGTTCAATCTGACACCAACTTTGTAACGATCGGTATACAGGCACCAAAGATACTCTCTCTCGACAGGCGGATGGCCCGGTCTACCGTGGACTTCGACCCACACGTACAAATACAGCCGGTATGGCTAAGCGAACACTCACGACCCTGCTACTTGGCCGACGCAAAGACCAGTAGGTGAAAGTAAAGATATTCGTAAGAGCCAAGATTACAATTTCATACAATCGCGAACGTATGGAGTCGCGGGTCTTCAACACAGACCTGTACGGGGGCGGTCGCTCGCTAGGGCGGCGCCGCTGGCCGTACGCAAAGGGGAAAGACGTGCGTTTGGCCCAAAGACCGGGAGAAACTCTTCGCGAGTTAATACCGTCTAGACTCTCACTCACACTCGTTAACTCTCAACAGGTAAAACGTTTCTCTCACCAAGACGAACAGTTTGACACCAAGTTTACGTAGATCGGACCAGGATTGACAAAGTTGTCCGGTAAACTTCGACCCTTTTCGCGGTCGCTCGGTCTTGCGTTGCTGGCCTGTATTCGCTAGGCGAAGGCCGAAGGAAAACAAAGTTTGCGCGCTGCTTTCGTTGAAGCCGTAACCGTCACTGACTAACTTTTCACAGGTAAAGTACTCCTCTCGTCGAGACGAACAACCGGAACCAAGATTGGACGAATCGGACGACAGATGGCAAAGCCGCTGAAAACGCGGCCGGTCTTCGCTGCACCACGCGAAGGACCGAGGAATCAAGCTTCGCGTCGGCTGTCCTTTTCGCGCGCGAGGCGTTTCCTCTAGACTATACCGTTGAAATCGTAACAGGTACCGACAAACTCTCAACAGGAAAAGTCTTCTACTCGTTCGGGTGAACAAGATTGTCGCTTAGTTCAAAACGATCGGACCACAGGAAACAAAGTTATTCACGCCGACACCTTCGTTGCCGGCCGGTCTCTGCAACAAGGGAAATGGCTACCCAACTCGCGTCACAGTTACTCCCGCGAGTAACTGTGACGCGATTCACTTATTCGGCTCTAACTCCCAAACGCGGCGAGCTAGAACAGTTTTCTTGACACTTTCACGGGCAAATCGTATGCGCCGCACAATCTGATGCACTTTTCAGGACCGTAACGTGAAATTCCACCGAGTATGACACTTGACGGCACTAGGACTTGGAGTCGATGCCTCTGCGGGGGCTGCACCGACCTCTCGCCGAAGAGTCGAAAAGGCACACTTCGCCCTTCAATTCAACCAGTAACTGTAATTACGCGTCGGCCGGGGATAGGGCCCGACCGACCGCGTTCCGGTACACTACGCTTGACAGAATTAAGGGGGCTGCACCCTTACTTATTCCGCCTCTACCCGGCGCTTACGGGCAGATTATCGTTAACTTCTCGCCGGAGGCAAGATATAGGTATCACTGTAGTTCACTGCACTATTCTTCAGTATGTCACTCACTCAAACGTATTCCACGTTGCAGGGTTTTACGCGATCCGCCGAAGCAGAATGCGCAGCGCCCGAGGAACTCGGTAGCCAACGGCCGGCAGCCAAGGGGAAAGACGCGCGATGAACGATGCACGCCCAACCCAATGCGCTGACGCGGTCAAAAGTTATCCACAGTAACAGGAGTTCACTATCAAGGTTCGAACAAGGAACTAAATGCCAGGAGGCATTCACCAGTAAAACGGAACGAGTCACCACCAACTCTTCCTGGCGCGTCGTAGTGGGGCGATGCCCAGTCGGCCGCCGCTCGATCGTCACCGTGGGTCAAACGTATAACCTCCGCGGTTGCGGATTCGAAAACAGTCAATTGTCTTTCCGGGTTCACAGAGGAAACGTGTACAATGCCAATCGCTTGCCCTCAATGCGATTCAGATGCGGAACGATCAATGTAATGAAGAGTGTTCATATGCATTGACCATAGGATGAGCATCAACCATCCTACACTATAGGCTCAGCACCGCTTAGCAGGCTTTATTCCACCGGCATTTTTCGTTACCATTGCTGCTCTTAGCAGGAGAGTGTGCTACAGAAAATCTTCAATAATTCGCCATAACTTTATTTATTATCCGATCTTCACGATCTTTGTTTCTATCTCTTCTTAAACGATTTCTCCGTAACCTACGCCTTAACTTAAGTCTATCAGGCCAGCCTAAAATTTATTATACTACGGGCTCTAAACTACCTAAAAGAGTTCCATAAACGATTCGGCTATAAATGCCTCATCTTCACTCTCGCCTGCTTCCAGCTGTGTCTCACAGGCATTACACTAACAGTCGCGCTTTATAGCGCATAACTTTTGTGGCGCGTTTCTGTTACATAATCGCCACTATGGAATGGGTCTAAAATTTCTATTACGGAAAATTATGCCTTACAGGAAGTGAATCTGAATACACGGTTTGGCTGCTTTAAGAGCGTAACCACTGCTCTGGCCTTGTCTCCAGCTCAGTTTAACAAGGCAGCCGGTCGCGTTTCTCGTAACGAACATGGTTTTGTGGCTGAAACGCCACAGGTATCACCAGTCTTTGAAAGTTTATTAGCACCAAAATTGACATCGACGTAATTCTTAGTGGCGGTATCTTGAAGATCAGTAGGATCTGCTACATTAATCAGCTTTTTAGAATTCAAATTGATATTTTCAGTCGCCGCGTTCGCTCCAACTCGTCTCAGAAAAGTATTATTTACTTGAGTTAATGTGACGCCCCCTGCTATTACTCGCGGCGATGATCCGCTGTCCATTTGTCCAAATATGTTTACTGGCATACAATAATATTTTGTTTAAAATCAATGCAAACTATTTATGACATTTTGAAATTTAAAGCCGTCAGTCATGGCCTTCAGCAGGTACAAGCATCCGCAAAAGACTTCGTTGTCGGGTAGTATTCGTTCACTATTGTAGTACACGGGACTCTGTAAATACTTTACGAGCTGGACGGGCGGAGGGAGACCGTAGCTATCAAAATAATATTTCTGTTGACGATTCTTGTTCCAAGCCGTCCAATGAGTTCCTCTACCGTTCGAGTCATCTAGGTTTAGAATACCACACTTGTTTGCTGCTGGTCTTTTTGGCAACTCGTCTCGAAGAAACTCGCCTCTGAAGTTCTTGATATTTAGTTTCTTCGCGGCATCGATCAGCTGTATGTTGGGTAGAGGAATATTAGGTACTACGACGCCCTCAACATTTATGTCTCTGTATGTCCCAAAACTCATTTTAATATTCAGCTAATACTTTTCTTGACGAAGCGAGTAGTGTCCGTAGGCCAAGGTATGTATACTATCTTCCATTATCACTCGTTTGTCGTCGTCGGCGGACAGCGCTACTTTATTAACTTCTTCGGTGTAAATGTCGTGATGATACGATCGAAAAACGTTCTTTGGTCTCAACTGTTTTCTTTTCGTAAACACGCAGTCTTTCTATTCGTCGTGGGTTATCGTTTTCTTAACGACGTTCTTCTTCACACCTTTACATTTCTTATAGTCTTTACCTGCCATCTTGTAAGAGTACAACTTCGACCTCAAACCGACAAACTCTTCGATTTGTTTACCTGCAGCCTCGTCCTTGAACATGCCTATAACTTTCTTATTTACACCCGTTTCTATACATGATGGATGATCTTTCGGGTACTCGCTCGTGTCGAATATACTTCGAATGTCGCTGGCGATATCAGCGTAAAAGTCGTCGGTCTTTATTTCGTACGACAACGAATCCGTATCGGTGAATAATAGCTTGGCCCTGTCACCATATTTGGTCTTGATGTAATTATATTGGAAATCGTACATTAAAGTCTTACTCGAGTCTAATATACACATTCCTAGATATATCGGTTTGTTATAGACCAACTTTGTCTTTCTCATGTGAACGGCGATTAGATTTTCGTTGAAAATAGTTCTACTGTCGTAATTAGTTTTCGTCGCGAGCTTAATGGCTTCCTTCTCATCGCATACCAATCGTATGTCAACTCGATTCTCGATACATTCCATGGTCTTGCCGAAGACGCTATTATTCATCAGCTCGAAAAAGTCCTTATAGAAATCGTTAGTAGCTCTCGTTCTCAATTCCGTATTCAGGTTGATATACCTTTTCAGCCAAGCGCTTTCTTCGAATATTAACCCGCGATGAATTTTAACGATTTTCAAACCGAGACTTTCGTACAACTTTAAATTACCGTAATGAACTACATACTTCTTTTTATCGTTTAAATTTGGAATTAGTTTCGTTACGACCGATCCTGCCGGTTTTATACTCTCAGGAGCCGGAGGATAATCGTTATGCAGGTCGTGTAATTCCTTAGGATATTCTAAATCGACTTCTAACAAGCATCCCACCCCATCCCGTTCGGTAACGCTTCTCCAATCGTTCAGTTCGTTAACAGTCATCCATTTAAACCCGTGAGTTGGTAACGGCTTGCACATTGCCCATCCGTACAAGTTATTAGCGTCTAAGTAAGGGATGAACGACGACGGCTGGCTGCAATCGAAAGCTTCTCCCATGTACTCGTTGTTCGCTTTCACGTATCGATTCGAAATCGTGCTGACTCCTCCTCTTATTCCCTGCTTAATCATCAGTAACATATCGTAATAGCTCATCAACAAACGTGAATAATAGCTCCAACTCTACAGCGGTCAACTTTAAAGCCGCGTCCCAAGCTAGTCCGGGTGAAGTGTAATACCATGCGGGATCTAGGTTGTAGCTCTTCATGCAGACGTCTCTAAAGTTTTCGAATACATTGCTAATAATAGAACATCCGAAAAATTGTACAAATCGTGATATTCTCTTAACGTTTTACAACCAAATTTATTCCATACCGTTCTCGCGTGCTCGTAATCTTCATCGCTGATATCTGAATCGTTTAGTTTAGAATAGAAGTTATGCTTCGGAGGCAATTCGGTTTCGTCTAATCTTTCAACGCCGTCGACGTAATCATAGGGGTAAACGCCTTTTCTGAGTAAAAGATCTAACTTCTCGCCTTTAAAAAAATCGCCTAAATTCTTACACTGATCTTTACGAAGGTTCTTCGATAACGCGTCGAGACTCGAAGGCATGAATCTTAAACTGTCGATAAAGCGTAATTCACGCTTGACCGTTTTCTCTTTTCCCTCTTTATTTACAAAGTTACCGACTACGATCTCTCGGCTAAACGATATATACTTTTCTTCGTTATTAGGAAAACAATTAATGTTCTCACCATTCTCACCTCTTAATTTCTTCACGAATAGATGGCTGTCGTATCCAGATAGATTATGTAACACTACTAGGAAAAACTTGGGGACTTTATAGTTTATATTACAGCTGTTATGAGCGGCGCCTCTGAATTTACCGCTTAAATGACAATGATCTCTAACTCGATCTTTACCCAACTCTCCCACGCAGATATGACAGTTAGTAGCTTCATCGAAACATTTCTTCTCAGTTTTACCGAATATCATATTCTTCGGGAATTTAAACTGGTTGTATATGTGTTTTATATTTTCTACAAGAGAATCGTCGTCTTCGTTTCCAGCCGTAAACTTTACAGGATCTTGTGAAAACACGCTGTTTTCGAAGCACTTTATGTTTTAACAAAACGAGCTAGGCGTATGTTTCTGGTATTTATTGGTGTAAGACGTGTTAGGATCGGCTATCGATCGGTTTAATGAAAGATTCGAAATACGCATAGACGATAAAAAGCACTCTCGTAGATTTAAAATAATGTTTAAAACTTAACATGGTTCCAGGTTCAGGCATGTTTGGCAAGCGCTTCTGTTCGTGTATTCCCAGTTAAACATCTTCTACAATAGTGCATTGAATTATGGGATTTTTCTGTTCGCGACCTCATCAAATTATTTGTTAAAGTTCAACAGTAATGCTTCTTTTCTCCGTCGGAAATAAGCAGTAGATCGACGCAGATAGCACTTTCGTGCTTCGATATATATAATGGGTATGTGGCGTCCGACCCTCAGCAGACAACGCCTGCGCCGCTTCCCTCTTGCCGTCGGCCGCAAACGCCTCTGCCTGACCGGGTCGGTCTTCCTCGGTGGCCCCTGCACCATCAAGAGTCTCTGACAGCCCAAGACCCGAGAGACCCCCGCTCTTACCAGGATTGCCTGGATCTCCTGAGTCGCTGTCTGCGCCGTGCGCGCCGTTGTCGCTTTCACTGACGGTCGAAGAAGCCCCTGACACCGACGCCTGCGACCGGGTGTGCAGCGCCGTATCGTCGGACCCGCTCTCTGCCGAGTCCGCGGTCGCCGAGTAGGCGACGTCCTGAGATGGAGGATGGCCGACTCCCAACACAGGGTCCGTTGTCCCACCGGCAGAGCGGCCTCGCCGTGCGCCACCCATCGCGCCTTCGGTCTTTGTCTTCTTGCCCTGTTCGTCTTTACTCTTGCGTACCATGTTGCACCGGGCAGCCACCGAGCCCTCGCCACCGACGGGGACTACTGAGCGCATGCCCTTTCCCGGCAACCAAAGTGCCTGAAACCAGGACCAATCCAATGGCCCCAGGCCGAGGATGCGCCACGACCTTGTTCTCATTTCGGTAACAGTGAATTCCACGGAGAGACGGCTCACGCTGCTCACACGCTACCGGGCAGAGTCGAGCTGAAGCCCGGCAGCAATCGAGACCGGCAGCGGCCGAACTCCCGACTTTGACACTTAGCCTGTCCACGGAACACGCACCGCCGCCGTGTACCAAGTACGCGGTGCGCTTCCCGAGTGCTCGCCTCACTCGTCCCACGTCCAACGGCAACAACCGGCGCCTGACCGAGACTTAGCTTTCTCGGGCGCTCGGAAGAGCGTCGTGGTGGATGCTGGTCTGTTCACGGGAAACAGAGGAACAAAATAAAAGACCTGGCGGTCTTGGGGAACAGGTATCGGTTAGCCCCGTCTCCGAAGAGACTTATTTATTGTCGCTATATTCTACTGGCGCCGTTCGCCCTACCTCAGCAGTTACGGACCTCAGGTAAAAAACCCTGATATCCAAACTTGGTCTTTACTCTCAAGCTTTAATCTGCTTCCCTTGCTCCTCTACCCGAGGGGATCAATAACTCTCTGCTGTACCAATATATATTACCCGAAGAACTTGGTGCCCCTGCTTTACTAAATCGAACGTATATCACCGACCCTTCGGCTTCATGCGCACCCGTGGAGTCAACACTCTCCACTACAGAAGACCCGTAACCTTCACGTTACGCTCAAAAGACTCTCAACGATCGCCAAGACGGCCGGATCGTGAATGCAACACGTAGATTCCCTGGCAGGTAGGAGCCCAACCCAAGTCCTGCAGAATCACCAACACGTGTAGCCAAACAGTAACCGGATACTTCACCAGGGGATTTCACCCTATACAATGTAAAACTTCCGCAGACCAACGGAGCTGCGGCGTCTCCGGCCAGTAACCCGTACCCCTGAAACAGAAGATTGAACCCCTAGAGATCGATGACAGAGTAACGAACCCCGACAGATCGTCCACCTGAGCTCTCACAACTGCGTATATCAGGATCGCCCAATCATGTTCGAATGGCCAATGCCAATCCTGTAGAGACAGTCGAACACAACCGATTTAACTATGAACGAATTCACGAACACAGTACGTATGGAGTAGTCGGCAACTACTCCACGTTAAAAGCAGCGCACCGTGTGGCAGGCTTTATTCCACCGGCAACACTCTATGCTTTGGCTTAAACGTGGACATCGGTCTTCCGTATACAATGACCGAAACCTAAATTTTAACGAAACCGGTTTCAGTTTCTTTTCTACTAAGCCAAATGGCTATCTAACGAGAGTCAGGGTTACTCCCGCCATTTATCCAACAAGTTATATTTTACGTGTACTTGTCTTGTGGCCTGTCCGCCACACTCTCCCCCACCTTTCTTTGATGCGGAGCATCGTAAGGAAACATGGACCGTATTTATCAGGACCCTCCCATTTTTATGGGCCCGTCCTCTAACCTACCTACTTAGGTTCTTGGGAGACAGCACTACCCCCTCTGTCTCCCGATCACAAAAATGAGTCTAACACAAAGCACACACACACCAGATATGCTTCTTTATTATTTCATTCGCACCAGTCATACTCAAGCACCATCATCACAGTGTCAAAGATTCTCTATCTGAATCTCGTTGTCACGAACACGACGTCCAGCAGCGTCGTTTGTTGGCCAGTTCCCAACCAACTCTGAAAATAACAACTAACACAAATACATAGGCACATCGGAGTAGACTTTGCAGTCAATGATTGACCCTACGACAGCAAATCGAACCTCCGCAACTAGCTGGTGCTAGTAACAACAGAATAGAACAGACATATTATCGTAATAACCAAAAATCGGAAGTTTGCGCTCCGGCAAAAATCCAAGAATCCGCCGCAGATTCACGAACAGTCTTTCCGTAGCCCAACACATCCTTTCACGTACCGTTCATCGATGTAAACATCGGCTGCAAGATCAGGGAAACATAAACGTAACAGGAACATCTCCAACCCAAGCTCGATTAGAGTGCAAGGAACCGGAAACCACCACGGTTATAGAGCGAACCAGACAGTCATTTTACAACCAGGACTTCGACTTAAGGAACCCCGCCCATCGCTAACTGGTAGCGATAGCTGGTACAGGTGCGACTAGCGTCCTCCCACTGTCATTTAAACCAGGACTTCGACTTAAAGGAACCCCGCCCATGCGCTAACTGGTAGCGATAGCTCGAACAGGTGCGACTAACGTCCGTCGAGGAGACCCGACTTACGACACCCCGCCCGAACGTTACCTACAACGTCAGCCTGCCAGGTGCGAGTAATTCCACCCTCACTCTATTGGCATCTCATCCCTCTGTCGTGAGAGATCACCAACCTCATAAGCACTCTGTCTCTTACCTGAGCTCCACTCAACTCGAAAGCTGAGGGACCTTAAGGAGAGAAAAGTTACCAACTCTGTCCACTGTCCTGGGAATATCCGTTGTTCCCACACATTACCGTCTGATAGTGATTCTACTCAACAAGAGTTATTCGTGAATTGCGTGGACAGTCCCACCACAATTAAGCGGTCAGCAAATCAAACGAAATTCAAAGGAACTTGACCAATACCAAGAAACAATCGCCATCACGCGAGTACAAGAAAACGCAGGGCGCGTTCTCAATACGATCAGGTACCACTTTAACCTGCACTGAAAAAGGCTACATCAAAAGGAACACTGTCCACCGACAGAATCTAAAACCCACCACCTTAAGCGGTGTCGAGACCCAGTTCAAGTCTCGCAACCCACAAGTACCACTGTGGCGTTCAACAAAAGGAAACCGACAAATGTAAACAGAAATCTTTCTCAACCCCTGCCAGAAACACATCGCCATTACGCGATGACTTTGGCTAGTCATCCACTGGGGACTGACTACCACTTCGTCGACTGGGACTTTCGACGGTATTGTCCTCCCTGGACACAGAAAAACCTCCAAGGTGTTCCCTTATCGACGGAAAACGTCGACACACCCTCTCAAGATCGAGGTCGAGAGAGGAGTCACTGTCATCCTCTTCATCCTTCAGCCAGCTGTCACTGATCACCACAGGTCAGTTCTTGTCCTCAGTCTGCTGCTTCCGCTCCAACATGTCTTTATCCAAAGCGCTCTCGTTGTTCACTTTTTCCGCCGGCAGTACCGTGGGTCCAACCACGTCTTTTTCCAAAGCGCTCCTGGTGTTAACTTTTTCCTCCGGCCTTACCGTGGGTCCAACCACGTCTTTTTCCAAAGCGCTCCTGGTGTTTACTTTTTCCTCCGGCCTTACCGTGGGTTGCCGTGTCGTTCCTATCCTTGACGGAATCTGTCGACCGTACCCTGACTTCTGTGTCATCAGATTCTTAGTGACTTGTAATATGGTCACTCGTTCCAACAGGCATTCAGTACTTTGCCTCACCGTGGTGTCCTCGTTTCCCACGTTCATCATCCTGATCCAGACCATTGACTCCTTCCCCGGAATCAGGGTTCGCCCAACTACCAGTCCTTTGGACAGTTCCTTAGGGGTAGTTACCTAGTCCTCTGTGTCCAGTTGTAGATGCGGATACACCACCGAAACCAGTACATCCATTTCACATCTGGCCGGTATCACTGTGTCATTCCGGATCACAATTTTCCTACACCTGAGTTCTGCAGATGTAGTTTTTAACGGTACGTTCAATTCACCCAGGCGAACATAGTGACCAGCGAAGTTCCAACTTGCCTGATTGGCTTCGAGCCACGACAGCCCCAAGATGACTTCCGTCACTTGGTCTGTCACCAGACAAGGTAGCGGAAATGATTTCCTGCCAATGTGAATGGTCAACATGGCTTCACCATCCTCTTGGATCTCACTTCCGTTCGCAGCCAACAGTCGTTGCTCTGACGGTACCACTTTACTCCCTGGATCGAAACATTTAGGCACCAGCGACATCTCACTGCCTGAGTCAAGAAGACATTGACGTCGTACTCCATTCAAGCGGGTGACGATGTACGCCATACTGCTTCCTTTTACCAGACGGTTTTGTGACGGTTCTGGTATAGGTTCAGTGCTCACCGGGTCTTCAGCAGCTTCTGTCCTCAGCTGCGGACAATTCCAGCGGATATGTCCTCTTTTGTGGCACAGGAAACATTCGCGGTTGTCGGACTTCCAACCTCCTGGTTGAAATCCTTGCCTCCGAAACGATCCATTGTTTGTCCGGTCCGAACGATTCCATCGCTCGTAGGGTTTATTTGCAACAAACCCCGACTCTGACTTCGGCTTGAGCTGACCGAGTTCCTTGGTCAGAGTCTCAGTTTGACGTTCCAGGTCGACCATTCGCTGATCCTGGTTATCCCCGACTACCGGAGTCGTTCGATCGGACCTGGTAGCTTTCACTCTACCATGTCTCTGCTCCACGTTACCACCAGACGTTGACTGACGACCGTATGCTTCCAACCGGACAGCATGTTTGTACGCGGTCTCCAGATCAACCGGTTCCCTCTCTCGTACCTTCTGAGCCAAGTCTTGATTCGTCAAAGCGTCGAGGAAGGCATCACAAGCGATCGACTCGACAACGTCATTTGTCGGTCCAGGATATGCTAGGACCATCAATCGCCTGATCTCCTGCACAACATTGCTCAGCGTCTCAGACTGACCCTGTCGGTATGTCCGTAGCTTGGTTCGGAAGAGATTCGTTTGATTCTCTGAACCATACCTCGCCTTCAGCTTTTCTACCAGACCCTGCCAAGACACGTTCTTTTGGGCACCCATGTCCCACAACAATTGTGACGCCGGCCCTGTGAGAGCACACATGAGCTGATCCGATTTTTCACGATAACTCCAATTGTTGCATCTGGCGCACACTTCGAATTTGGCTAGAAAAGCAGCGATCGCTGTCTTCCCGTCGTACTTTTCGAGTTTGATCCGGATCTCATGGTCCACTGAAGCTCGGGTTCTCGTCTGACTGGCAGAACGTTGACGTGTTCTGTCATCCCCGGAACTCCGTCGAGGCGAATCACTGTCATCACTGGATTCGTCGTCCTCCCCGGTCCTTGATCCGACTCGTTGCTTCACACGAGTGTTAACCTGGTCTCTGGCAACTCCTCTGTCTCTGTGTCCTCTTGCCTTTACGGGAGACCGAATACTTTCGCCCGACGAATTGCTATCGTCGCCTGTCACCACTGCCACACGTCGTTGTCCTTGGTCTTTCTTCTTTAGAATAGACCGACTTGACGACGGTTCAGTACGCTGTGTCGGCACCGTGATTTTCACTTTTCGTTTTGTCCGACGATGATGACTTTCATCATTCGTCCTTGTTCTTCGCTCATCCTGGTCCGTCTGTGTGGATGCATCGTCAGATGACACCCTTTTTTCCTTCACCCTGACATCCTGCTGCACCAGTCGTCTGACTTTCGGAGAATCACAATGCCGTGATTGTGCCACTCGTTGCTCCGGTAAATCACTCTGTCGTGCCGTTTCTTTACTGACCTTTTTCCTGTGTGCTTTATCCGGACGTCTCACCATCTGCTTTGGCGATGACTCCTGCCTCCGTTCACCAGGAACTGACAAGGCTTCCACCCTCTGAGTGAGCAGAACCACACATTGTCGTAGAATTGACAATTCATTCTTTACGTCGACAGCTACATCATTTCCTGAGACGCTCTCAATCGTCTCAAGTCGAGGAACATGCCTGCGAGATGCACCAGCACTTCGACTCGACCGTTCTCGCACGGAGAGTACCTCCACACATCGCTCAGGTAACCGGTACACGTCCCTGTCAGGACAAGATGGTACTACACGTTCAGAAAACATGGGTCTGCTGTCCCGAACAGCTTCAGAAACTCGTGGAACAGAACGCAGCCAATTTTCAACACCAGCAACAGAAGAAGAAGTCTTACACCGGATACCAACATCTTCAACTTCTAAATCAACAAACTCCCTTGGGTCACCAGTAGCTAGATCAACAGCCACAGCCACATCAGATTGAGCAAAACCACCAGCTACGTTCAAATCAGGCCAACAAATTTTTGGACGAGCGCCAAAGTACTCACAATCAGGCCGAGAAACATCCATGGAAAGATTCCTGGTTGAAAAGTCAACATTCAAATGCGGAAAAGGAACAGTGCGTACCTCAGAAGTCTTTACCCCACTTCTGGTACCACTTTGTGGCGTCCGACCCTCAGCAGACAACGCCTGCGCCGCTTCCCTCTTGCCGTCGGCCGCAAACGCCTCTGAATGACCGGGTCGGTCTTCCTCGGTGGCCCCTGCACCATCAAGAGTCTCGGACTGCCCAGGACCCGAGAGACCCGCGCTCTTACCAGGATTGCCTGGATCTCCCGAGTCGCTGTCTGCGCCGTGCGCGCCGTTGTCGCTTTCACTGGCGGTCGAAGAAGCCCCTGACACCGACGCCTGCGTCCGGGTGTGCAGCGCCGTATCGTCGGACCCGCTCTCTGCCGAATCCGCGGTCGCCGAGTAGGCGACGTCCTGAGATGGAGGATGGCCGACTCCCAACACAGGGTCCGTTGTCCCACCGGCAGAGCGGCCTCGCCGTGCGCCACCCGTCGCGCCTTCGGTCTGTGTCTTCTTGCCCTGTTCGTCTTTACTCTTGCGTACCATGCTGCACCGGGCAGCCACCGAGCCCTCGCCACCGACGGGGACTACTGAGCGCATGCCCTTTCCCGGCAACCAAAGTGCCTGAAACCAGGACCAATCCAACGGCCCCAGGCCGAGGATGCGCCACGACCGTGTTCTCATTTCGGTAACAGTGAATTCCACGGAGAGACGGCTCACGCTGCTCACACGCTACCGGGCAGAGTCGAGCTGAAGCCCGGCAGCAATCGAGACCGACAGCGGCCGAACTTCCGACTTTAACACTTAGCCTGTCCACGGAACACGCACCGCCGCCGTGTACCAAGTACGCGGTGCGCTTCCCGAGTGCTCGCCTCACTCGTCCCACGTCCAACGGCAACAACCGGCGCCTCACCGAGACTTAGCTTTCTCGGGCGCTCGGAAGAGCGTCGTGGTGGATGCTGGTCGGTTCACGGGAAACGTAGGAAAAAAATAAAAGACCTGGCGGTCTTGGGGGAACAGGTATCGGGTAACCCCGTCTCCGAATAGACTTATTATTTGCCTTGTACACTACTGGCGCCTTCGCCCTTAACTCAACAGTTACGGACCTCAGGTAAAAAACCCTGATATCAAAACTTGGTCTTTACTCTCAAGCTTTAATCTGCTTCCCTTGCTCCTAGTTTGCTAAGCCCACAAACGATCCTCTACCCGAGGGGAGCGATAACTCTCTACTGTACCAATATATATTACCCGAAGAACTTGGTGCCCCTGCTTTACTAAATCGAACGTATATCACCGAATCTTCGGCTTCATGCGCACCTGTGGAGTCACCACTCTCCACTCCAGAAGACCCGTAACCTTCACGTTACGCTCAAAAGACTCTCAACGATCGCCAAGACGGCAGGATCGTGAATGCAACACGTAGCTTCCCTTGCAGGTAGGAGCCCAACCCAAGCCCTTCAGAATCACTAACACGTGTAGCCAAACGGTAACCGGATACTTCACCAGGGGATTTCACCCTATACAACTGTAACACTTCCGCAGACCAACGGAGCTGAGGCGTCTCCGGCCTAGTAACCCGTACCCCTGAAACAGAAGATTGAACCCCGAGAGATCGATGACAGAGTGACGAACCCCGACAGATCATCTACCTGAGCCCTCACAACCGCGTATATCAGGATCGCCCAATTATGTTCGAATGGCCAATGCCAATCCTGTAGAGACAGTCGAACACAACCGATTTAACTATGAACGAATTCACGAACACAGTACGTATGGAGTAGTCGGCAACTACTCCACGTTATAAGCAACGCACCGTATGGCAGGCTTTATTCCACCGGCAACACTCTATACTTTGGCTTAAAAGCCCCCATCGGTCTTCCGTATACAATGACCGAAACCTAAATTTTAACGAAACCGGTTTCAGTTTCTTTTCTACTAAGCCAAATGGCTACCTAACGAGAGTCAGGGTTACTCCCGCTATGCACCGGAAAATTATCTTTTACTCGTATCTCTCTTGTGGCCTGTCCGCCACAGGTATACGGCCTATTCATAGCCGAGTAGGTTAAGATTAATGTTATTACGGCGCTCAAACTTATTTTCCAATATTAGCATCAGCAGCAACCCGGAATTCGATACCACTCCAATCGAGTTTCTTAGATTGTTCTTTTGGATCTCTCGTGATTCTCTCTGGGTTACCATCAATTGGGTTCAACGCTCTAGTAATACACCATTTAAAAAATTCGTCGTTGTCGTTTTTCGGATTAATATTGGCTAAATACGCAGGAAGTGGAATATAAGAACTACCTTTCGATGGCTGTATCGATATCCAACTTCACAACGGCTTTAAACCTCGCATATGAAAACTTGCTATGGTCTCCTTTATTTTTTCCACTGCGTTGCTGTATATTTCACTCACATTGTTTGAGTCTAAAATGATATCAGTCTTTGATTTAAAATTAGGTTCGGCCATTGCTACTTCGCTGGATTTCATATCTACTTTCTCCATTGCGCACATAAGATTGAGTTGAATTTTTACCCCTCGATTTTTCGCTAGCAGACTGACTACCTGAGGTCTTACGGCATTGAGAAAAGACGTTGCGTCGATCCCACTAGTTCCATCTTGAATGGCTGTCGCGGCCTCTCGAAGTTCGAACTTATTTTTATTATTTTTACTACAGATATTCGAAACCTTTGTCTTCAGATAATCCAGTTTTTCGTTAATGGTTTTCTGGAATGGAGCAGGCACATGACTGTATATCCAATCTTCTAAAGAATTAAATTTTGACCTAACCTTTTTCTTGGCCTCGTTCAAAACATTACTAAAAACAGATTTCCAATTATTAGACGGAAGCGTATACTTACCTGGAGTAAGCGTTGGAACCTGAATGTCTGCAACTGGAGCGTCTAGCAGATTGCTTTCGTGTCCGGTCTTAACGCAATCTACAGGTATCGGCGATAAGAATGCTATGAGTTTCGCTTTTCGCAATCTCGAATAACCACTCAAACCTCTCTGTCTTGCAATATGACGCAATTCTTGAACAGTATTCAATGTGTAATTCATTTTACGTACGATCTTTATACTATACAAGATAAAAAAATTATTTATTCATTACTTGACAGCGACTGCGACTATGATGATGATAATATTGTCGATGTTAATAGTTTGTCATAGAAACTTAGACCTACTTCTGGAGTCAATTAAATACACATCAGAAGGTAAGGTAAGATATGGTTTAATGTTTGATATTCAATGTAGTTACAGGTTCGATGCATTAGCCGCCTACTTTCACATCTACTCATGTCTGTGATCCATATAGCATCACACTCCATTACTAAGGTTTTTACCATTCTCTTTTTCAGTTCCTTATTGATTTCTCTCGTGAATAGTTTTTCTCTCTTTTCAAATGTGTCTTTTCCTAGTACAACCCTTCGTTGCATTTCTCTTTCACATCTAGCATCCTCCTTAATCGTACTGCCGAGATAGGCAAATTCCTTGACTTGTTCCAGCTCATCTCCATTGATGTATATTTTAACTATCTTCTGCTCTCCTTTGCTTATTCTCATAATCTTTGTTTTCTTTTGGTTGATTTTCATTCGATTTTCTTTTGATGTTGTGTTCATCCTGTCCATCATTGCTTGCGACTCTTCCTGGCTTCCTGATCACTGCGAATGCCCTGATCCACATTCCTCCCACTTTAATCCCTTCTTCAATTCCTCCAGTGACTCCTTGACTACCTGTATCTCTTATACAGGGTGGGCCAAAAAATGAGAACATCGCGTAAAAATAATATAATTGCACCAATATTCGCTTAACTCTATCCATAATAGCTTAAACTGTTTACTCATTTACTTACTTACCTATTTAGGTATATGATATATTTTCTTGTGGAGCAAGATTTACAACTCAAAATGTACATGCGTGTGATTGGGCAAAAGCTCAATAAATATGCCAAATTGAAACGCTTGCAACGCAGTCGGCAGCTACTGGAGCGGTTTCCTAATGGGAGAAGTGTACGAAGCAACTGGTTTACAGTCGAAAAGACACTCCAGTTAATTCTCAAAATGTCCGTGTTTATTCCGTTGAAAAAAAAGCAAGTTCAAGAAAGTCGACTCATACGAGAACTTGACCATATTAGCCGATATCTGATATCATGGTATCAGTTGGAGTGTCTTCAATGGGGAAACTAATATAGTGTTCGTTCAACCAGGTGCCTAAGTAAGCAGTGAATATGAAACGCTCACCGGTCCGCTCGACGTTATCATGGCGCCTTGCCTCGTAACCAGACCCATCGATCATGTCCTCCACTCGTCTCTGTGCCGTCGGAGAAGAATGTCTCAGCAAAGAGGCCCGGAACAGAGAATACAGCTCCGAAGCGTCGGATCCTGACTCTATCCCGCCGCGGTCACCTTGGGGGTAACGTCCCGAGCTCCAGGATGGCCAATCCTCGAAACAGGGTTCACTCTTCGGGCAGAGGACCCTCGCTTGGAACTCCCTTTCGCGGCCGCCGCCTTCGCCTTCATCTCCGCATGATCGGGCCTCTTCCTCACCATGTTACATTGAGCCACCGACGCGCCATCACTTCCAACAGGCAATACCTGGCGCTGCCATGAGGCTGGCCATAGGAGGCGAAACCAACTCCACTCCAGGGGATTCAACACTACACGATATTGAGACACAACCATCGTCCTGCGTCCGCTACTGGACAGTCAAGGTTCTCTGTATATGTTTTTCTGGTACCAGGCCTTTAGGGAGACCACCCGTAATTCGCTAAGAAGCGAAGTTATCACACAATTCGCGCAACAACGAAATTAACCGTAACCAAGATCAAGCGCTTGCCAGGCGCTCTCGTAATTCTCTCTCTCTCTGAACACTGCGCTATCCGAAACGAAAGGCGCACCACCGTCCGCAGAACTTGTCTGCTCTTCGCCGCAACAGGCGCCAACGATCACTGACTTTTGTATCGGTTCTGACTCGCGTTTACTGTCTACAGACCAGCATCCGCTCAAATGAGGGGGCTTAAAAATTAGCTAAGGGATACACAAATTCCTTAACTAAATTAACCTATGACTTATGGAACCGGGACACGCTGCGTAAACTAAAGGGAGCGGTTAGGGCAGCCGTGTTTAACCCTAAACCTTGCGACTACGAATTCCTCGACCTGGCGGGGAAAACCGTAGTTTCGGCGAAGAAAAGCTTGTCAAGCCTTCACCGTTCAAATTACCAACGATACTCTCTCACTGACGTTTCAGTCACGGTCGCCTTGGTGCGCTGAGAAGATTGACACCAAGATCGACCAGATCGGATCAAAACTGGCAAAGATACGTACACAGGGGAAAATACACGGGCGACGGCCTATGAATCGCCTTCCGAAGCCCTTCCCACAACACAGGTAACTGACACTCACGTACACAAGATAGCCCTCGGCGTGCTGTTTAATATGACACCGACTGTTCACTGATCGGACCACAGACAACAAAGTTACAGCCTCTCGACCGGCGGATGGCCCGGTCTACCGTGGACTTCAACCAACACGTACAAATACAAGCCGACACGGCTAAGCGAACACTTCACGACCCTGCTACTGGTCGACGCAAAGACCAATAGGTGAAAGTAAAGGTATTCGAAAGAGCCAAGGTTACAATTTCATACAATCGCGGGCGTATGGAGCCGCGGGTCTCCAACACAGTCCTGTACGGGGCGAACGTCCGTTGCGCGACGCCGCGTTGCAGTACGCTAAGATATAGACGCGCGTTCGGCCAAAGACCGGGAGAAACTCTTCGCGAGTTAATACCGTCTAGACGCTCACTCACACTCGTTAACTCACAACAGGTAAAATGTTGCCTTCAGCAAGACGAACAATCTGACACCAAGATTGCAAGGATCGGACCAGAACTGACAAAGTTTTCCCGTCGACCGAAAGCCCGTTGCGCGGCGATCGGCGAAAACTCGTGTTGGGAAAATACGCCGGCGTCGGCCGACTGTGCAAACTGTGCGCCGTCGACCGCTTACCGTTGCTGGCCTTCGCTGCACTAGACAAAGACCGAGGAAACCAAGTTTGCGCACTTCTACCGTTGAAACCGTAACCGTCACTGACTAACTCTCAACAGGTAAAGTCTTCTACTCGTCAAGGCGAACAAGATTGTCGCGTAGATCGAAACGATCGGACCACAGGATACAAAGTTATTCACGCTGACGCTTTCGTTGCCGGTCTTCGCTGCACCACGCGTAAGACCGGCGCGTGATCTGAGAACGAAAGTTGCGCGTAAAGTGCGGAGCACCTTTGCGCGCTTCTAACGTTGAAATTATCACTCCCACACGTTAACTTTCAACAGACGAAATACTCGCCTCGACCAGACGAACAGATCGACACCAAGATCAAAAAGATCGGACCACAGATGACAAAGTCGCTGAAACCGCGGCCGGTCTCTTCTGGTTTCGATCGACAAGCGAAATGGCTACCTAACTCGCGTCATAGTTACTCCCGCGAGTTACCGGACATATTCACTTGTTCGGCTCTAACTCCCAAACGCGGCGAGCTAGACCAGGTTTCTTGACACTTTCACGGGCAAATCGTATGCGTCGCACAAGCTGAGGTACTTTTCAGGATCGTAACGTGAAATTCCACAGAGTATGACACTCGACGGCACTAGGACTCGGAGTCGATGCTTCTGCAGGAGCTGCACCGACCTCTCGCCGAAGAGTCGAAAAGGCACACTTCGCTCTTCAATTCACCCAGTAACTGTAATTCCGCGTCGGCCGAGGATTGGGCTCGACCGAACGCGGTATGGTACACTACGCTTGACAGAAATTAAGGGAGCTGCGCTCTTACTTAACTTCGCCTCTACCCGGCTGCTTACGGGTAAACTTATCGTTAACTCTCACTGGCGTATTCGACCTCACCGGGTCTTAGCGATCAACCAAGGGAAAGAAGGCACGATGAACGTTGCACCCTCAAACCGATGGGCTGACCGGAGCGCACAAGTAACTGAAGTTCACAAGTCAAACGGAACGAGTCACCACCAACTCTTCCTGGAGCGGTCGTAGCGGGGCGATGCCCAGTCGGCCGCCGCTAGATCGTCAACGTAGGAACAACGTACAACCTCCGCGGGTGCGGATTCGTTCAGATACAATATTTTCTCCCGGAATTCGCTGAAAGTCGCTTGGAAACCAACGAACCACTGTAACAATGTCACATTCAACGTGCCAGGCTGCGTAGAGATCAATGAGAAGAACAGAGTTGATGCTCATTGACCATAGAGGGATCGCCACCACTCTACACTAGTAGCAGAACACCGTGTGGCAGGCTTTATTCCACCGGAATATCGCTGTCTACACTGTATGGTTTGGCATAAAACCTGTATTCGGTTTTCCGTATAGAAAACTCTTCAATAATTCACCAAAAATCAAGTTCTTGTCCGATCGTCACCATTTTTTTTATCGATTCCTCAACGATTTCTCCGTAATCTACGCTTTAAATGAAAGCTAGCGGACCAGCCTACAATTTTTTATAGAATTAAATCTACTTCTACCTACAGGGATTTTAAGCGTAAATTGGGCTATTTTAAGCGCATAACTATTGCTATTACTCTCGCCTGTTTCCAGCTTAGTTCTACAGGCATTAAACTAGTCTTTTTATAGCGCATATACCTGTGGCGCATAGCCGCCACAAATAGACGCCATTTTTACCTTATATATATATATAAGGTAAACTCTCAAGAGAGGGACGTTTAATATTAGCCTCCAAGCAGGTAACCAGACGGGGAACCAACGGCTGCAAAACATAAACTGAAGGCGACAACAAGGCGGAAAGACGGACGATGGTTATCAGTCGAACGCGACCGCTGCTGGCCGTCAGCGGTTCTCAGGCAGGGACGCGAAACGAAAGTTACAGAGGTTGTAACAAATTTTCTTACCCGCTAGTTATCGACACTTTCAGGGGCAAACCACACCCAAGGAACACGCTAGCGAAAACAGAATTTTGCTAAGTATTACCAATCAAAAGATACGCGACCGGCAGGAGACGCTTCGCGTAGCGACCGGCCACGAGATTTGGTGACCTCCTACCGTCGCCACTACAGCCAACACTGATAAACTCTCGGTAGATTCAGAGGACAACAAGGCACACTGAACACGCGGACACCAATTTTGTGAAGATCGGACCACAGATGACAAAGTTGCCCGATGAATGAACGCTCGATCGGCGACCGACCGGCAAGATTCACACAAAAAGGCCTCTAACTTCTACACCACGCTAGTTATACCAGGTTTCTCGACGAAGTCAGAGGAAACCACCTACGGCGCACACGACAGTGCTAATTTGGAAGCTTTAAATTGAAATTTGGCAGAGTTAACTTTCTACGGGAGCTACGCGGACTAGACTAAGAAGGACGTGTAGAGCCTTCTACCGGCCTCTAACCTCAACGACTACGGCCAATTCTACGTGACAACGCATAGGGCGATGGAACTAGGTAAATTCACCACGTATTTACTACCGTACGCAAATTCACTCCGAAACAGAGTATGACACAGTTCCCCGCAGGGACGCGAAATACGCGGGCCTACGCTGACAAATTCTAAGGGAGCTGCTTTCCTACACAACCCGGACTTCACCCGGCTAAATTCAGGCCAACCTACGTTAAATCTTCCTTCAGGAACTTAACTAGAGAATATATATATATATATATATATATATATATGTATCTACGCCCAACCGAGTCAACTACCTTCCTCGGAGGGACGGTATATTACGGTGACTATGTCTTTCGCAAAAGATGTTTCAAACTAGGCAACGAGCTGTCGGCAGAGCATAAGACAAGCCAGCGATAAATTACTGGCAACTGCTGCTGAACCAGAGTCAAGACGAAGCGCTGGCGGCAAGGCGACAGACGCCAACCGGTCAATCCGACGAGACCTGGACCACACGGCAGAGAAGGCGTATAAATCGGCGGCAGACGAAACAGGTGAAACAGCGGTCGACACGGCCAGGATTTACACGGTCAGAACCACCACGATCCGAGGCCCAAACAGCGACTCGACCAGCTCGAGCGGGCACGGCAGCAGCTGGAGAAAAACCAAACGACTCTCGACCAGCGATGACAAGGCGGAGACGAAGCTAAGACGGGCGCTATCACCAGCGCTCAAACGGAGTCAAGAGCACTGCATTTGATACTGTCAAAATTCAGGCAGGCAGTCGAGAAGCCTTCAGTGCAGTCACCAACAGACGGTTTCCCAGTATGACGAAAGGGAAACACCAGACAGGTGGGAAGAACACTCTTCGGGCGGCGATATGGTCGTACGCGCGCCGAAGGCCAACACGGATTCAACACCCAACACACGACACGGCCGATATAACCAAGTGATCGTTCAATGGCCCTACTACTAGCCGACTCCTAGATCAACAGGTTAGGTTGAAGATAGTAAAACAGGGTAAGATCTTTCGCTCTCAGTTCAACGTACCAAGCCGGTGTCACGAAAACGAGTATCCCCTAAAGCCATCCGGGGGGATGGATCAATCTATCCCCCCGGATGGAATACATCGGTAGAGACTATCCGGGCGGATAAACCATTTCCATCCCCCATCGTGTGAAATCATCCCCGGGGGGATAAAAATCACATGTCATAAGGCATCGTTTTTAAAAAGCGTAGAGATCGCAAATAATAATTATGCTTTATTCGAAATTCAAACCCAATGCCAGGACAAAATTTAAAGCGCGCAGTCACAAATCACACTGGATAAATGAGACAATTGTAGCAACATTTATTTAAACCACAAATAAACTAGAATTATAAAGCTGTGGGCACTGCATGAAAGCACCAAAAATATAGCATACCAAAATATATTAATTATTCAGACTAGAAATTGTCGTGCAAGTTCGTAAAGTTCATAAAAATATAGCTTACTGTATTTCAGCCAAGCACAGGAAAACACAAATACATACTAGAATAAAATTAAACTAGAAATAAACTAGAATTATAAAATTACATGTAAGAGTAGACTGCGAAATCCCACTGAACTCTGTTATGGCAAGAACACATCAAACAAGTAGACTTAAACCTTATAGGTCACGGCCTACATGAAGCAATAGACCCATATCGAACTACGAAATCACACAATTAGCACCCTATAGTTCTGGGCAGGTATGCACAGGACAAGGCATAAGGTAAGTAGTGAAAGATTACAGTTTCTAGGCCTAATGGCTTTTTAATTGCTTTTTAATTGCTTTATGACTACAGTTCCTAGGACTAATGGCTTTTTAATTGCTTTTTAATTGCTTTATGACTACAGTTTCTAGGACTAATGACCTTTTTTATTACTTTTATGACTACCGCTTCTAGGACTAATGACCTTTTTATTACTTTATGACTACCATTGTTAGGACTAATGACCTTTTTAATTACTTTATGACTACCGATTCTAGGACTAATGGCCTTTTTATTACTTTTACTACAGCAGGAGCTAGGACTAATGACCTTGTTATTGCTAGGACTAATGACCTTGTTATTGCTAGCACTAATGACCTTGTTATTGCTAGGACTAATGACCTTTTTATGACTTTTATGACTGACATTGCTAGGACTAATGACTTTCTTTGATGTGCTGACTAACGACTTTTTAATGACCGGTCGTTTCAGAAATGGGTGCACGCGACTAATGACTTTGTTTATGTCGCACCTTTTCTTTGATCTATAATAGCTGATGGCTTTCTTTGAAGTCCAAGGAATTCCTTTGATGTATAATAGCTAATGACTTCTTTTGATGCCCAACAGCTTTCTTGCACGCTATTACACCATTTCCAACACTTAAGCTATAATGGCATGCTTCTTTTGACGTATAATGACGCCTTTTGTTAATAATAACATGCACATTAGTGTGGTTCACAGGTACATGGTAAAAAATAAAGTTCAAGCCAGAAACCAAGACACCCTCTCAGTTTGTTAGACCTATCAATACTGAGACAAAATTTCAGCTTCCTATTCCATCTGGAAGACGGTGCTCCACGACTGTGTTACTTTGCATGGACCAATGTATAGACGTTGACTGTACAAAATAATGTGTTGAGCATACATTCCTATACAATCGTATTTTATATCAATATAAATCAAATATTGCTGCAATATGACAATATGTGTGATACTTAAGCAATTGGTCAGCATTAAATGTAAAATTTCAGTTGGTTTGAAAAATTGGAAATGTTAAAAATTGTCAAAAACATCGTTTAGTCCATGAATGTCGATAGTTCTCGTTTTCTTACTCCAACATCCGATAAGGTCTTTATAATCTAGAAGACTAAGCAGGAGACACTGTGTCAACAGCAGATTTCGTTACTGATTGAGTGGGGACAGCTTTCCTACTTCCCTCGACCACTTGGCTTTCTTCATCGTCAGTGATGAGTCGATTGAATTCCTCGAACAACTTCTCACATCTCAAAGGTATGTTTTTCACCACTCTCTGACCAGTGTTGAATTCAGTATCTTCCTTATTTATAATCCTCTTTCTCGATCTATTTTTCTGGTGGAAGCGTAAAAAAGAATTGCCAATCTTCAGGCATTATGGTACTGTCCTCATTTGCTGAGATGCAAAGTCACCCATGCAATCTCTTTTTTCAGTGCAATGGCACTAGGCCTCACCATCCTTTCACAAGGCTTCAGAGTCATTCTGTGGAATATTTGACCTTGTCTCTAAATTATTGGCAAACGGCCACATAACCAGACCTACAACCTCACATGAAAGGTACTACTGGTGGTTTTCTAGGACCTTCATGGAAGCAAGGCTGATCTCATGGGCAACTGGCTCGCATTTTCTATATCCGACCATATTGAAAGATCTGGAGCAACAGCAGCAAGAGGAGTCTTTTATCCATGCCCTTGTGTGACAAAGCCCACAAAATTACATACGTTGATGAATCTGGGTTTCTTCCTTCGTACTTAGATTGATTACATCATGTTGATCACGAAAAGGTATATTTTGATGGCGCGCAGTAGCCTACCATCCAATGTGCATTGTTTATTGGACTCTCCAATTTCTTATTGAAGGTGACTTACTATGTCAACCATTGATATCTCAATGAGTTCTTGGTAAATTTTCTAAAACTGACTTTATTTCAGCAGAGTACTTGAGAAAGCTGAATACTCTTGCATGGAGGGCTTCAGTACCGGATGCGACTTCCAGTCCTCAGATGTTGTCAAGTGTCACACCTTGCCAAGCAGCATTAAATCTCTTAAACATTGGAATATATGATGAATTCGATCAATCACAAGAACATGCAGAGAAGGCTTATGGCTAAAATCAATTCCTTCATATGAAGGTCAGCGACAGGAGTTTTGACCTATCTTGTCTTCCCGCAAAATCGTACACTCTATTGAAAATTCCGGTGCTGGCATAATGTTGTATCAAAGCTCAAGACCTGAATATTATCAGTGAGTTTCCATCACTCCAGAAAATAATGAATGGCATTGGATTTGATTTGTATCCTGACACTTAAGCTAATTTGGGCACTCCAAAGAGTATACACACCATCACCTGAAACCAGCACTGGCAGGCGGTTGACATTTCCAGCTCTGAAGATCCCAGGATAATCTAGAGGTACAAATTCAGATCTTTCAACTTCGGCATGTTCCATCCTGGTCTTCTTAAGCATTCCTTGTTAATGGTACTCCATGAAAACGGCACGACAGAAGGATAGTACACAAGTGCTGCAGAAATTGGCACCAACAATCTCAATCCTTCATGATCAAATCACCAGAAGTCTCATTTCCATAAAATACACTTGTCACTTATTGGCTTAACAACTGTGTAGTCTTAATTCTGGCACGTATGATAACACAACAGAAACTATTTAAAGCCCATCTACATGACAAATGTTGAGTTTTTGACCAAACAAGAAAGGTATCAAGATTTCTAGCTAATACTACTACATGGTAAGTTTTGTGTGTCATTGAGCACCGTCTTCTAGTCCGAATCTGGGGCTGAAATTTGGTCTCAATAATACTATAAACAATTCTAACAAACTGGGAAGGTGTCTTGGATTCTAGCTTGAATTTTATTTTTTTGGACCACACTAATGCACATGCACAGATATTTCCGGTGTGGCATGAAATGATGTCCGGCATGAAATTATGTCCGGAAAGCGTTGCCATTGGTTCATGTGACCGATGACGTCCGATAGTAACTGTCAAACAAAGGTTATTTATAGAGCCGTGAGATCTTGTCCGGGAAAGACATACAATACCAAAGATTATAATTCCAGCGCAGCCTGTCCACCTAATAATAGACATCGACATCTATATTTAGAACTGGTTATTAACAGTAGCCACATGTCGTTTTCGTTAGAGATCCAAAATACTAAAGATAATGATTCCAACATCCCATAAAAATTGGGAGCTATAATTACGAGAAATATGGTAAAATAAATTGTTAGCCTAATCGCAAAGGATTGGCCATAGTTAATCGGTGTTTGTATCAGGTTTTAGAAAAAGCATGTTGCATAGAATAGAAACCACAAATGTCTGACGCAGAATATTTTATGCTCACACGGTATTAGGCTGCTATCCGATTTAGGTTACTCCATGTAATACTCGACTCAGGACAACTAATGTAATATTACAATAAACGAAAATACATCATCTGGAATTTCCATCATGTAGGCTACTCCCAGGCCTGTTTCCACCTATTGTTAAAAGGCCGTACGATCTGCGTTCGCGACATCATGACTTTGAACTGCCAAGAAAAGATTACTTTAATTTCATCTCTCGAGTACTTTTTAAGGCTGTTCGCACTGTTATTTTAATCCATTTCTTTCCTTTTTTCTCTTCATGTAATAAGTTGAGCTCTGCCAACTTAATTTTCTCGAAATAAACGAGGTATAAAATTATAGCCTATCATACATGATAATTAAAACACTGAAATATGCAAGGCGAAAGAAAACACGAACGCTAATCGCGTTTACTTAGATCTAACTAAGGCACTCCGATTCTTCCATAATAATCACTAAATTATCTAGCCACGTGCTTATCTGACACTTTTTCCGAATTGGATGTTCTAGTGAAACGTACATTAATTAGGCCTATATTAGTTCAATATTGGCGATTAAAACTCGGGGCCAAATTATACTCGGTGCAAAGTGTTACCGCAGGGGCGTAGTGTCGTTCGAGCGGCCATTGGTTTGCAAAGCTACGGCCACGTGTAAATAAGTATATTCTTCTATCTTCTCCTCCGTCATCGATATGACGATGAGGCCTGTATGAATTTCTTCCAAACTTCTCTGTTTCTGATGGTTTCTCCGATCTCGGCCAAGCTGGTGCCCTTCTCTCTCCAGTGGCGTAGCCAGTTATTTTTTCATGGGGGGGGCAGTGGGGTGGCAGCTTAAAATGATGGGGTAGCTACCGTTGGCAATTAAAGCGTGCATCGGCATCGGTATATTGCCATAGACTATGCATTTTTAAATTTTGGATGTATTACATTATTGGACATAATACGCATGCAAGCCTCGATCACTAGCTTGTCTGTCCCACAGTGCACTATAGTGGCCTGCCCCACTTTCCCATCACCCACCCTATAAGAAGTTGTACAGGAAGTTGTATAAAAAATAAAATAAGTCAGAAATTATATAACATTCTTTAATTCTTTATCACTCGTAACAAGTAAAAAGTAAAACAAACTCAGGGATTGGGGGGGCAGCTGGGGGGCAGCCCTCTCATTTGGGGGGGGCGGCTGCCCCCCCCCGTGCCCCCCGTAGTTACGCCACTGTCTCTCTCAGATCTTCTTTGATGTTGTCCATCCAGGTCTTCCTCTGCCCCCCTCTGCTTCTTTCTCCTTCCACATGCCCATGCAGTGCAGCGTTTGGTAGTCTTTGCTCCGTCATTCTTCTCACATGTCCGAACCATCTGAGTCTTCTCTTCCTGATTTTTTTCTATTATTGTTTCATCAACTCCTAGTTCTTCTCTTGTTATTTCATTTCTGATCTTCTCTCTCCTGCTTCTACCTATGATTCTCCTGAGCCAGCTCATCTCTGCTACCAACAGTCTCCGTTCGTCTTCTTTCCGGAGGCATTATGGTATACAGTATATCAAAAAGAAATTTAGGCTATATAATCCTTATAGGGCTTTTATGGTAGCTACACTTTTAATTAATGTTTTCCTACACTTACTGATTTTACAAACGGTTTAGACCTAAGTAACACTGAGACTCGCTGCACTCGCTTAAGACATTTGGACAATACCAACAAAACTCTCGGCTCAGGGGCATTCGGTGCACCGCACCGAATGGACCTATGTTAAACACGGCCCTGGCCAAATAACTACTTTACACTGCTATACGCATCCTACACATACTAAAACATGTGTAGCAATAATTTTTATGCATTGTGAGTTCTAACCCAGGTTCACTGTAGGCTTACAATGGCTACCATTAAGTAGGCTGCTAGCAAGTCAGTCAGTCAGAAAGTCAGTCTAAGTAAGAATATTTTTCATTAGAACACCAGCAAACGCATAGTTGTTTGTACAAGAATAAATTAAAGGCTTAGAAACATTTAAGCAAAGCAATATAACATTCTCATAATAAAGCTTTTGGCATAAGACAACTCTATGAAGTGTTACATTTGTTGTCCTGAGTCGAGTATTACATGGAGTAACTTATTGGGTGAGGACTGAGGAGGTAGTTAAGAATGTGAAAAGGATTTAAGAGTATAGAGCGGAAAAGAGCAGAGAAACCCTAGAACAGAGTGCTTCAAATTTCTGAAAATCAGCATATGGACGAAGCCTAAACGGTTGAGTTTTATTCAAACACCGTTAAAATGTCTACGCTCCATGGCGTTTGCTAATGCCCACCAGGCCACGACACAGGGAAGGCATAAAGTAGGCTAATCTCCGCATAGCCGTAGCACAGGATAAATAATAAAATTTGTTATTTATACTGTGGCCTAGCTCTAACCACATCAAAAACCGTAGGCCTATTTTTTTGCGCATTTTTTGCTTAAATCATCAAAATAGAAACCATACTATATAATTATGTTCTATGAAAACTTTAAAACCACTTAAAATAATTATGTTTATAATGTGGTAATAAAGTACGCTACGAATATGTTAAAAAATAAAGCGCTACAAAATTTGCGAGTACCTTAGCCACTTGGTCTGTTCTACGATGGGAATTTCTATATAAAAATAGAAATAGAGTCATCGCAAAGGCAGTTACAAGCATTGTGCTTTACAACAATAATTCCACCGTTTAGACCATTGTTTTATCATGTGTTTAAGACAATAATATATTTTGGCAAGTTTTACTGATATTGTCTTTTAAGCGGACAATATCTCGCGAAATACTGCTTCGACAAGCGGCATACATGTAACGGCGGAGTCGGACACGATTTCATGCCGGACAAAATCTCATACGTAGGCCGCATGAAATACTGTCTTGACAACGGAAGTGGGCGGAGCCGGACAATATCTCATGCCGGACATAATCTCATGCCACACCGGCATCCTTTGCAAATGAAATTTATGATATTCTTTAAAATATAGCAGTCATAGTAAACGGCACACAACAATAATATTATAACGTTTATGTCCTACTCCAATCCAATCTCTCGCACAGAAAAAAAATCTTTATATAATAGCTAACAGATGACTTTGATGTGCAGAGCCGCCTTTAATGACTTCTTTTTGCGTAATGACTTTCCTGCTCATTGCTCAACCTTCCATTCTCTATTTGGAAATAATTTCTTATATTTTAGCCTTGTAGAACTTATAAACATACGGACTGTTCAACATTACCTTCCAATTTCTCTATATTTTAGCCACGTAGAACGTAGAAACACACAAACTGCTCACCCTTCCATTCTCTAATTGGAAATAATTCCTCATATTTTAGACTTGTACTCTCTAATTGGAAATAATTCCATATATTTTAGACTTGCAGAACTTATAAACATGCAAGCTGCTCACCCTTCCTTTCTCTAGCTGGAGATAATTCCTTATATTTTAGTCATGTAGAACTTAGAAACACACAATCTTTAGTAACATTTCGAACTTTCTTGCACACAAACACAAAAACCGACGAATCCAGCACTCTTCCTTTCGCAAGATGGTGACTTTTCTTACTTTCTTGCACACCAACACCAAAATCGACGAATACTTCAACCTTCCACTCCCAAGATGACAACATTTCTTACTTCCTTACACACACACAAACGCAAAAACCAACGATTTCTGCAACATTCCACGCCCAAGATGGATACATTTCTTACTTCCTTGCGCACACAAACTCAAAAATCGACGATTACTTCAACCTTCCACTTCCAAGATGGCTACATTTCTTACTTCCTTGCCCACACAAACTCAAAAACCGACGAATACTTCAACCTTCCAATCCCAAGATGATGATATTTCTAACTTTCTTGCGAACACAAACTCAACAAACAATGAATACTTCAACATTCCACTCCCAAGATGGCGCCATTTCTAACTTTTCTTGCACACACGAACTCAAAAACCGACGAATACTCCAACCTTCCAATCCCAAGATGGATACATTTCTAACTTTCTTGTACCAACGAAATCAAAAACCGACGAAATCCTCAACCTTCCACGCCAAGACGGTGCCATTTCTAACTTTCATATACACAGAAACTCAAAAATCGACGAATCGAACAGCAGCACTATCAGCCGTTTGCAACATGGTCCCTTTCTACATCACACACACACACACACACACACACACACACACACACACACACACACACACACACACACACACACACACACACACACAATCATCCTTTCTCGCAAGGCTATGTCCAAATATCGCATGTATGCATCTTTCAATTCACAAGGTGTCGCATCTTCAGACTTTCACACACACGAATCCAAAAGACATGGAAACATACAATCTTCAAATCTCTAGGTGGTGCATTTGTAGCATTTATCAATAGCTTAAGATCACAAATAAAATGAACAAAGTTCTGCTCCCAATATGGTGCCCGAGCAACTTTTCCTGCCCAGACATGACCAAATATCGAACACATGCAGCGTTTCTCATACACGTAAGATCATCTAGCACACACACACACACACACACACACACACACACGCAACTTTGCCACTACAAGGGAATACATGGTCATTATTTTACACACACACACGAGAACTTTTAAAATTTCTAAGTTACAGATATATACTTTGAGCAATTTTTTCTAAATTAAGGTAACAAGGATACACGAAACTGTGAAGAATGTAATATACATAAGACAAAGACTTGAACTTCTTAGTTGCAAAGTAGCAGTAATGAACATTGACACAGTCAAAATGATAAGTATGATAGTTGTGCGATCGAATAGGACTTGTACTTTTCGAATTATTTCAAAGTAAAGCGCGAGCTATTACCAATGTGCAAAGTCAAACTTGCAAATTTGCTAAATATGAAATGTAGATATTGCATGGCGAACGAAGTACTAAGCATGAAATGCAGGGATTGCATGGGGAACGATGTAAGATGCGAAGTGTGAGGTGTAGAGAGGAGCACATTCTTCAATTTGTGGAAACAAAGATGTTCATAGTTTGCAATATGTCAATAATTTTGGCAAAGTTAGGTTTGCAGACTGTGCATTACACGGCTGTTTAGGTTTGAGTATGTTAAGTTGGTGAAACATTGGGTGGGGGAGAGGGTGCAGTCTTAAGTTTGTGCAAATTAGGAATATCATTGCTTGATATATGGCAACAATTTTGATAAATTTAGGGCGGCAGGCTGTGAATTACATGGCTTTTTAGGGTTGGACGTGTTTAGTTGGCGAAATATTGGGGTGGGGGATGAGTGTACATTATTAGGATTTGTGCAAACAAAAAGGTGTGACGCATTTGTGATGCGTCACCAATTTTGACAGAGTACGACTATAACAAGCGAAGAATACAAGTTAGGATTGCTGACAGCTAATTACAGGCGGATTAGGTGTAGCACACACACACGCAAATTGGATGAAACCTGTGTTCGATACGTCGAAAATTCTAAGTCCAGAAATTTTTGCTGCGCAAATTCGTGCGGCGATGGCACCTTCGAGCAGTGCGGCGGCGGCGGCTGCGCGGCGCTCCGTCCCAATCGTGCGACTTCAACTACATCGGCGTAACAGCGACGGCGAGACATGCGCTCGCAATCGATCGCGCTTTGACTCGTATGAATTTAAAGACTCATGCGTGTTGCCGGTGAAGGAAATTATTGAAAGAGCTGTGCCGGGGCGTATTCGACTTTAACTTCTACGAGACAAAGCTTGATCTAATTGCGACTGCATTTCTCGCCATTGCCGCCTCGCCGATGGGGTCGAAGTCGCATCATTGGACCGGAGCGCCGTGCCGCCGCCACCGCCGCACTGCACGAAGGTGCCATGGCCACGCGAATTTGCGCAGCAAAAATTTCTGGACTTAGAATTTTCGACGTATCGAACACAGGTTTTGTCCAATTTGCGTGTGTGTGTGCTACACCTAAATCCGCCTGTAATTAGCTGTCAGCAATCCTAACTTGTATTCTTCGCTTGTTATAGTCGTACTCTGTCAAAATTGGTGACGCATCACAAATGCGTCACACCTTTTTGTTTGCACAAATCCTAATAATGTACACTCATCCCCACCCCAATATTTCGCCAACTAAACACGTCCAACCCTAAAAAGCCATGTAATTCACAGCCTGCCGCCCTAAATTTATCAAAATTGTTGCCATATATCAAGCAATGATATTCCTAATTTGCACAAACTTAAGACTGCACCCTCTCCCCCACCCAATATTTCACCAACTTAACATACTCAAACCTAAACAGCCGTGTAATGCACAGTCTGCAAACCTAACTTTGCCAAAATTATTGACATATTGCAAACTATGAACACCTTTGTTTCCACAAATTGAAGAATGTGCTCCTCTCTGCACCTCACACTTCGCATCTTACATCGTTCCCCATGCAATCCCTGCATTTTATACTTAGTACTACGTTCGCCATGCAATATCTACATTTCATACTTAGCAAATTTACAAGTTTGATTTTGCACATTGGTAATAGCTCGTGCATTACTTTGAAATAATTCGAAAAGTACAAGTCCTATTCGCTCGCACAACTATCATACTTATCAATGCAATCCCTGCATTTCATGCTTAGTACTTCGTTCGCCATGCAATATCTACATTTCATACTTAGCAAATTTGCAAGTTTGACTTTGCACATTGGTAATAGCTCGCGCTTTACTTTGAAATAATTCGAAAAGTACAAGTCCTATTCGATCGCACAACTATCATACTTATCATTTTGACTGTGTCAATGTTCATTACTGCTACTTTGCAACTAAGAAGTTCAAGTCTTTGTCTTATGTATATTACATTCTTCACAGTTTCGTGTATCCTTGTTACCTTAATTTAGAAAAAATTGCTCAAAGTATATATCTGTAACTTAGAAATTTTAAAAGTTCTCGTGTGTGTGTGTAAAATAATGACCATGTATTCCCTTGTAGTGGCAAAGTTGCGTGTGTGTGTGTGTGTGTGTGTGTGTGTGTGCTAGATGATCTTACGTGTATGAGAAACGCTGCATGTGTTCGATATTTGGTCATGTCTGGGCAGGAAAAGTTGCTCGGGCACCATATTGGGAGCAGAACTTTGTTCATTTTATTTGTGATCTTAAGCTATTGATAAATGCTACAAATGCACCACCTAGAGATTTGAAGATTGTATGTTTCCATGTCTTTTGGATTCGTGTGTGTGAAAGTCTGAAGATGCGACACCTTGTGAATTGAAAGATGCATACATGCGATATTTGGACATAGCCTTGCGAGAAAGGATGATTGTGTGTGTGTGTTTGTGTATGTGTGTGTGTGTGTGTGTGTGTGTGTGTGTGTGTGTGTGTGTGTGTGTGTGTGTGTGTGTGTGTGTGTGTGTGTGATGTAGAAAGGGACCATGTTGCAAACGGCTGATAGTGCTGCTGTTCGATTCGTCGATTTTTGAGTTTCTGTGTATATGAAAGTTAGAAATGGCACCGTCTTGGCGTGGAAGGTTGAGGATTTCGTCGGTTTTTGATTTCGTTGGTACAAGAAAGTTAGAAATGTATCCATCTTGGGATTGGAAGGTTGGAGTATTCGTCGGTTTTTGAGTTCGTGTGTGCAAGAAAAGTTAGAAATGGCGCCATCTTGGGAGTGGAATGTTGAAGTATTCATTGTTTGTTGAGTTTGTGTTCGCAAGAAAGTTAGAAATATCATCATCTTGGGATTGGAAGGTTGAAGTATTCGTCGGTTTTTGAGTTTGTGTGGGCAAGGAAGTAAGAAATGTAGCCATCTTGGGAGTGGAAGGTTGAAGTAATCGTCGATTTTTGAGTTTGTGTGCGCAAGGAAGTAAGAAATGTATCCATCTTGGGCGTGGAATGTTGCAGAAATCGTTGGTTTTTGCGTTTGTGTGTGTGTAAGGAAGTAAGAAATGTTGTCATCTTGGGAGTGGAAGGTTGAAGTATTCGTCGATTTTGGTGTTGGTGTGCAAGAAAGTAAGAAAAGTCACCATCTTGCGAAAGGAAGAGTGCTGGATTCGTCGGTTTTTGTGTTTGTGTGCAAGAAAGTTCGAAATGTTACTAAAGATTGTGTGTTTCTAAGTTCTACATGACTAAAATATAAGGAATTATCTCCAGCTAGAGAAAGGAAGGGTGAGCAGCTTGCATGTTTATAAGTTCTGCAAGTCTAAAATATATGGAATTATTTCCAATTAGAGAGTACAAGTCTAAAATATGAGGAATTATTTCCAATTAGAGAATGGAAGGGTGAGCAGTTTGTGTGTTTCTACGTTCTACGTGGCTAAAATATAGAGAAATTGGAAGGTAATGTTGAACAGTCCGTATGTTTATAAGTTCTACAAGGCTAAAATATAAGAAATTATTTCCAAATAGAGAATGGAAGGTTGAGCAATGAGCAGGAAAGTCATTACGCAAAAAGAAGTCATTAAAGGCGGCCCCTGCACATCAAAGTCATCTGTTAGCTATTATATAAAGATTTTTTTTCTGTGCGAGAGATTGGATTGGAGTAGGACATAAACGTTATAATATTATTGTTGTGTGCCGTTTACTATGACTGCTATATTTTAAAGAATATCATAAATTTCATTTACAAAGGATGCCGGAAATATCTGTGCATGTGCATTAGTGTGGTCCAAAAAAATAAAATTCAAGCTAGAATCCAAGACACCTTCCCAGTTTGTTAGAATTGTTTATAGTATTATTGAGACCAAATTTCAGCCCCAGATTCGGACTAGAAGACGGTGCTCAATGACACACAAAACTTACCATGTAGTAGTATTAGCTAGAAATCTTGATACCTTTCTTGTTTGGTCAAAAACTCAACATTTGTCATGTAGATGGGCTTTAAATAGTTTCTGTTGTGTTATCATACGTGCCAGAATTAAGACTACACAGTTGTTAAGCCAATAAGTGACAAGTGTATTTTATGGAAATGAGACTTCTGGTGATTTGATCATGAAGGATTGAGATTGTTGGTGCCAATTTCTGCAGCACTTGTGTACTATCCTTCTGTCGTGCCGTTTTCATGGAGTACCATTAACAAGGAATGCTTAAGAAGACCAGGATGGAACATGCCGAAGTTGAAAGATCTGAATTTGTACCTCTAGATTATCCTGGGATCTTCAGAGCTGGAAATGTCAACCGCCTGCCAGTGCTGGTTTCAGGTGATGGTGTGTATACTCTTTGGAGTGCCCAAATTAGCTTAAGTGTCAGGATACAAATCAAATCCAATGCCATTCATTATTTTCTGGAGTGATGGAAACTCACTGATAATATTCAGGTCTTGAGCTTTGATACAACATTATGCCAGCACCGGAATTTTCAATAGAGTGTACGATTTTGCGGGAAGACAAGATAGGTCAAAACTCCTGTCGCTGACCTTCATATGAAGGAATTGATTTTAGCCATAAGCCTTCTCTGCATGTTCTTGTGATTGATCGAATTCATCATATATTCCAATGTTTAAGAGATTTAATGCTGCTTGGCAAGGTGTGACACTTGACAACATCTGAGGACTGGAAGTCGCATCCGGTACTGAAGCCCTCCATGCAAGAGTATTCAGCTTTCTCAAGTACTCTGCTGAAATAAAGTCAGTTTTAGAAAATTTACCAAGAACTCATTGAGATATCAATGGTTGACATAGTAAGTCACCTTCAATAAGAAATTGGAGAGTCCAATAAACAATGCACATTGGATGGTAGGCTACTGCGCGCCATCAAAATATACCTTTTCGTGATCAACATGATGTAATCAATCTAAGTACGAAGGAAGAAACCCAGATTCATCAACGTATGTAATTTTGTGGGCTTTGTCACACAAGGGCATGGATAAAAGACTCCTCTTGCTGCTGTTGCTCCAGATCTTTCAATATGGTCGGATATAGAAAATGCGAGCCAGTTGCCCATGAGATCAGCCTTGCTTCCATGAAGGTCCTAGAAAACCACCAGTAGTACCTTTCATGTGAGGTTGTAGGTCTGGTTATGTGGCCGTTTGCCAATAATTTAGAGACAAGGTCAAATATTCCACAGAATGACTCTGAAGCCTGGTGAAAGGATGGTGAGGCCTAGTGCCATTGCACTGAAAAAAGAGATTGCATGGGTGACTTTGCATCTCAGCAAATGAGGACAGTACCATAATGCCTGAAGATTGGCAATTCTTTTTTACGCTTCCACCAGAAAAATAGATCGAGAAAGAGGATTATAAATAAGGAAGATACTGAATTCAACACTGGTCAGAGAGTGGATACCTTTGAGATGTGAGAAGTTGTTCGAGGAATTCAATCGACTCATCACTGACGATGAAGAAAGCCAAGTGGTCGAGGGAAGTAGGAAAGCTGTCCCCACTCAATCAGTAACGAAATCTGCTGTTGACACAGTGTCTCCTGCTTAGTCTTCTAGATTATAAAGACCTTATCGGATGTTGGAGTAAGAAAACGAGAACTATCGACATTCATGGACTAAACGATGTTTTTGACAATTTTTAACATTTCCAATTTTTCAAACCAACTGAAATTTTACATTTAATGCTGACCAATTGCTTAAGTATCACACATATTGTCATATTGCAGCAATATTTGATTTATATTGATATAAAATACGATTGTATAGGAATGTATGCTCAACACATTATTTTGTACAGTCAACGTCTATACATTGGTCCATGCAAAGTAACACAGTCGTGGAGCACCGTCTTCCAGATGGAATAGGAAGCTGAAATTTTGTCTCAGTATTGATAGGTCTAACAAACTGAGAGGGTGTCTTGGTTTCTGGCTTGAACTTTATTTTTTACCATGTACCTGTGAACCACACTAATGTGCATGTTATTATTAACAAAAGGCGTCATTATACGTCAAAAGAAGCATGCCATTATAGCTTAAGTGTTGGAAATGGTGTAATAGCGTGCAAGAAAGCTGTTGGGCATCAAAAGAAGTCATTAGCTATTATACATCAAAGGAATTCCTTGGACTTCAAAG
This sequence comes from Lumbricus terrestris, assembly GCA_949752735.1. NCBI lineage: Eukaryota > Metazoa > Annelida > Clitellata > Crassiclitellata > Lumbricidae > Lumbricus > Lumbricus terrestris. The sequence goes on from OX457042.1 coordinate 39,019,492, forward strand.
AAAGCCATCAGCTATTATAGATCAAAGAAAAGGTGCGACATAAACAAAGTCATTAGTCGCGTGCACCCATTTCTGAAACGACCGGTCATTAAAAAGTCGTTAGTCAGCACATCAAAGAAAGTCATTAGTCCTAGCAATGTCAGTCATAAAAGTCATAAAAAGGTCATTAGTCCTAGCAATAACAAGGTCATTAGTGCTAGCAATAACAAGGTCATTAGTCCTAGCAATAACAAGGTCATTAGTCCTAGCTCCTGCTGTAGTAAAAGTAATAAAAAGGCCATTAGTCCTAGAAGCGGTAGTCATAAAGTAATTAGAAAGGTCATTAGTCCTAACAATGGTAGTCATAAAGTAATAAAAAGGTCATTAGTCCTAGAAGCGGTAGTCATAAAAGTAATAAAAAAGGTCATTAGTCCTAGAAACTGTAGTCATAAAGCAATTAAAAAGCAATTAAAAAGCCATTAGTCCTAGGAACTGTAGTCATAAAGCAATTAAAAAGCAATTAAAAAGCCATTAGGCCTAGAAACTGTAGTCTTTCACTACTAAGGTAATCTATGTATAGTGCCTAAACGCGACTTAACAATTCCCGACTTAGCCATTGGAATGCACGAGACAAAACAGCAAAGAGCATAACTAATCTACACATTCCTTGCACCCGACGATGCATGACGCTTGCTCTTCCTTCAATTCAATAGGTTATAGCTGAGCGCGCATGCGTGAAAGACATGTATTATGCGGTCGTTGCCAGCGTGGGGTAAACAGATTCAGACCTAAAGACGGGCCCCAGGGAAATATCGACGGCTGTCCAGCTAACGTCGGCCGTCTATGGTTCACAATGGGAATAGCCGGTTTACTACTACCTCGGAATTGGAATAACGTTAGACCTAGTTTAGTTCGCTAATCTCAAGCCCTGCATACGGAAATAACCAAGTATTCCCGATTAGGCCAGATTTAAGCCATATATATGAGTTATGCCCTTATGTGCATACGGGCCTTGGGACACAATCACCCCGAACATTATCTTCCCGGACCATTTCCGCATTTGTTTACCAAGCCACAGGCCCATTTTACACGTAGGCTACGGCACTAACTAGTTGATACAGCAACGAAAACCGGAATTTCAGCTGTATGCCTATCACCTTTAGAATTTAGACTTGTCACTGTCATTAAGGTACAGCTTTAAACATTGTTAGTGTCATTGAGTCATTCCGATATAAAGCTAGTGCTTGTTGGTTTTATTTAGGACTACAAAAAACACTTGTTACCTGGTAATGTGAGAGCTCATGTGTTAGTCCTGGGCATGACGTTAAACTGCATCCATCCTCCGCCACAGGGAACCAACAACGTCCCTGCGCTGGTCCTAAGCCCGGACAAAGTGAGGAAGGTTTGCCAGATGGGTGGCGATACACTGGCAGTAAAAGACCCACACGATTGAAATCCGCAAAAACCACTACACAAGTGACATAGCGACCCAGATACTTCAAGGTGTCATGATGTGGAGCAGACATGCACAGGTCGGTCAGGACAGACTGGTGGAGAGAGTCGGAGAAGAGAGCATGGGACACATACGGGCATTGACCCAGTTGTCCTTCATGCCTCTCTCCCATATTCCCTTCAATCAGATAAGGTGGTCCAGCTGCTTCAAGATGGTAATGGTATGGGGCAGACCTGCTGACTGGACCTGTTGAAGCTGGGTAACATGACGCGAGACAAACTCAGACAGAGAGTGGCATCGGACTCCTGCGGGCACTGTGCCTAGGGATATTGATATGATATGACCTGGTAATGTAAAAGAAGAGCAATGAAAATGAATTGGGGCTATAGTATAGGCTTGTAAGGTTTTGCGCTTTGAACAAGTTTGAAAACGCGTCTCTATACCTATAAAATCGATTTAGTAACAATCTATGTGCACAATTTTCTTCTTATCCACCCGACCGATTTTCCCCAATATTTACAAAAATACTTTTTAGCACTTCCGGGGTAAACTACTGGGATTCGAGATCCAAAAATCTTAAATTTTCCCGAGTTTGGAACATTTAAAATGTCGGCCAGAGATCTAACTTAAAATTTAAGCCGAAACTTTTTCCACCCGTTCAGCGATCTCATAGATTTCTGACGTCATCACTTCTTAACCTCATTTTCGTCGAGTAATTTTATAGCGCGCGCTTCAATAAATGCCGGTCATTAATGTTTCAGTATTTAAGATGCCATTTGTTTTCGCCAATAGTACTTCTTAACCTCATTTTTCGCCAGTAGTAGGAAATGTAGCAAGCTGGCTCATTTAACCAGACCTTAGGTTATCTTTTTCATTTTTAACCAGACTTTAGGTTATCTTTTCATTTAATCCTAAGGTATGGTTAAAAAAAATCATCGAAACGGTGGGAAATTCCCGTACTTTCGATCCGGCGTGCACAAACCTAAAACATGGTTCAACTTCTGCCAAACCATCTTGCGCCAGGAACGGCTGTTTCGATGATGAGTCATAGGGTGATTCGACGAGCCAGCACACAAATTTATTTTTCCCTGTGTATATAAAATGACAGAAAATATTTTCTCACAACAGCTTAAACAAATGTCGTCACAATATAAAATGGAATACACGAAGAAAACTGTTATTGAATTGAGAAAAATCGCCAAACAGAGCGGCATGGTTGGGTACACGAGACTACGGAAAGCAGAGTTGGTTGCTAAAATTGAAGCCCGCAACGCACTCCTGCTTGACGCTCCTGTTCCCGTTATTGAATTCCCAGTACTCGAGCCCGTACCAGCCACGACAGTACGAAAAATATTAGACAAAACAAAATCAGTGATTAATACATTCGCAAAGTGGATCGAAGGGTATATTCCTGAAGAACCAAAGAAAAGGGTAAATGAAAAGTTAGAAGCATTGAAAACCAAAGTGAATTCTATATTCGCTGAAATTCGTATGAAGACGCATAAAATCAGAGAGACGGCTTCAGGTATCAAAGGCTTCACGAAACAATACACGGTTAACGGTATTGATGCCACATCTTTTCTTGACACCATTCGAAAACAGGTGGTGGACTTGTTAAAAAAAATCGTCAGACTAAAACCAACTTTGTACTTACCTGCACAATGGAGCGCGTTGACATGAAGACTGGAGAGGTAGATTCAAACGATTTTCCATTCGTTTCAAGGACTGAGGTGATTCTAGACTCCACCGATGTAAGTGAAATTTATAACAACGCGAAAGATAAAATTATTGAGTCGATGGCAACCTTTCAGATGCGGGGTAGTAACTGGAGACTCAGAGCGGTTCAAAAATTAGAAATCAACACGGTTGTTTATAAACCGCTGAAAGGTAGCCCCTACATCCCACTACCGGATAAGTTAGCGAGTAAAAAGGCTATAATCAATATGAAGAACGAAGACGAAGAATGTTTCAAGTGGTGTGTAACAAGAGCCTTAAACCCAGTTGACAAAAATACAGAAAGAATTACGAAAGAATTAATCAGACAATCTAAGGAACTTAATTGGTCTGGTATCGAATTCCCAGTAGCAGCGGATGCTAATGTGATAAGTAAGTTTGAGAGAAATAATAATATTTGTATTAATGTTTTTGGTTACGAGAATGGCGTAGGTCTATTCCCACTATATATATCAAAGCATGAGAACGATAGGTGTGTAGATCTATTACTCATTTCTGATGGAGAAAAGAAGCATTATTGTTGGATTAAGAATTTCAACAGACTGATGGCGGTAGAAACAGAAAACACTAGTACTTCGATGTACCATTGTAAAAGATGCTTAATAGGATTCAGCAGAAAAGATTCACTGCACAAACATAACGAGTACTGTTCCCAACACGCAGCTCAAAGATAGAACTACCACAACCAGGAACTATGTTGAGTTTTAAAAGTTATTATCGAAAAATGAGAGTCCCATGGGTGGTGTTTGCCGATTTCGAAAGCTTCATTAAACCTATCGATACATGTCAACCAGATCCCAATATATCCTACACCAACAAATATCAAAAGCATGTTCCAAGTTCTTTCTGTTATTTTATAAAATGTTTCGACGATGACCTATATACGCAAGCTCCTGTAACGTTCACAGCGAAGAGCGAAGACGATGATGTAGCGCAGATATTTATTGACAGTCTTGTAGAGAAAGTAAAAGATATTGATAATCGATTTAAATTTCCAAAGAAAATGATATTCGGAAAGAAAGACAGGGAGCTATACAACTCGGCCACTGTTTGCCATATATGTGAAGGCGAACTATATGATTATGAAAATTTTAGAGATGATCGAGTAAGAGACAATTGTCATCTAACAGGAAAATTTAGAGGTGCCGCTCACACAAAATGTAATCCAAGCTACCAAATCCCCAAGTTTATACCAGTAATATTACACAATAATTTAACTGGTTACGATAGTCATCTATTCGTGAAGAAATTACGATGTGGTGAAAATGAACAGATTAAATGCATTTCCTGTAACGAAGAAAAGTATATCTCATTTAGCAGAGCAGTTGTGGTTGATAAGTTTGTAAATGAAAAAGATAAGGAAGTAGAGGTCAAACGAGAATTACGTTTCATCGATAGTTTTAGATTTATGCCAGCGAGTCTCGACGCTTTATCGAAGAACCTAAGCAAAGACCAGTGTAAAAATATAAGCAAGTACTACTCCGGTAAACAGCTCGATCTCTTGCTTAGAAAAGGTGTTTATCCTTACGACTACGTTAGTTCCATAGATCAATTGAATGAAACAGACTTACCACCAAAGTCAGCATTCTATTCAAAACTAAACGATTCGGGTATCAGCGATGAAGATTACGAGCACGCGAAAACGGTATGGAATAAATTTGGTTGTAAAACGTTGAGAGATTATCACGACTTGTACAATTTGTCGGATGTTCTATTATTAGCGGATGTATTCGAAAATTTTAGCGACATCTGTATGAATAACTACAACCTAGACCCCGCCTGGTATTATACTTCTCCAGGTCTTGCTTGGGATGCCTCATTAAAGTTGACTGGAGTAAAGTTAGAATTATTAAGCGATTATGATATGATACTAATGGTTAAGCATGGGATAAGAGGCGGTGTTAGCACAATTTCACATCGTTATGGGCAGGCAAACAATAAGTACATGCAAGCGTTTGACGATAGCAAGCCTTCATCATTTATAACCTATTTGGACGTTAACAATTTGTATGGATGGGCAATGTGTAAGAATCTTCCGACTCACGGGTTTCAGTGGATGGGTAATGATGAGCTAAACGCATGGAGATCAATACCGTGTATATTGGAGGTGGACTTGGAATATTCGAAAGATTTACACGATCTGCACAACGATTATCCTCTAGCTCCTGAGAATATTACACCTGAATCTTCAACGGTTCCTAAACTCATCCCAAACCTGAATGATAAAGTAAAGTACATAGCCCATTACGAAAATTTAAAGCAGTATGAAAGTCTAGGCTTGAAGATTACTAAAATTCATCGTGGAATTAAATTTAAAGAAAGCGCTAGGTTGAAAAAATATATCGATCTAAATACCAACTTGAGGACCAAAGCAACCAACGATTTTGAGAAAGACTTTTTTAAACTTATGAACAACAGCGTGTTTGGCAAGACTTGCGAAAATATAGAGTCTCGCGTAGATATAAAACTAATCTCAAGCGAGAAGCAAGCCATAAAACTAGCAGCGAAACCGAGTTACGACACTCGAACTATTTTTGACGAAAACCTAATTGCCATTCACATGAAACGAACGAAGCTATATTACAACAAGCCTATATATCTCGGTATGTGTATTTTAGACTTGAGTAAAACTTTGATGTATTCTTTTCATTATAATTACATCAAGGCAAAGTATAGGGATGGGGAAAAGCTATTATTCACCGATACTGATTCTTTGGCCTACGAAATTAAGACCGACGATTTTTATGCCGATATAGCACCTGATATTAAAAGTAGATTCGACACAAGTGAGTATCCTAAGGACCATCCATCTGGTATAGAAACTGGCATCAACAAGAAAGTTATAGGTATGTTCAAGGACGAGGCTTCAGGTAAACAGATCGAAGAGTTTATTGGTTTAAGATCGAGACTGTATTCGTATAAGATGGCTGGAGTGGACCATAAGAAATGTAAAGGTGTGAAAAAGAATGTCGTCAAGAAATCAATCACTCATGAAGACTACAAAGACTGCTTATTCACCAAGAGAGAACAATCGAGAAAGATGAATGTCATTAGATCCCATCTTCACGATATCTACACCGAAGAAGTGAACAAGGTGGCGCTGTCTGCCGACGATGATAAGCGAGTGATAATGAACGATGTAAGCACGTTGGCTTACGGTCATTATTTGTTGAAAACTTAGGCTAAAGACTAAATATAATATAAAATGGAAGTCGCAAAAGTGTGCACCAAATGCAAAATGGAGAAAAACTTAAACGAATTTTACAAAAAAAAATGTGGCAAGAACGATTATGATTCTAGCTGTAAAACGTGTAAAAATAAGGAAATTAAGCAAAAATACTCGAGTCTAGAGAACCGGGAAACAAAAGATAAAAAAGTTTGCTATCAATGTAAAAAAGAAAAGAACATCTCAGAATATGTTAAAAATAGATCTCGCAAAGATGGAGTAGATGGCATATGCAAAGAATGTAAATATAAATATAATATCGCGTATTCTAAAGCTCGAAAGCAATATGATCCTGAGTTTAAACTACTTGCAAATATGCGTACCAGGCTTTATGAATCATTAAAAGGCAAATCGAAATCACAAACGACGCGGCAACTTGTCGGTATTGACTTTGAAATATTTACAAAATGGATTGAATTTCAATTGGAGGAAGGTATGACTATGAAAAATTACGGTTCAGTTTGGCATCTAGACCATGTGTTGCATTCAACTTGCTAGACGAAGAAGAACTCCAAAAAGCTATGAATTGGATGAATATACGCCCATTATTCCCGCTTAAAAATATGCAAAAAGCGAACAAAATAGATCCCTGGCTATATCTAATGCAAGAAGTAAAAGCGTATTATTTTATAAAACATTTAGATGAAATATAAAAATGAGTTTTGTGACATACAAAGACATAAATGTTGAGGGCGGCGTACTTCCAAATATCCCTCTATCGAATATACAGTTGATCGATGCCGCGAAAAAACTAACCATAAAAAACTTCAAAGGCGTGTTTCTCAGAGACGAACTACCGAAGAAACCTAAACGGAATGAATGTGGATTACTGAACTTAGACGATTCTAATGGGAGGGGGACCCATTGGTGCGCTTTTTTAAAGAACGGTAACCATAAAATATATTTCGATAGTTATGGTCTCCCACCCCCTCTGGAATTGATAAAGTATTTACAGAGTCCCGTGTACTACAATAGCGAACGAATTCAACCCGACAACGAAGTGTTTTGCGGTCATTTATGTTTGTACGTCTTAAAGAAGATGGCGAACGATGGAATGAATTTCCAAGAACTTATAAACGACTTGCATTAAAAATCATTATATAAAATGCCTGTTGATAAATTTGGACACACCGATGCTGGAGCAACGCAAAGAGTAATTGCTGGAGGTGTAACTCTTAGTCAAATAAATGCTAGTTTCCTTCGATTGGATGGAGCGACTGGAAATTTAGATATGAATGGTTACGCCATCAAAGGTTTGCCAACAACGAATACTTCGGACGCGGGAATAGATGAGGCACTAAGTTGGGGACAAGCTATAGATTTGATAACTAATCACGACGATTCACCGTCTAACGATAATCATTTGACGAATAAGAAATACGTCGATTCGAAAGTATCTAAAACTGGCGATACCATGACTGGAGATTTATTCTTTAGCAATGGCAGTGATCTTACGCGGTCTATGGGGTGCAAGGATTTGGCTGGAAATAAGGATTTTAATATATTTTTAGGAAATACAGCGAATAAAAAAGAATGTCGATTAAACCAACATCGCACTCGGCGGATGGATTTCGGTTTAGAATAAATAATGAAACCACCTTTGAGATGGCTAGGGCTAGAAAAAATGTGCACAAGTCCATCTATATGCATGGTACCTACATTACAGGTCTACACGATCCTAACACCGCCAGCGATGCAGCGACTAAAAAATATGTTGATAATATGACTACAACAGTCGGCCCCACGATTAGCGTCTACAGTGATGGTAACCAAGCCATAAACGCTGGAACACTTACAAAAGTTACTTTCCATAGAGAAAGAGGTCAAACCGACAGTCGCATTAGGACGGGTACGGAACGTCTAACTCCAGGTAAAGCTGGTTACTATCTCGTTTCGGCGTACATAGAATTTTGTAGTAATACTAACACCGCTTATGGAAACGTCTTCCTGTATAAAAATGGACTTTTGTTCATGCAAATTGCAGGTGGAGGGGGTACTGGGAGTTCTAATAATAACGCAACTAATACCGATTACCTCGAGATATTCGTTTATTCATCCATCGCTATAAACATAATGGCGAGAGACTTTTCGGTGGCATTCTTACGATCTTAAATAATAATTAATCTTATTATAAAAACAATGCCAGTCGATAAATTTGGACATACCGATTCCGGATCTACGCAAAGAGTAATTGCTGGAGGCGTAACTCTTAGTCAAATAAACAGTACATTTCTTCGGCTAGATGGAAGCAGCAACATTATCGGAGATCTAGATATGGGAGGCCATCATCTCGTAGGTTTGCCTAAAGATTACCCTTTCGTTGGTAATGGCGATGAAGCCCTTTGTTTGTCCCAGGTTACTGCCCTTGTAAATGCTAAAATCGCTAATGGCACCGGTCCAGCTGGCGACAACCATTTAACTAACAAGAAATACGTCGATCAGAGCGTTGTGGGTATCGCCACTAGAGATTACGTTTGGGGTATGAGGGTATCTCCGGGCAGTCTAGTGAGAAATACGACGAGTGGTATTATATATAGGTTTGAAGGAACGGCTGGGGTTATAACAAAGGCGCCGGTGTGGCATGAAATGTTTTCCGGCATGAAATTGTGTCCGGGAAGCGCTGTCATTGGTTCATGTGACCGATGACATCAGATAGCAACTGTCAAGCTAAAGCATCATGAAATCTTGTCCGGGAAAGACACAAAATATTCAAGATAATTATACGACGTACTGAGGCATCGAACTCTATAATTAGGTACATATAATAATATAAAAGTATAGATCAATGACTAAGATACGAAGTGTAATTAAATTTATGCAGGCCTATGATTTCCGATACTACCGAAAAATTATGTTTTAAGTACTTAAATTATGATAGCAAACAGAAGCAATTTGCTGCGCTTACGGAATATTTTTCCTTTTAGGTGAATTTATAAAATTAATGGTCTATTACAGTCAGATAAAATCGAATCTATTATCTATAGTAGACCTATAAGTTTGCATTTAATAACAGCATCAATATTTGTCAACAGCGATAGCTGACAAAAGGAGAACTGCAAGTGAACTACGTACGCATATTTGGATTCCGCTACATTTTACATGTCTTGCATTGCATTGGGTATTATTATCTCATTATTATTATTCAATCAATCAATCATATAAATTTATATAGCGCCTCTTCAAGATCGCTATTCAGAGGCGCTCCCAACCCAGGCCTGGTCAAAGAGAAAAGTCTTGAGAAGACGGTAGAAAGAGCCACCAGAGTCACGGGGAAGCGAACGGAGAGTCGCAGGCCGCAGGGAGGCCATTCCAGATAGCCAGATTCCAGATAACCCACCACAGAAAATGTTCTTCGCTGCATAGTAGCGGTACGACAAAAAGGGACAAGGTAGTCACCGCGGGCAGCTGACCGCAGCGAACGACGGCCCAGAGAAACGGGATACGAATCTGAATACGAATATGCCGCAGGGTTTCTAGGCGTTGGACTGTTTACTTTCTTTATTTTCAGAAACGGAGACTGGAGTAAAAAGCCCGCACAGGTAGGGTGGAGCTTGAACCAGGATGCAGCGCCAACAGGTCAAATTGTGCTTTGTAAAAACTAAGCATCTTCCAATAATGACCGATATGTAACGGGAAAATAAACAGACCAAAACCTAACGCAGCTAACTCCGCTGAGCTATTTGTGTTGGCCAAAAGACCTTTTGCTTTGTCTCGATGACTGGAGTAGACAAGAAAAGATAGATATGAATAAATGAAAGCCTAAATTTCGTATTTGTGTGCAACTCTAAGACTTGTTCACATACGTCTCAACATATCGCCCGCTCGCCTCTTTCCACGATGGGAATTTCCTTCTAAAAATAGAGCAAGCGCCATCGGGACCCCGACTACAAGCTGTGTGCTTTAAAACCATGATTCCAATGCTCACACCATTGTTTTCTCATCTGCTTCAACAAACATTATTTCGCATATCTTATTGATATTACGTTGAGACGAAACTCCAACGCGGACAATATCTCACGTTTGTAATAGTAAATACTGTTTCCACAACGAAAGTGGCCGGACCCGGTCATGATTTCATGCCGGACAAGATTTCATACCTACCGTATGAAATACTGTCTTGACAACGGAAGTGGGCGGAGTCGGACAGTATTTCATGCCGGACATAATTTCATGCCACACCGGCATTATCTCCGAATTGGAGACCTACAACAGGATCGGCTATTTGCGCGTTAAGAGAGTCAGCAATGCCGGGTAGCTTAACTGGTCGTAATCCAGGTAGAGGTGTAACGCCTTATGTAATGCTCGACCAATTAACAACCATCGCTATAAATACGGATTCGGCGTATACGGCGGTCAACGGGTTAATAACTATTCCTCGTACGGGGAATATATCGACTTGGTGGATTCACTAATTTCTCGATAGGAAACCCGCGGAGAAGCTGTTCGCTTTCACTAAGTGTTATGTATACCATAGCTGGGTTAAATAATAACTACTTAATGATTACATAGCGGGTCTAGATCGAGGGCGACGGTTCCGCATCGATCATATTACCAACCGCCGCTGTGTCTTTAGTTGCCGGCGATCAGCTCGGTATAAGGGTATTTGCTAGTGAATTCAGTGATAGCACGCCTGCTAAGCCCCTTTTTAACATAGGCACATGTGGTTTGCAGGCTGAGTTTTTGTACTAGGTTTTAACCGTAGATACCTATCGTTTGAGTACACGCGATAGGTATCTTATCTGTAAGTCTCATTATTCTTCAGCGTTTTCATACACCGTAATTGCGTATCGATTTCTCCATACTTTGCCATTATAAACCTTCAGCGTGTACATAGTGGTTTTTAAAGCCATGCACGCCTTATACAACGATGGGTAGATGACGGCTTCGTTAGTGTCTTTGTCTAAGATTTCAACGCTTATAGGATTATTTCTAATAGTTTTCAAATACTCATACTTGGGTAATACTGGCCTTTTTCCTTCGGTGGTTCAGGCAATTCTGATTCCGGTAAAATACCCTTCTCGACGAGTATTCTTAACATTTCAGGTTTGTTCTTATAACTAAACTTTATTCCGTGTGTCACTACCCCCTATATTCAGGATTTATTAAGTCTAGAATATTGAAGGTGAACTTTATGCTCAGAGGCTGTTGGGTGAATAATGGTATAATAGCAACCTACGACCTAGAACAAATGAGACTGTGATTCATATAAAGATATAATGTAAAATAACATTTCAGTCAATAAATCAATAATCAAAGAAAAAGAATCTTATCTACCTATTTGTGGCGTATTGCTTAAAATAATATTATGTATATTTCTTATCTTTCCACATCGTCCTTTCTGGTGGATGTAGAAATGCTTTTCAACTTCCGCAGGGAATGGATTGAAGGGAAAGTTGAAGAAGGTCGCGATCTTGCCGTCAGTCCAGATTTCTCGGTAGTTGCTTGGTCGATGGGTACTGTAGCTTGGAACAGTAAACCAGCGTGTTTCTCCTTCTTCCTCGGATTTCGTCGAGCATAGGAATTCACCCGTCGCTCAACCGATTCTTCCTCCTCGTCTTGCTGCAAATGTTTCAACTCGGATCGCTTCAAAGTTCGATCACAACTGCATCGATCGACCGATTCGCAAATCGTCGCCAAGAGTCACAATGCTTCGCACAGTTCACTCGCTTCGCCACGGAACTTCGCTTCAAACGTCTCAAAGTTCGATAGTGGGACAAGTCGACAACGTGTCGCTTTCCACACCCATAAATCAAGTTCCAGATATTCGAATTACCAACGAATGGCTCCGTAATTGCCGACGGACGCCATCGCTCGAAATATCTTTCCGACCCTCTCCTTGCTCAGCTCTTCGATGACTGCTTGTCGTCTGCCAACGTGTTTACCGTCTGCTTTCGTTAACGCTGCTTTCCTCCGCTCAGTAATGTTTAGTCAATTGTTGTAGCGCATGTTGATTTCATCATTAATAATAATTGTTATATTAAGCCACAAATTATGATTAAATATATTTCTAAATACGCCACCAATTATCTAACTTAATTCTTACCTACATTAATCATTATACATAGCATTGTTTAATAGGTTTTGTTTGGCAAGAAGCATTCAACCGCTACACCGTGTTCCTTCATTAACGATTTTAGCTGCGGGAGTTTCATGTTCTTTTTAATAGTAGAAAATAAATTCTTTAATATACTACGCTCATTTTCTGTCCATCCGACTGGAAGTTTAACAACTTATCCGAAATTATAACCGCGTAACCTTGCGTTTCGGCGGGGACTGCGGTGTTGAAAGTAGCTTTGATTTGGATATAAACGACCGATGATTTTAGCCGTTCCGATTGTTTACTTACATCGAAAACGAAAAGTGGAAATAGATCTTTGTAATCGGACGGAGTGACCAACTGGTCCATTCCGTAGAACTTTTCGCTAAACGACGCCGCGTCTCTGTAAGCTCTCGAAAATTTCTGGTTGGGAAACGAAAGGTCGTAGTCCACCGCGGGATATCTCTCTTGATTCATCATAACGTACATGTTTTTGAGGTCGCAATGATCGAAAATGGATGGGTTATGTTCTTGATCACCACCACGATCGGTTTGAAATCCAACAACTATCCATCTAGGTTTTTCTGGAGCTGTCTTGACGCTAAGACGCCAGATAAAAGTTGTTGTCGATCGAGGAACCGTAATAGTGTCGCATTGACGCGCACGATACGCAACTGGTACCGATGCTTTCGATTCGATAGTTTTGTACAATTGCATCTTCTCCATATCCGCCGGAGTAACGTGGGGCATAAACCACGAGATTTTAACGACGTCGACTTTTCCAGCAGCTGCGGCAGCGAGTCTAAAAATAGCGTCATCGTCCGATTTGCGAACCATCGTTAGCGTGTGCCTGAAACCGTATACTATTTTATCGTAATCCTCGCAGAATCCGAAAATATGCTTAAGTGACACGACGAAACTAAACGTTCCCCCTAGCGTTGGTTTTGAACAAGGTAAGCTTGACGAGTCGCGAAACTCGCATTATCGTTTATAACCGCGGTTGCTGCAGTATCTTTGCACCATAATTGATTAAGACCCTGCGCTTTGGCGAAGTCGTCTGGATATTTCAACATACCCAGCATCGTCGTTGCTTGTCCCGGGTGAAATACCGTTTCGATATCTTGATTCGATAGAGAATAAGCGATCTGACTGAAAAGATGCAAGAGCCCGTTGTTGACTATAGCTACCGCATCAGCATTAGCGTACGCCGTTCCATCTGCTTTTACCAACCTACCTTCGAATAGCAGGTAAGATTCGGAGGGATGGCAAAATAGATCTTGAGTTTCGATATTTATGCGAATCTCGCCGGCTGAGTTAAGATTCGTTCTCGCCGCTGGTTCGTATTCGTGCCATTCGTATTTTTCGATTCCTTCATCGACTGTTAGTGGTGTTGTAATGTTTAGAATATCCGACTGCATTTTAATTACCAAAGATTATTTATTTAACTCATGCGAATTTCAATCCCGCGCCATTTTTGTTATTGTTGAGACTATGCACGAGATCTCGAATGAACACAGCGTTTGAAGAAGGTTTTTTAAGTTCATAACCGGCGAGATGTTTATTAATATCAGTTCCTGCATTACCGTTATCGATTATCCGCTCTAAGACAGCCGCATTCGATTGCGTAAGTGCCGGTAATTTTTCAACCACAGGCGGCGGTAGAACCATCGATGCTAAGAGTTTAGCTGCTGCTGCGGCTTTATCCACCAATCGCTTACCAGCCTCTACGGCGGTATTCTCTCCAACTTCTAGCGCCTTTTTACCCAACTCTCTAGCGGCGTCTTTACCCGCGTTAAGGGCGGACGCATCGACTCGTTTACCGACACCCGAAGAGAAGAGCTTCTTGAAAACTCCCGTAATAGTATCCATTATTCCCGCTCCTCCTATAACGTATTTTCTCGTAAATCTTCTATTTGCGACGACAAGCATTTTTTATAATCGCAACATTAAGTTTTTATACTGTTCTTTATCGATAGCGTTTTGTCTTAACAATTCATCGCATATACCTACGATCTCGTTTCTCAATCCAGTATTACCCGCGCCGTAGCTTGCCAAACGCAGACTCAACATTTCTACTAAAGCATTCGGATCTTGCGGAATTACGACGATTCCTTTACCCGTCTTCGGCGCTTGTTTACCAGACTTCATTTCCCATATCGGTTTAATGATGTTTTTGTACTTGTCGCTTCTAGATGATTTTGGTTTACTCGGATTGTTAGGTCGTCTCATAGCATTCGTTGCGTCTAGAATCTCGGCGTAATCGGACAGATCTTTGCCGCCGTAAATGGAATCGTTCGGTAATGCCATCGCTAGTAGCTCCCAAAGTCCAGGAGTACCGGCGTAAGTCTTCTCTCCGACTGTTATATCGTTGTTCTGAAATAAAACGCGTGTGTCTCCGATATAAAATGTCCCGTCTTTAGAATTTAGGCCGAACGTCGTATCGGTTGACTTTTTATTAGAAGCGTATTTGGACAGGTATTCCGTTGCCAGGTCTCCTAATTCCAACATTCTAACGTCTTCTATCGAGGGATGTTGAGGAAACTGTATGGCTTTTAATCCTGGAGGCGCTTTCAGAGCGTTAGACATAGCTGCCGAGTTTTCATTAATAGTTGATAACAAAGCGTTTTGTTCTTTCGATATAGTTGATTGAGAGTCGACGAGCGGTTTGTACAACTTTACTAAATCTCGCTGCAGCCCTATATCGCCTAGTTTCTCGGATAACGAATCTCGTTGAATGTTTTTCTTCGTCTTCAGAAACTCATCAACTATGAAATCACGTTTTGATGGATCGGTTATTTTTAAAAACGACATTTTTTATAGGAGGTTTAATGTTTTGGAATATTCGTTAAAACATTGAATCTACGTTCTACGTTCTACGTTTCCTTTTTCGACGATTTTCTCAAGACGTTCTGCACCGACTCAATCATAGCTTCTCTATTTCCAGCTTCGTCTATATCAGCTTTGATTTTACTCCTGACTTCTTCTTTCATTTCATTAAATTTCGCGCGTTCGTTCAAAATTACAGAATATTCCTCGTCTGAAATATTATCATCTTCTAACGCTTTCGAAACGAGATCGCTAATCGTATTGAGTTTCGTTTCCGCTATCGTTTTGATCTTGTCGTGTTTCTCTTGTCTTAAGGCGAGTTTTTTATTAACTTGATTGCCTATCACGTATAGAACTCCAACTACCATTCCCGCTCCTCCAGTCCCTACAACGATAGGAGCTGCGATAATTGTAGATAGAACACCGATTCCCACCGCGGTAAGACTCATCGACGCCATAGCTAAAATGTTGTTTACCACGCTAATTATTCTAACGACTTTGTGGTACTTTTTACCCAGTCTCTCTCTTTTTTCGCGTTCCCGGTTGATCTCTTCTTGAATTTCAGTGATTTTCGAAAGCCGGTAAACCTGAGCACTTGCATCGATTTCGCTGATTTTCGTTTTTTCGTTATCCATTCGCTTTTAAATAATGGGATATAGTTTTTTAAATTATTTGCGGTAATTAACGCAACATAGGGAATCGCCTTCGATTATACTAACTACAGAATCTGAGTCGTTTTTAATGGTAATTTCCATATCTTCTACTTCCCCGGTAACGGTACCTTCTATTAGTTTGCATCCCTTTGCCTCAATTTCCTCTCTAAGCGAAACTAGACAAGATCCTTTAGTCATTTCAACTCCTAACCCTGACGTCACTGTAGCTGTTTCTCTAGGTTGTATCGTAATCGGTTGTCGCGCAAAAATTTCCCATCTTAGTCCGCCCATTTGTCTGAGGGGCATATGCGCTGTATTCCTCGGAACCCGCAGCGTCCAACGCACCTCTCTCGGTTGGGTTCTAACTTCGATCTGAAGAGTGGGTTTCGTTATAAATTTATGAATAGGTCTGTTGAATCCCGACATTTTATTTATACGAGGATTATTTTTTTAAAACAACATGCCGAGAATCGGGATATTTTTAAAAGGTGAATCAGGTCCCAGAATAAGACCGGAACCAGGTGTCATATACAACCCGCTACCTTGTTTCATATACAATCCCTCTCCCATCGAGCTGCCTTTCGACCACGGAGACAGATACAACCCATTTCCATCCGGTCTAACTTTACAAGCAATTCCATCTTTCTTAACACACAATACTCCCGATCCGCTAATTTTATCAACAATTTTCGAAGTAGCCGCGGAACCTAATCCACTTAAGGCGCCTTGTGCTAAACTAGGAAGTACGCTTGAAACAAGAAATTTCCCGGCAGTAGCTAGAAATGGTAATATAGCTCCGATATAGCCACCTTCGACTTTCTTATTATGCTCTAGTTGCGTTTTACTCATTTTGATCGTCACGCCCTTTTTGTTCTCGTAAGCTTTCTTCATTTTGTTAATTTGTGCAACCGTAAGAGCTAAAACGTAATCACCCTCTAGATCATTGTGGGATAGTCTAATACTGACATCGGTCCCTGCTTCAAGCGCTCGTTTAATCTTGTCTATCTGTCCTTCTGAAATATTAACGCGCACGTCTGTGTATCGAGTCATTTTATAATATAAACTTTTTAAACTTCTCTGATATGAAGTTTGATCGACATTGCTTCCCCTCTAATGTTAATTAGTTTTCCATTTTGATCGGTAAGTTTCGTTTCCATCGATGAAATCGTATGCGTCGTAATGGGGAGATAAATTAAATTAGCTGGGATTTGGATGATCTTATAACCTGGTCCAACGCTAGGGAAAAACGAATATATCACGTTCACCGTTGATCCATTCGAGTACGAACTTCCGATTATATCGCTAGTTACTCTAAAGCTGTCTATGTTCATTATATTCACAATGTTCTCCGATTCGTTATACCCGGCTTTGTAAATGAGACTATCATAACCCAGAACGGTTCTAATCGAGTTCGCGGGTGTAAAATCAACCTCATAATCCCGGGTGATAGTCAGCACCGCGCCTTCAACGTATTGGTGTTTGGTTCTAACGTAATACAATATTCTGAGTTTGCGGTATCGTAATGATCGTTCTCTTTCATGATTTTCATCAGATAGTTGTTTATATCCACGAGTTCATAGGACCCTTCCGGAATAACTATGTCAAACCACGTCACGCCTTTGTTTGGTGAATATCTGAAGTTGTTGTTGGTCGCGTCTATATTTGGAAACACATAGTAGGTATACAGGTCGACTAGCGCCATTTCGTACTTTTTGGTTTTGTCTAGTTCGATTGGCGGATTGAGTTTCGTTCCGATTCGTGCGGTTCTTTTCTTTTCGTTGTCCACCAAAATGAAAAACGATGATTTCGGTTCCGTGTTACTCGCAGTCTGTGATGTGTTTGCCACTATCTTCATAAGGAGTTGTTCCATTTTTATTAGTATATTATTTTTATTTTTAATTGGGGATGTAAAATTCATCTAAACCACTCCGGTATTTACCGCTGCTTTTTTTACTCGATAAATCAATAACTACGAATTGATGCTGTTGTTTCCACGTCTTCTCGCATAGTTTCACGAATTCCTCCTTAGGCATGTCCGTACTTACATGGTCGTTGTAGATATGGGAAACATTTTTCCGGTCTTGGGGGAATAAACAAATAAAGTTTGCGTTCTCTCTGATAGTCTGTCTAGGCAATCTGAAATTAATTTTGGGCTAGGTATAAACAATCGACGTTACTATGCCTACCTCTTATATAATACGTTTCGCATTTGTTCTGCTTCTCTAATTGCAAATCGTCAAAAATCATCAAGTTCTTCTTTTCACGGCTCAGGTCTCTAGGATCCGGCACATCTTCCGCAGATTCGCAAAATCTGCATTCGATATCCGACTCGTCTCTTAAATGTTTCGACATCTCTTCAACAACGCATGCCGGAGAAACATCACGTTTCATTATCTCGTCTCGAATGTCAAACAGCCGTACGATCGCTTCTTTAGGTAATTTTTCTTCGAACGCCTTCTTAAGAATTTTGTACTCTGGTTGAAACAGAGATTTACCGAATACTTGTAAGTTGTTATAGTCGAGCCATCCGGGTCTTAAAAGTAAGTTTAACAATAACGTCGTTTTACCACATCCCGATTTACCTACTATTACCTACTCTAATACTCTTGGGTAGTAAGGGGCTATTAAATCTTTTCGATGGTAAATCATTCCACGTTAAGTCTTTCAATTCCATTTTAAATAAGTTCTATATTAAAATCGAAATGTATTGCGTCAAGTGTAAACAAAAGACTGAGACTAGAGATAAACAAGATGCTATGGCTAAGAATGGGAGATCTATGCTAAGAGGCATATGCGTTGTGTGTGGAACGACTAAAACTCAATTCGTGAAAGGAGCCGCGAAAGGGGGAGATCTGGTTAGTTCATTGAATGCAGCCACTAGTAACATTAAAATACCTTGGGCTAAGTTTCACGGTGAGATGTATTTACCAGGTCATCAGTTTACCGAGCCAGGTACTAGGCTAGATTTGAGACTGAATCCAGATGGGACCCCTAAAGAGTGGAGCAAACCTGTGGACAGGGTAGATAACGCGGCTTATCACCACGACCTGGCTTACGATCAACACACTGATACGGCCTCTAGGAATGTTGCTGATAGAAAAATGCTAAATTATTTGAACAACATTCCTAATCCTAGTTTGCGGGAACGTATAGAGAGGGCATTCGTTAAACCTATATTATCTACTAAAGCGAGTCTCGGGTTAGGTTTTAAAAAAGCACCGATACGAATTGGACTAATCAATTAGCGAATGAATTACATAGACCAGTGATTAAACATTTTAGGAAGAGAAAAGTGTACGTTAATGGGATAGATGAGATATGGGCCGCTGATTTAGTCGATATGCAGGCCTTCGCTAAAGATAACGATGGTGCGAAATACCTGTTAAGCGTTATAGATGTTTTTTCCAAATACGGTTGGATCATGCCATTGAGTGATAAGAGTGGGAAATCTACAGCTAGTGGCTTCATGAAGATACTTGGGGGTGAACGAAAGCCTGCTAAATTATGGGTTGACAAGGGAAAGAATTTTACAATAGAGACGTAAAGAATTTGGTTGAGTTGTACTCTACTGAGGATGAAGAAAAATCTTGCGTTGTTGAGAGATGGAACCGAACAATGCGGGAGAAAATGTTTAAATACTTTACAGCTAATTCAACGAGAAGATATATCGATAAATTAGACGAAATGGTTAGTAATTATAATGAAACAAGGGATTCTTCTATTAAAATGACGCCTACTAAGGCAAGTATGAAAGTGAATGAAAAGACTGTGATTATGAATTTATACGGTAAAGAGCTTTCGCAACCTA
Organism: Lumbricus terrestris; assembly: GCA_949752735.1. Classification (NCBI taxonomy): domain Eukaryota; kingdom Metazoa; phylum Annelida; class Clitellata; order Crassiclitellata; family Lumbricidae; genus Lumbricus; species Lumbricus terrestris. Next base: position 39,039,208 of record OX457042.1, read on the forward strand.
TTGTACCAAAGTTTTCAATTGGTGATAAAGTCAGAATAACTAAGAAGAAGAACATTTTTGAGAAGGGATACACACCAAGATGGACGGAAGAAGTTTTTACAGTATCCCAGATTCAATACACAAATCCACCAACTTATAAGATTACTGATTGTAATGGAGAGGAAATACAGGGCTCATTTTATGAACAGGAGCTGCAAAAGACGACTCAAGAAATATTTAGAATAGAAAAGATTATCAAGAAACGCGGGAAGAAATCTTTTGTTAAATGGCTTGGTTATCCTGAGTCTTTTAATTCGTCAGTAGATAATGAAAACTTAGTGGTCATGTGATGATGAGTATTTTCCCAGCCGACGTAATCACCCTATGACTCATCATCGAAACAGCCGTGAATTCCTGGCGCGAGGTGGTTTGGCAGAAGTTGAACCATGTTTTAGGTTTGTGCACGCCGGATCGAAAGTACGGGAATTTCCCACAGTTTCGATGATTTTTTTAACCATACCTTAGGATTAAATGAAAAGATAACCTAAGTTCTGGTTAAAAATGAAAAAGATAACCTAAGGTCTGGTTAAATGAGCCAGCTTGCTACATTTCCTACTACTGAGCCAGCTTGCTACATTTCCTACTACTTTCGCCGATGACCAATCTAATAGGCACGCAGTTTGCCAATAAAATGCTACAGAAATTTAAGCTGAATTTTTTTTCTCCCGTTCAGCGAGCTCATGGATTTCTGACGCCATCACCTTTTAACCTCATTTTCGCTGATTTCTTTTATAGCGCGCAATTAGATAGATGCCGGTCATTAATGTTTCAGTATTTAATCTGCCATTTGTTTTGGGCGTGTGGGAGCTGGGTTGGGGCGAGAAACCTACATTTCACGGAGAACGCCAGACACCCCAAAATGCGGCCGGTTTGTGACCGATGGAAGAAGGCGGGATGAGAAAGGCGGGGTGGGAGCGGGGTCAGCGTGGCTGGGGACTAAAAACCGAAATTTCCCGGGCAACGCCGGGTAATTCAGCTAGTAGACTGATAATTTTGAAGAGGAGCGGCAGAGGTCTAACTGTAATCGAAGCTTAACATTACACGATTATCACATATTTGTGGGGCGCGGTAGTGTAGTGGTGACGTCGTTGCCTTGAATCCGGAAGGTTCGAGGTTCGAAGCCACCTCGCCGCGTAGGGACCTTGGGCAAGTCCTTCACTCGCAGTTGCTCAGCACTTCGGCGTGAAACTCCGCTGCAGTGTCCGCGCTGTAACCGGGAGCGCCTCTGAGGGCTGGTTGGCCCCCCATCTAAAAATTGCATGGGACGTGGCCCCCCCATTTGGTTTCAACAAGCCATTAAATATAATGAGGCGGGAGAGAAAACAGCAGAAACCAGCCCCCCCATTAGAGAAATCGCATGGGACGTGACCCCTCATTTGATTTAGCATACTCCCGACTATGATGACCGACGACAAAAAAAAGTCATCAACTTTTTCGTCGGATGAAATGGTATCTTTATCCTGAAAATTTGGACGAAGGACTAAAAAGAAGGTCATCAACTTTTTGGCGGATGAAATGGTGTCTTTTTGGTCTTTTTCATAAAAATTTGGACGAATGACTAAAAAAGTCATCAGTTTTCTCGGCGACGAATAACACGAAATTTTTCCGCTGTCCCACCAACAAGACCGAAAAGTTTGGCCTCCCCTTCGAAATTTTTTTTATTCGCCTTTGGCAGAGATACTTTCTGAAGGGGGATGCTTTCGTTCGACTCGCGGGAGATACTTTTACACGACGGGGGATTGTCCCTCCCGTTCAAATTCATCCGGCCGGATACTCTATTTCGAAAAGAGGATACGATTAATACGGGGAATAGTACATTTCGTGACACCGGCAGCGGAATGCAGAGATGATGTGCCACTATTTAAGGGAAAGACGTATTGAGTATAAAGTATATTATATATATATATATATATATGCGTATATTTTCAGGGGCATACCCCTCTCGTAACCGCTCACCAACGGGGCTGCAACTTCCTCGACACAGACCTGTGAATATAGGTCACTTAGGAAATCTCCCTTTTATGCGAAACTGTCGAAAGGAGCTCTTGGAAAGGAATTCGCAACTGAGCTCGAGGGCACTCAAAAGTTCGCGATCACCGGGAAGCTTATAAGCATTCTCTAGGTGATTACAGCAACATAGGCGCCGTATCATTCGTCGGTTCCAAATTAATGAATATTCACGAGTGCGACGTAGGCACTTTTGGCCCTAGCGAAGCGTACAGGCAATGTTTCAATCACAGGCAATGATGTACAAGAGTGACCATCCCTTTCTGAAGTGTCAACATGTGCGTGTCGGAAGGCTATAACGATTTTCGACGAATTATTCTGATATAAAAAGTTCCTCGTTTCGCAATTTCACTTTCTCACAAATGACTTCATACATGAACGAACGTCTTCCGCAGGTAATATCTCACTTTAACCTAAATTTCTACCATCAGAGACCTAGGTGTCGTTGACGTAGGGTAACATTTTGTCGTCGTGAGGATCGGATAGCATTGGTTTAAGGGTTAGTGTCGTCGTTACATTCTTAAGGTTTGGCGTCGTGAGGGTCGGTTAGGGTTAGTCTTAGGGTTAGTTTCGTCATTAGATTCTTACTATTTGGCGTCGTCACGGTTGGTTAGGGTTAGTGCAGCTCGTGAATGAATATTCACGAGCTGCACTCCTTCTACTTTTCCGGAAGAAAAAGAAGGAGTGTAGCTCGTGAATATTCATCACTTTAAAACTGGCCAATGCAAACGGCGCTTGCTGTAATCGCCTAGAGAATGCTTATATGCCACCGGGAAACGACTGTTTAGCCGACTCGGCCGACAGTCACGCTCCGAAAGCGAGCAACGATCGAACGGTCGGCAGTTCCACAGTTACTTGGCAGGAGGCGGCTCAATGCCTCCCGGCCAAGAATTCGACAGGAAACACCTTCAACACCCGTCGAACAGATAATCAGAATACCGAAGATACTCAAGGAATTCTGCTGCAACGGAGCTCCTTGATCCACCAAATCTCCACAATGGCACTGGTGTGGCGCGTTGAGGTTTAGACCCAAGCGTAAACCAATAGCCACCCTGACGGCCTCATTGCTAAGACCTAGCCCACATGATATTAAGAACACAGTAGCCATCCAGTCCCCGGCGTGTGAAGATGCCACCGCTCCAAGTCGGGCCCTGTTGAAGGGGTCGTTGAGTGATGTCCAAACATCAGATTTGTCTATGTCAATCAATGGTCTGTCCCAGACCTTCTGCTTAGACAACGCAGCCTCATCTCCACTCTGTCCCAGACCTTCTGCTTAGACAACGCAGCCTCATCTCCACTCGGATGTGAAGTGATGCGGGACTGTCAGATTTCAACTCTCAAGTCATCCGTCCAATCCTCGGTGCCGAGAATTGCAGTCCCGAGATCTCTGGTTGATGCAGCTGACGCTAAGTAAGCAGAAGATGCCAGCATCGTAACCCTTCTAATCCCAAGACCACCGTCTCTGATTGGGAGCGTAGCCTGTTTCCACTGGACGTCATTAAGCTTGATGTTGATGGTTGCTTCCAGCCCGATCCTCATCAGGTCATCGAATGACTCCAAGAGGGGGTTGACCCCAGCATGGTGCAGTCCTCAATAAATAAGACACCTTCACTGACCCGAAGCATGATCGTAGCAACATCAACGCCCCTTGTACAGGCAAACTAAGCAAATCCTTTACTGCCTTGTCTAACTTGTCTCTTTGGTTTTGCAGTGCGTCATCCAGTGCCTTTCCTTTGAAGAGTGGAGCCCCAAGAAGTATCATAGACTCTCGGTTTATCTGCTTGAAATTGACGAAGCATTCTTCAGATAATTCATTCATCGCCAAGATTTCAGATTTCGCATATATTATTATTATTATGTAACATTGATTGGTCTGAAGTTAGTCACTCCTGCGCTTGTAATGATCCCGATGGCTCCTATGCTCCTATGAGCTATTCTTCTATCTTCTGATTATCTGTTCGACGGGTGTTGAAGATGTTTCCTGTCGAATTCTTTGCCGGGAGTTCTAATAAAGGGCTCAATAAAAGGAGATGTGAATGAGAACGGCGGGAGAGCCCCATAATAATTTTAGCAGCTCTGTTTTGAAGTGAGTCGAGAAGAGTAGTAAGAAGCCCAAACAATATTGCAATATGAAAGATACGGATGGATAATAGAGTAATATAACCTAAGTCTAACTCGAGGTGGTGGCATATGAGCAATACGTGTCAAGATACCAAAACTTTTAGCTATCTTTTTAGATATGTTTTCAATATGGGCCTTCCAAGTTATAAATTGGTCCACATGGACGCCCAAGAATTTAGTCGATGTTCCTTGGGGTATATTGAAGTTGTCCATAGAAATTGTCAATTTTATGTCAAGAAACGATGAGAACAAAATAAGATATAGTTAGTTTTATTAAGATTCAAGGAGAGCTTATTAACTCGGAGCCAATCAACAACGTGCAAGAGCTCGTGATTCTTCTTCTTCTTTAGGTTCTCTGCCCTTCGGCAGGTTCCAACCTCCAATGACGACACTCCTCTCTGTGCTGTGCCTTTTCCTTCAGTTTGCTGTATCCATTGACCATAATCCCTCCAAGCATCATTTGCCGCGGTCTTCCTCTCCCTCTCTTTCCTTCCATTCTCCCTTCTATGATTTCTTTCAGGAGGGAGTCTCCTCTTAACACGTGCCCAACCCAGTTCTTTTGTCTCTCTCTTATTGTTGTTATTAGCGATCGCTTTTCACCAACCATTTGTAGTACCTCCTCATTTGTTATATGCTCCGTCCAGCTCACCTTCTCCATCCTTCTCCAAATCCACATCTCGAAATCCTCTAACTTCTGAATATCCTCCTTCTTGATAGTCCAGGTCTCCGTCCCATACAGTGTCACACTCCATACCAGTGTTTTGACCAGTCTTTTCTTTAAGCCTTTGTTTAATCCTCCTCTCAACAATTCTCCTCTTTTCGTCAATGCATCCTTTCCCATTGCTATTCTTCGTTTCATATCGCTTTGGCACCTTGCATCTGCTGTTATCACGCTTCCCAAGTAACAGAAGCTCTTGACCTGTTCCACCTCCTCGCCGTTGATTTTTATTTTCTCTGTTACTTCCTCCTCTTCTCGGCTTATCCTCATACTCTTTGTCTTTCCAATGTTTATTTTCATGTTGTATTTCCTTGAGGTCAGATTTAATTTGTCCATCATCTTCTGTAGTCCTTCCTGTGTCGTCGCCAACATTGCCTGGTCGTCAGCAAATCTTAAGGCTTTTATAAGTCTTCCTCCTACTTTTACACCTTCTTCTGTGTCTTCCATTGCCTCCTGCATCAGTTCCTCTATATATATGTTGAAAAGAAGTGGTGATAGGGGGCACCCTTGTCTTACTCCCCTTCCAATTTCTCCTTCCTCTGAACACTCTCCGTCTATTCTGATCTTTACTTTCTGGTTCATGTAGAGATTTCCTATAAGCCTTCTGTCCTTCCAGTCGATTCCTCTTCGTCTCAATGCACTCATCAGTTTCCTCCAATCTACCCTGTCAAATGCCTTTTCATAGTCCACAAAACAGATATAAACCTCTTGCCCATACTCTAGACTTCTTTCTGTCAGGACCCTCAGGGCTCCGATGGCGTCTCTTGTACCCCGACCTTTTCTGAACCCGAATTGATCCTCTCCTAATCCTTTATCAGTTTTTACCTCTGCCTGTATTCTTTTTGTTAGTATCTTTAACATAGCCTTAGCTGCATGTGGTAGCAAGCTAATTGTTCTGTAATCCTTACAAGTTGTTGCATTGTTCTTCTTCTTTATGGGTATCATGATGGTCTGTAAGAAGTCCTCGGGCCACTTCCCGGTGTTATATATGTCTTGACATAATCTTATTAGCTCTCCTGTTGCTTTTTCTCCTAGAATCTTAAGAATTTCAGCTGGGATGTTATCTGCCCCTTCTGCTTTATTGTTTTTCATGTCACTGATTGCTGCCAGCACCTCATCTTTTAACACCTCCGGCCCCATATCATCTCCTGTTCCCATGTATGGTTCGTCATTCAGGTTCTTCGGTTTCTCCTGACTCTGGTATAGTTCTTCCACATATTCCCTCCATCGACCTCGAATCTCTTCTGCATCCTGCAGCATCTTGCCTTCCTTATCCTCTACTGCCATCCCTCCTTCCCTTGCTGGCTTCTTTGTCATCTTCTTCACTTTTTCATATACTTGATCGTATCTTCCCTTTGCCTGCAATTCTTCCAGTTCTTCACATTTCTCCTCCCACCATTTTTCTCTTGCTTTCTTTGTTGTTCTTCTCAATTTGTTGTTTATTCTTCTATATTCTTTCTTGGCTTCTTCTGTTTTCTGATGTTTCCACTTCCTTCTTTCATCCATTTCTTTTATCATGTCCTCCGTTATCCATGGTTTTCGTGGCTCTTGTCCTTGTTGTTGACCCACCGTATTCATTGCTTCCCGTGTGATAGTCTCCTTTAATTCTCTCCACCTTTCCTCCGTTTTGGCCGTTTCCATCTCCCTAATGTTTTCTTCTATATTCTCTGCCAGTTCCTTGCCCTTTGTCTTTAGCTTCTCCTTATTCCATTTGTTTACCTTTTTCTTTTTCCTCCTGATGAACTTTAATTGCAGGTGGACGGTCATTGCTACCAAGTTATGATCTGAATCTGCATCAGCTCCGGGAAGTGTTTTCGCGTTTTTCACACTATTTCTGTATCGTTGTTTTGTTAGGATGTAGTCCAGCTGATATCGTGCACTGTCTCCGGGTGCCTTCCACGTATATCTCCGTCGTTTTTCTTGCTTGTACCAAGTGTTTGTGACCACCATATTTTGCCTCTTGCAGAACTCTACTAGCTTTTGTCCTCTTTCGTTCCTTTTGCCTAGTCCATATTTTCCAATATAGCCTTCCTCCTCCCCTTCACCTACCGATGCGTTCCAGTCTCCTATAATGATTGTGTAGTCTTTTCCTTTTGTGTTTTCCAATCTTTTTTCTATACTTTCGTATACTTTGTCTACCTCCTCTTCCTCGTGTTTTGATGTTGGCATATATACCTGTATGACTACGATGTCGACTGGATGTGCATGTATTCTCACTGATAACATTCTATCTCCACATCTTTCTATTTCAGTAGCACATTTGGCAACTCTTTATCTAGTAGAATCGCTACTCCACTCTGTCCTTTGTTCCCTTCGGTGTATATCACTCTTACTCCTTCGCTCGTGAAGTCGCCTCCTTCCTTCCATCTAACTTCAGCTAGCCCCAATATATCCAGTCTAGCCTTTCTCATTTCTCTAATCACGTTTGCCAGCTTTCCCGGCCTCATCATCGTTCTTATATTCCATGTTCCCACTCTTATGCTCTCTTTACAAGGTTTTCTCTGGATGACGACCTGAGAAGCCTTGGAGGCCGAGCTAGCCCTTTGTCCTCCCCTGCCGAACGCGACTCCTCTCAACAGCGGTTGAGAAGAATCGTTCACGTTGTTTACGTTATTTCTTTTCGTCGTCATTTTCAGTGTTTCTTGGGAATTTAGAGAGGTGGTTTCCCGTTGCCTTCCTCTCGGTGTTTTTAACGAGACACCATCTCCGAGCGTCGATGTCCTTCATCGTCCGTCCTTCCGACTCCTTGTCCCTGGGGCTCGCATATACCGGCGAGGGCTCGGTCGTCCACCACGCACTCTGTTTCCAACAGGGGTACCGCGTGTAGGTGGCGTGGTGGGCATTTCAGACCAGTCAATGTTAGATAATAAATTCTAAAATGTCCACAAGATGCTTGATGCTCGTGATTCATCAATTGAAAAAAGAATTCATTAGATTTATGGGAGGCAAAAAGTATCGTCAGCAAATAGAACAAAGCGCAGTAAAGGGGAGGCGTTAGGAAGGTCATTGATAAAAAGTAAGAAAAGGATGGGTCCAAGAATAGACCCTTGTGGCCTTGTGGGACACCAAATTTGATCAAATTGATTTTGGATAATGAACCTTTGCACGAGACCTGTGTCACCTGTTGCATTCTATTTTCAAGATAGCTCCTTAACCAATCAAGAGCAATACCCCTTACACCAACATTATGTAATTTATAAATTAAAATATCATGATTAACAGAATAAAAAAACTTTTTCAATGTCAATAAATATGCCCAAAGCAAATTTACCTCGATCAATTATAGAGAATATATTATCCTGGATATTGAGAAGTGACGTGGAACCAGTGACCTGGTTGAAAGCCATGTTGAGAATCATGTAGAATATTCTTTTTCGTAAAGTAATGAAATAATGTTGAATACATAACTTTTTCAATAAATTTAAAAAAAAGGCAAGATAGAAATTGGCCTATAATTCACAAGCTCTTCTTTATTACCTTGTTTATATATGGGTATAACCTTGGCTATTTTTAGAGCAGATGGACCAATGCCCGTAGACAGAGAGCAATTGATGATTTCAGCCAAAGGGTCAGCAACGAGTTCTAATAAAGGGCTCATAATAGTTGGGTCTATCTCATCAAAACCTGAAGAATGAGAAATTTTAAGACTATGATTTTAATAGATGGCAAAAGATGTTGGAATAGATGGATTGATGGATTGATATTTATGGGTCGTATTCGTGGAATCGGGTGTGGGGTATCTTATTGACAAGATCTTGAGCAACATTCGCAAAATAGTTATTAAATTTATCGGATATAATACTAGCATCTGTCACACTCTCACCATTAATGCATAGATTTTCAATGCCAATATTCTTGTCCTTTGTGTTAATAATATTTCTTTTTATTTGTATTTTATTTTTATTTTTTTATTTTTAGATTATGATTATATTTTAGAAATTCAGATTCATAGTACTGCATTTCAGCTTTGATTCGAATCGTTTTAAATTTATTTCTATAATGAAGTGAATTTAGTTTTATTTTCAGGTGAAGGGTTCTTGACAAATTTTAGGTGTAGTTTTAACTTATATTCACGTGACTCAAGTATTCCAGGAGTCAGTCATCCATGGTTGATTTAGTTTCTTATATGATTTGATCAGTTTACGTTTGATATGAAATGCTAAGTTGTACGCGGTTTTAAGTAAAGAGAAGAATAGCTCATAGTAGCATAGGAGCCATCAGGATCATTACAAGCGCAGGAGTGACTAACTTCAGACCAGTCAATGTTAGATAATAAATTCTAAAATGTCCACAAGATGCTGGATTGACATTACGAGTAGTTTGGTGGTCAATAGTTGCTTCTTTGGCAGGAATGAGGTTAAGTCTTACAAAAATTGGAAGATGATCAGATATGTCGGATGCAATGATAAATGAGTCCACAATTTTTGAAGTTCTATTGGAGAATAAATTATCAATAACAGTTGAGGAGGTGCAAGTAATTCGTGTAGGTTGTGTAATAACTGGTAGGAAGTGGAAGGATGACATAACATCTAGGAACTTTGGAAGTCGGATTATGATTATTAACCTTCAGCAAGTCAATATTAAAGTCACCCAAAATAAAAGTATCTTTAGGTTTGGCTGAGAGTGAGGACAAGAGCTGAGCAAATTCGTCGTTGAAAGTAAGAACATCCTGGCCAGAGGGCCTATATAACTTCAATAGTAAAGTAAGACCGATCAGATTTAGACAAGGCTTGGAATTCTAAAAGGGCTCTAGACATCACTGTTAGAAGCAAATCATGTAACAATTTGCTAACCGGTGTTTCTAGACTAATTTGACCCTCCTGAAAACGAAAATCGCAGTTAGCAAGCTGGATTTTTAACGATTCCATGGGAAAACAAGATGGCGGACAAAATGGCTGCCAATTGCTTGAAATGACTAAAAGTAAAGTATTGTGTGTGATAGGAACACGGTTTTAGACTCTAAATTAAGACTATAAGGTTCATGGAATGCAATGGACTTAAAGACATATATGTAGCATTAAAAGAAAATCAACATGGCGGACAAAATGGCGGCCAAAGTCTTAAATGGCCATAAATGAAGTTATGTATGCAATAGAAACAAGATTTCAGAGTCTAAGTCAACATTTTCGAGGTCAATGAATGCTAGGTAACCAATGTTACATATCTTGCACTGCAAGAAACCAAAATGGCGGACACAATGGCGGCCAGAATCATAAATGGCTATAAATGAAGTTATGTATGCAATAGAAACATGATTTCAGAGTCTAAATCAACATTTTCGAGGTCAAGGATTGCGATGGAACCAATGTCACATATGTTTAGTTCCTATGAGACTGCAATGCCCGACCTTATCGACGCTTTCCTTCCTCTGCGCACTGTTCGGACACGCCACTGTCCGTCAGCTCCATGGTTCAACTCCTAATGTCGGCTGCTTCGGCGTCAGGCGCGGCGCTTAGAGAGGGCCTTCAGAAGAACACGATCGCCGGCTGACCAGGCCTCATGGGTCCACTTCGTACGGAGGATGCATTCATCCTACCGTGAAAGAGAGCGAGTCTACTGGGAAGCCATCATCGCTCTTCAGTCAAAGGATCCGAAGAAGCTCTGGACTACTTTTGATGGCCTCCTTGGCCGTCAAAAGACCAGTCGAAAGTTCGAGTCGCCATCGCTGTTCACCGCAGATGCATTCCTCGAAAAAGACCGCATCAGTTCGGAATGCTACAGCCGATTCCTCTCCACCTGCGTTCTCTACAACGGAATGCCGGCTTCCGGTTCTACACGAGATAACAAGCGTCGCAGCTCGACGCTTGACGTGCGAACTCGATCCTGCACCTACATTCCTTGTGCAGGAACTGATTGACGATTTCCTGCCTTTCCTCACGATCCTATGCAACCGATCCATCAGTGAGGCATGTTTACCTGCTTCACAGAAACGATCAATTCTTCTGCCTGTATTGAAGCGAGATGGTTTAGATGTTAGCGATCCTGTTAACTATCGTCCAATCGCAAATGTAACTTTTCTCTCTAAACTTCTAGAGCGCATTGTTGCTAACCAGTTGATTGCATATTTAGATGTTAATGAACTGATCCCTTCTCAGCAGTCTGGTTTCCGGAGGAACCACTCCACAGAGACCCTTTTGCTCAGACTTCTTTCTGACCTGTACTCCGCTATGGACCATGGTCAGGTTACGCTCTTGGCTCTTTTTGACGTTTCTTCTGCATTTGATTCTGTGGACCACTCCATCCTCCTGGAACGTCTTTCTACATTCTTTGGGCTGGTTGGACAGCCTCTAGAATGGTTGCGTTCCTTCCTCTCTGACCGCTAAAACTGTGTGGTTGTTGGATCCTCTAGGTCCCTCTGGGTTCCTGCTCCTTTTGGTGTTCCTCAGGGCTCTGTACTTGGTCCCTTATTATACCTTCTCTACACGGCTGATCTTTGTCCTTTACTTGAGTCCCGGGGTCTCCTCCACCAAATCTTTGCTGATGACACTCAAGCCTACATACATTCTAACCCATTGGATTCAGTTAGCACTGTGCGCCTAATGTGTCTGACTGTAGACGTCCTTTCCTCTTGGATGGCGTCAAATCGGCTTCTCCTACATCCCAGTAAAACTCAATTCATTTGGCTGGGTGGCCGTCGGCAACTTGAGAAGATCGATTTGCCTCTGCTAGCCCAAATCTTTCCTGACATTAGTTTCTCTTCCACGGTTCGTGACCTGGGTGTTACCCTTGACTGTGAACTCAGTCTCAGCCAGCATGTCAATCTTGTTGCTCGAAGCTGTTACTACCAGCTTCGTCAACTTCGAGTGATTGCACGCTCTCTCTCTCATGATGCGCTGGTAGTTCTTGTTCATGCCTTCGTAACCAGTCGAATCGACCATTGTTGCTCAATCCTTGTTGGCCTCCCCCATGGGGTTCTGGGTCGGTTAGATCGGGTTCTGCGCTCTGCTGCCCGGTTCATTGGACGAATCCCTAAATTTTCCTCTGTTTCTACCTACATGCGTGATGTGCTGCATTGGTTGCCCAACGCATCCATTATCGAATTGCTGCCCTGGTCTCACGTTGTATCCTTGGTTGCTCTCCATCCTACCTGCGCATTCTTTGTCGCCCAGTCTCTGACATTGAAGCGCGTCGGGCCCTTCGCTCTGCTGCGAAGGGACAACTGCTTGTTCCACGGGCTCGCTTGGCTACCAGACAGTGTCGAGCCTTCTCGGTTGTGGGGCCGTCAATCTGGAATGACCTCCCCCTAACCTCCATCTCATCCACCTGACCAGTCAATCCTTATTCCTTAAGTCCCTTAAATCTTTTTTCTTTTGCCGTGGCTGGGCTGGGAGCGCCTCTGAGTAGTTTCTTGAAGGGGCGCTATATAAATGCTAATAATGAATGAATGAATGAATGAATGAATGAATGAATGTAGCAATGCACGATAACCAAAATGACGGACAAGATGGCGGCCAGAATCTTAAAATGGCTCTAGGTGAAGTCAAGTATGCACTGGAATAATGATTTCAGGGTCTAAATCAAATCAGCATTTTCGAGGTAAAAAAATGCAATGGAACCAATGTCGCATATGTTGTACTGCAAGGAAACTAAAGTGGTGGACAAAATGGAGGCCAGACCATTGAATTGGTTATTAGTGAAGTTCTGTATCTAATGGAAATAAGATTCCAGAATGTGATTTAATTAAAGGCATATGATAATTATATTATGTGACACTGCCAGAAACCAAAAATAAAAATGGTGGACAAAAGCTTTGACTGGCAGTAACTGATGTACTGAATGTTTGTAATAGAGACATGATTTCAGATTGGACTAGGGTTTTCTTGATCGAATAATTCCAAGGAAGTCACATTCTATCTTCTATATACATACCATTGAGCTTAGGCTAATGCAGTGAAATTGTATAGTGGAAATATTTTAGTAGCTTATAATAGCACTGCAGTTTAACTATTGTTGGCGCAATATTCGTGCTTCAATGTTTCATAACTTGTTCTATCAATTGTTCCAATGTTTTATGACTTGACTGCTATACATGTAGAGTAGAGTTTATTCAGGCATTGTTGCTGTTCATGCAATTGCACGTCAGTACAGACGTATGCAAGATCACATGCGCTTTGATAGCAACAGGGCTCGATGCTACGCTTGTTAACTTCGCATGATTTGCAGCAGACAAATTCTATAATGTAACTGTGGCGCAGGACCAATGCCAGGTCACATTAGTAAAGATTACTTCCTTCCCCCGCACTCCGTGCTGATGAGGATAGTGTCTGAGCATCAATATAGGGAAGATAGGCCTTTCCCAACTTACAATTTGGTGATGAGCTTATAGGGGAATGTTGCCAATGTAAAAGGCAAGTAAGAAGTTTCCAAGTAGGTTATTCATGCATTATTTCAGTTGATTCCTGCTAAATATGTCACATGACATCCAGTTATGGCATGAAAAGCCAATACGTTTCTTCATAGTTGCGTAAATTGGATGAACTTCCGCTTTGCTGATATTTCTGCCATCACTCAAGCATCGTTAAATATAAGGCATGCACATCTTACCCAGTAGTAGGCAACACCTTTTCTTCTTTCACGGAACCACCAGCAACAGTTACATCTATATCTCCAAATTTTGAGAGCTGAATGGACAGGAATGAAGCTAGATCAGATTTGCTTTCAGGTACACCAAAACATTCAGCCAATTTTCCGACAACGGAGTACCGCTGTCTCAAGACTCAATACAATGACGAAGTTGTGGTCATAGTCACCATTTCTGTATGGTTCCACTTTTGTTATAAACAATGTCCAGGTCCAGTACCTATCCAGGACAATAATTATTAACCCTCTTGTAGCCAATCGAAAGTACCTTTACACGGGCAACCATTGTATCTGCGAGGTCACCAAATGTCTTCGTCTTTGGAGGGTCCCTATTGCTTGTACCATTGCTTGTTCCATTGCTTGTCTATCAATAATTTATCTGGAACGGGTCCTATTAATTGCGACACGATTTATAGGGCATATCGCAAAATTTGGTCATGTCTCCTATTATATGCAGATGTCTTGCATTTGCTCCGTCTCCAGCAGCGTATTGCTGGTTAGGCAGTACTTTGAGAGGCTAGCTCCACTATTTCTGCAAGAACTCTATTTAACAACTCGGGTGTCCAGCGTCGATCCACTCTTCGGTTGGCGGACCAAGCTGAGCTTCTGCTATTCGACAGCAACGTTCATTCTCTGTGGCTGGTTCCACAACCTGAAATGTTCACCCCTTTTCATAGCGCTTTTTGTTCCTTAAGAATCTAAAAACTGTCCTAGTCAGTCGTGGTTAGGTCGGGAGTGATACTACCTTGAAGAGGCCCTACATAAAATACTCTAAATAAATAAATGCTATGCCTCTGTTAAAAAGTTGCTGACTGGACAAGTTACTTTTCAGACAGCATCCAATGCCACTAGTTTTGAGGGAAGCTCATGGCACGACATTGATGACAGTTTTATGGGATAGTCAACTTAATACGCTGCGATAAGGTGATGCATGATAACTTCGTCGGTGTCCTTTTGAAGAACGCTACTTGACCGCAAAGTGTAGGGCAGATCTTCCAGAAGAATGTTTGCAGACCAACCCGTGGTGTCCTCTTGAGTCGGCGGTCTCTCCGCACTGACACTGGTGCGGTGCACATAAATCCAAACCCAGACGCAGTCCAACGGCCACCTGGATTGCCTCATTGCTTAGTTCCAAGCCACAGGCGGTCACAGGAATAGTTGATAGCCAGTCCCCCGCATGAGGGGATGTCACCGCGAATAGCCTGGCCATGTCGACCGGATCGCTGTAGGCGGCCCATACCGTTGTCCTGTCTACCTCAATTAGTGGTCTATCCCACACGCTCTGCCTGCTCCAAAAGGGCTCTGCACTGCTCGGTTGGGTGTTCTTGCGGACCTCGAGCAAATCGTTGATGTGAACATCATCCCACTCCTCCTTGCACAGAATCATACTCACGAGTGACTTGGTGGATGCGGCTGATGCCAAGTAAGCTGAAGAGACATCGAGACACGTCTGACTCCGAGTCCTCCATCTCTAATTGGAAGTGAGGCTTGTAGCCATTGGATGTTGTTGAGGCTGATGTTAATGATGTTCTCTAGCCCTTTACGCATTTGATCATCCATTTTTATCGAGCAGTGAATGGCTATGGCATGGGACAGTTCTCAGCAAATAGGTAAATTTAGCTGCCCCCAAACTTGCCTGCAACAGGATCAACGCTGCCTGGGCTCGAAGGCAGGCCAGGTCCGTCACTGCCTGTTTCAATATCTCGCTTTGCCTCAGCAGCGCCCCGTCCAAAGCCCCTCCTCGGAACAATGGGGCCCCAGTAGGAGGAGCGACCATCCGCTCGAATCCTTCGTTTGTTCCGTCTTTGAATAGAGTAAACATTTCTTACTATTCAAGCAGATACCTAGCGATGTCTCCAAGTCCTTAATCGATGCCACATCCTGCCGTACGTCCTCCATCTTACCTTCCAGAGAGATGTCGTCCAGATAGCCAAGCCTGAAACTTGAGCGCATTTCACGCAAGACTGGCTGCAGAGGCAGGCAGAACAGTAGAGGTCCCAAGGGATCTCCCTGCTGCTGTCCCATCTTCGAACGAACCACGAAGGAGCCAAACTGCAGCTGAGAATCTGCTGAGTACGACTGGTGTGTGAAGGCGTAGATCTCCGGTATAATGTCGTAAACCGTCTGGAGCAGTGGTTCCCAACCTTTTTTGACTTCAGGGCCACTTTTTCTAAGTTTGAGGACACGAGGGCCACTTTTTCTTAGTTGAAGGACGTTAGGGGGCCACAAGGTTAAAACTGTATGAACTAAAAGCATATAAAATTGTTAAAATTGATTCAAAATGCGATGTTTAATGTTATTTATCGACGTTAAAATGAAATAATTTGTAAAAGAAAATAATAATGTGTTCTATCCTGTCCAAATTGTTAATTTTTTCATATATTTTTGATAATTCTTTGAGAGATGATGTCCATTTTCTGAGGCCTGGCGGGCCATTTTCAGAGGCCTGGCGAGCCACTTTTGGCCCGCGGGCCACGGGTTGGGAACCGCTGGTCTGGAGCATAACGTCTCTTCGCAAAGTGATGAATGCGTTTGTGAAGTCCAGCTTCACGAAGACCTCGTCCTCTGTCATGTTTGTGACGAAGCTCCTTGCCGCATGTACTGCCGCTTCACCGCCTCCTGGAACCGCCACTCCAACTTGCAATGGGGCGAAGAAAGATTCTAGCCTTCCCAGGGCGTAGCTGTTAGCGCACTTCGCTGCCAGCCTATTATTATTATTATTATTATTATTATTATTATTATTATTATTATTATTATTATTATTATTATTATTATTATTGTTGTTGTTATTATTATTATTATTATTATTATTATTATTATTATTATTATTATTAATTATTTATTTATTTATTTATTTTTTTTATTTTTTTTTTTTACCCGAGGTATCAATGATCCCTCAGGATTTATAAAAATTATTTCAGGAGTAAAAATGAATCTCCGAGAAATCAGGCCTCGTCCCAGGTTTCACAACCATCCTGAAATGTGCCTCTGAATGCAATGGCATTGTGACGTGCAACACAGATGGAAAGACGTTGGAACAGAAATTTTGGTTCACGTTGATCTCCAGAGACTGCTGAAGTGCGACGTCCCAGCTCAGAGAGAAATTCTGTCCCTTCAGCGTTTATAGGTCCAAGGGTTTCAAAAGCAACAGGAACAAACACGTGGGTTGTAGGCAGCAATGCATATTTGGCAGACTTATGAACAGCCGCCTGTTCAGCTGCAGAACCTGCCGAGATAGCTGATTGTGATAGGTATGAAGCAGCACAAGTGTGAACTACTGTAGCATCCCAGGCCATGTATTTGCCAGCAGACCAAGGAACCAGTGTGGCACCGTCTGGACGTTTGCCATCGGTCCTCAGAAGACCCGTTGGCTCCTTTGTGCTTGGTATATCCGCACTCTGGAGTGAACGCCAAATTATGTCGTTAATGGCATGATGTCGGATGGAACGCCCCTTCGATAGCCTACAAACCAGCCCATGGTGACCATTTGAGCTAACAGCATCTCCGCATCGACACATGTGAGGGCGACAGAGGTCAAGGCCCAACCGAAGACCAACTGCCACTCGCACTGTCTCGTTGTCAATGCAGAGTCCACAAGAAGTGATTGGGAGGGCAGTTAGCCAATCTCCCGAGTGAGAAAAACTGGCAGCAGCCAGTCTAGCCCGATCAAAAGGATTGCTCATGGAGGCCAAAATTGACATTTTGTCCCTCTCTACCAAAGGCCTGTCCCACGAGCCCTGCTTAGCTGGCAGAGGATCCATGATACATGGAAGAGTGTCATGTCGTGCCAAAATCACCTCCTCAATGTAGGCGTCTGGGACAGTGGTGCATTTGGTCAAGATGGCAGACTGAAGTTCTGAAGTGCTCGCAGCTGAGGCCATGTAGGCAGAAGAAGCCAGCGAAGACACTCGTCTCAAACCCAGACCACCATCTCGAATGGGGAGTGAAGCCTGCATCCATTGATGCTCGTTCAAGCTGATGTTGATGATGCGTTCAAGCCCTTCCCTCATTACTTCATCCATTTGTCCCAGCGTAGGGTGGTCCTGGCAGGGGGAGCAGCGGAGCACATGACTGAGCTTAGGGGCTCCAAAGGAAGATCTTAAAAGGATAAGGCTGCTCTGTGCTGGCAGTTGGCAGAGATCCTCAATGGCATCAACCAGAGTCTCACAATGCGCCTGCAACATGTCATCTAGTGCTAAGCCTTTAAACAAAGCAGCCCCCAAAAGAGTGAGTGATTCACAGTTAACACACTGGAATTCTGAAAATGAAGGGTGTTTGCAAAGATCCAGTGAAGGAGAGTAGCATTCGCATTTATTTAAATTCAGATTCAGACCAAGGGAATCATTCAAGGAAGTCAACGATGCAATGTCCTTGGTAACAGTCTCTAGACTGCCACCCAATGAGAGGTCATCCAGGTAGCCAATGCGAAGGTCAGACTGCATGGAGTGTAACACTGGCTGAAGAGGGAGACAAAACAGAAGTGGACCTAAAGGGTCTCCCTGCTGAGGGCCCATTTGGGACGAGATGGAAAAAGAGCCAAATTTCAATACAGAAGCAGATGAGTAGCACTGATGAATGAAGCTATAAATTTCAGGTATCAGTGTGTAGGCAGACTGGAGCATTACATCTCTGTGAAGGCTGTTAAATGCATTAGAGAAATCCAGTTTCACAAATACATGGTCCTGGGGCATAGCAGTGACATATTTTCTTGTTGCATGGATTGCTGCCTCACACCCAGCTGGGGTAGCTATGCCAACCTGTAACGGGGCAAAAAAGGAATCCAGTTTACCAATTGCGTATCTGTTGGCGCATTTGGCAGCCACTCTTCTTAGAGTGTACCCGATCGCTATAGGTCTTAGACCTCCTGACTTCTTAGTTAGCGCAATAAGGCTGCCACCAAACAGTGTTGGTCTCACTTCTGACGGGCAAGCACCACGTAGCAAGATGTTAACAAATCCTGTCATTTTTCTAAGTAGTGCTGATGACGACTCACGATGATTGATAAGCTCAAGAAGGTGCTGGGGGCGCAGCCCATCTGGCCCACCAGCAGAACCTGATGGAAAGGAGCGAATCGCTGCTTCTACATCCGACTACTCAACTTGGTATGGTACTGTAGTGGTGGGGCTTGGAAGACCAGCAAGACGATCGGGATGAGGGTCTATCGGGTGTTTGTCAACCAAGATGTTGAAGTTTTTTTATTATTATTATTATTATTATTATTATTATTATTATTATTATTATTATTATTATTATTATTATACCGAAAAGATATTCGCTGTACTTCACTAACATAACTGTTAAAATATGCTTTACAACTATCACGAAGCGCTCAGCTTAAGGCACCTCGACCATGTGGCATCTAACCAGCCAATCACAGTAGTGCAGAGGACACTATATAATGTGGTAGCGTGAGATTTTAATTATGATCACCGTAATAATAAAGCTAATATTATTACAGTTGTACCCACGTCAGCATGGTTCACAGTTAAGAATGGAGTACGACAAGGGTGTAACCTTTCACCATGTCTTTTCAACATTCTAGCAGAACAGGTTATGAGGAAAGCCTTGCAGCGATTCAATAGTGGATTAATAATCTGGGGTAAAACCATTGACAACCGCAGATGATATTGTTTCTGACTACATCAACAGAGGAGCTGCAAGAATTGTTGGACAGGGTTGAGAGGTCTGCAAACGAGCATTGCATGGAAATTAATGCGGCAAAGACGGTCATGACAAATACGGACACAGAGTTGGAGATTAGAGTGATCAGTGGTAGATTATAGCAGGTAGACTCCTTTGTCTGTCTGGGAAGCAGAGTAACGAAAGATGCAGACTGTAGTGTAGAAGTGTAAACAAGGTTAGTCATGATTAAGTTGACAAACGTATGGAAAAACAAGGCAATCAGCTCCAAGACAAAAATACGACTGATGAAGGCCTCAGTGTGGCCAGTGGCAACATACGGTTGTGAGACGTGGACTTTAAAGAAGGAGGAGGAAAGAATTATGCATGCTTTCGAAAACAAATGCATTAGGAAACTACTACGTATTTCATGGACAGAAATGTTGATTAATGAACGAGTTTACAGATTAGCAGGAACAAAATGCGAGTTGCTAGGCCATGTCAAAACCCGGAAATTACGATACTTTGGTCATATCCTGCTATTCAAAAAAGTGTCATGACAGGATTGGCGCAGGGTGTTCGTAGCCGCGGTAGACCTAGAATATGCTGGCTCGATAACATCACCTTGTGGACTGGTCTATCGGGAGGGGCGATATTGAGGACGGTAAAGGACAGATCTTGCTGGATAAATTGGTCCACTCATGCAGCCAACCGTCGCGATGCGACGTCGGCGTAGTGACATGACAATAATAAAGCTTGTGTTACCACGATCGCCATAGACCGCCCTCTACCCTTATTAATTTATGGCTGCCCTGAATGTGCCCTGGCTGTAAGAAATGTCTGTCGCCGATACTGCAGAAGTTCTGAAAAAGAAAAATACAATCGGCCAGGAAGCAAAAGAAGAGGAGACCCAGGCATAAGCTTAGACCTTAACCCGCAGATGAGAAGTAAATCGGAAAAGTCATTGCGAGCAGACAAATTATTATTGTTGTAAGACGGGAAGGGACCATCTGGAGAGAAAATGATGGGTTGTGACTTCGAATGATGAGGATAAAATGGAATGGGTGGAATGGGACGGAAGTGGTATGGGAGGGAGTGTGGGAGGATTGAGGGGTGGAGTGGACAAATTGGATTGGGTTTGAGAAGAGAGGGGCGCGACTGGGTGGAGTGAGATGGGGTTGGGATTTTGGCTTAAGTGGTGGTTGTGAGGGGTCGGTGGCGAAGAATAGATGGGGCTGGGAAATAAGAGGAACGGGCGGGTTTGGGCAAAGGAAGATAAATTTACCGGGCAACGTCGGGTACCCAAGATGGGTGGCGAACCGCTGGGGTGGGGGGTCGAAAAACCTAAGTTTCCCGGGCATCGTCGGGTACACCGTACCCCAGCTAGTAGAATGTAAGAATGTAGGCTAGCAACATTAATCTTTGACTGCAGCAATTGATAGAAATGCTTATATTAAACCCGCGCTTTCGAATGCGACGATGACCGCAAGTTCTGTCTAACCAGTACGTTTCCGTATGATGATTGAAAATCATCCTTATGAAAACGATTAACGCCTCAATTGACTGTAACTACGGCAGAAACAACGTCACATAGGCTTAGGCAGGGATTGGTCGATTGTCTCTTGTCGTTATGTTCCAGGACTCTCGGTTTGTACGGTCTCCATAACCAATAGGTTGCAGCTTGCCATTTCTTAACATGTTGGCTGACCTGTCCCCGCATAAGCCTACTGCATCATGCATTGATTTTATGAGCAATGCAAAACGGGAACGAATTAAGACTGTCACCAACATAAATTACGAGCTTGCTGAGCACTGTAATTAGACTATGAGCATAGCCTATAACGATCCGGTGCTGAAAGGCAGCCGGCGTGTGGTCGTGTACTGGCAATTTGTCCATGGATACGCTGACGCGTTTATCATCAATAATCGCGGTTACTACCTTCAACAACGCGTGTGTCACTGACTGTTTGGTATCTATCCCTAGAACGAATCACGTGAGCGTCGCTTGACCACCAGCGACAAGTCGATTTTCAAACTTCCGCAGTCAGTCAATACCAAGTGCATGCGTTTGTCCGTTGCTTCGATTGTGCATTCGTCTTTAGGATGAATGCACACTGTAGCGCGACTATGCCCAATGCAGGCGAGCAGCGAGAGATCGATTGCACATGCATGACGCTACTTGTGCTACTGCTGCTGTTGACAATCCCCATGTACAGGTGTGCCACAGAAGATTCTATCAGGCATTCAACTGTGTCACCGATTCTGCGATGCATGCGTGCTTGAGTAGTTGGTGATCAGTCAGAACTTTTACTCGACAGGTCAAGAAACGTTTGTGTCTTGCGCAGAAACGAAAATAAATTTCGTGTACAATTTAGTCGTATTTATACAGATTTGTCCATTTCCCACTAACCTCGAGTGACCTAGACTAGGTAAGTCAAAATTATAATTCAGAAATTGATTATCGCCCACTATCCAGTGGAAAAATTACTGACGCAAACTAATCCAGTATTTATTTACTGACCAATTTGCTGACCAATTTTGCCTTCACGCCTACCGGTTCTACTTCTGCAGCGTTGATAGTTTTAACTCATCATTAATTAGAAAGTTGCTGTTGAACAAATTCAACCTTATATGTAGGCTTACGTTTAATTTAGCCTTGTGTTTGTAAACATTTTGCCATTGTGATACAATAACCTTGGTGTGCAACTTACCTCAATTCCAATTCCTGACTTTGTCTGTCAAATTATTGTCTGTGATTATATTACTTTAATAATAGTCGAGTGCATCGCACCTTACTGACGACAACTAATCCAGTATTTATTTACTCAACTGTAGAATTATCGCTTGTTAATCTGTATCAATGCCAATTTTGCGCCTGGGTCTGGACTTGGTCCCTCTTACTCTCTTGCTACAATTGCTCTCTGCGTGTGCAACTGACTGTTTATTCTTTAATTATGCTGATAATTGTTTTTTAGTAGCTGAGCAATGACCCAAAATTTATGTTTACGTTTAATGCACAAGTCTTGTGAAATCATCATAGCCCGTCTCCATTTAAAAACTAATGTCACAATTCAAAAAATTGCTGGGGTGTCAAATGGGTTCCATTATTCAATATCGTTGGTAGCTGGTGCAACGCTCTCGCAAAAAACCGGGTACTCTTTTTATCTATTAGTAAGATAATGTTGTAAAGCAAGGCAGTCTTTTCCGTTTGCGTGTCTTGGTGGCTCATGGGTAATCGTTTATAAAACTCGTTGTTTGATCTTAAGCTCACAAAATGACGTCTCTTCTATTTTTTACATGGTGGACCATGAGATTATGATTAAAATTTCGAGTTATCCTGTGACCTTTACCACTTGTTTCGTTTCTGGCCGCTCGCAAATGGTTGTACAGAACTGAATCCAGAACTGAATGGGTTGGTCTTAAGTTTGGTGTTCCCCAGGGCTCGGTGCTTCCCCATCCTGTACATTCTTCTTACTGCTAACATAAAACACAGGGCACATGGCCATCTTTATGCAGATAATGACCAGGTTCGTGGTCTGATCTGACCATTCTCCTTAGTTTATTCTATTGATTGTCTTGTTTCTGATCACGATTATTGAATGACAACTAATCGACTCTGCTTAAACGCTAAAAAGACTCAATTTATCTGGCTTGGCTCACTACTCCGAGGCGCTCCCCGAATGCAGAGCGGACACTGCAACGGAGTTTCACACCGAAGCGCTGAGCAATTGCAAGTGGACTTAGGCGGCGACTTCTCTGATGCTAGGACGTCAGTAGCCTACCTGACATCAGTCATCAGACATCATCGCGTGAACCGTGAGCTATTGGCGGCGCGGCGCCACCGGTGACATCTCAGTGAGCGACCGGTGCTCTTCGGCGGGTTTTTAAAACATCCGCTCTGTCTTCTGAGGCGTCCCTCAGGGCTCTGTTCTCGACCCGCGACTGTTTCTGTACTACACCGCCGACATGGGTGAGCTCGTTGCTAGTCTCAACCTGGTATCTCATTTACACGCCGACGAATCCCAGCTCCACAGGTGGGGACATCCGTCAACACACCGAAGCGCTGAGCAATTGCAAGTGGACTTAGGCGGCGACTTCTCTGATGCTAGGACTGTGGCGTCCGACCCTCAACAGACAACGCCTGCGCCGCTTCCCTCTTGCCGTCGGCCGCCAGCGCCTCTGTATGACCGGGTCGGTCTCTCTCGGTGGCCCCTGCACCATTAAGAGTCTCTGACAGCCCAAGACCCGAGAGACCCGCGCTCTTACCAGGATTGCCTGGATCTCCTGAGTCGCTGTCTGCGCCGTGCGCGCCGTTGTCGCTTTCACTGGCGGTCGAAGAAGCCCCTGACACCGACGCCTGCGACCGGGTGTGCAGCGCCGTATCGTCAGACCCGCTCTCTGCCGAGTCCGCGGTCGCCGAGTAGGCGACGTCCTGAGATGGAGGATGGCCGACTCCCAACACAGGGTCCGTTGTCCCTCCGGCAGAGCGGCCTCGCCGTGCGCCACCCGTCGCGCCTTCGGTCTGTGTCTTCTTGCCCTGTTCGTCTTTACTCTTGCGTACCATGCTGCACCGGGCAGCCACCGAGCCCTCGCCACCGACGGGGACTACTGAGTGCATGCCCTTTCTCGGCAACCAAAGTGCCTGAAACCAGGACCAATCCAACGGCCCCAGGCCGAGGATGCGCCACGACCGTGTTCTCATTTCGGTAACAGTGAATTCCACGGAGAGACGGCTCACGCTGCTCACACGCTACCGGGCAGAGTCAAGCTGAAGCCCGGCAGCAAACGAGACCGGCAGCGGCCGAACTCCCGACTTTAACACTTAGCCTGTCCACGGAACACGCACCGTCGCCGTGTACCAAGTACGCGGTGCGCTTCCCGAGTGCTCGCCTCACTCGCCCCACTTCCAACGGCAACAACCGGCGCCTCACCGAGACTTAGCGTTCTCGGGCGCTCGGAAGAGCGTCGTGGTGGATGCTGGTCTGTTGACGGGAAACAGAGGAAAAAAATAAAAGACCTGGCGGTCTTGGGGGAGCAGGTATCGGGTAGCCCCGTCTCCGAAGAGACTTATTTATTGTCGCTATATTCTACTGGCGCCGTTCGCCCTAACTCAGCAGTTACGGACCTCAGGTAAAAACCCTCGATAACACTTGGTCTTTACTCTCAAAATTTACTCTGCTTCCCACGCTCCTAGTTTGCTAAGGCCACAAACTATCCTCTACCCGAGGGGAGCGATAACTCTCTACTGTACCAATATAGATTACCCGAAGAACTTGGTGCCCCTGCTTTACTAAATCGAACGTATATCACCGAATCTTCGGCTTCATGCGCACCCGTGGAGTCACCACTCTCCACTACAGAAGACCCGTAACCCTCACGTTACGCTCAAAAGACTCTCGACGATCGCCAAGACGGCAGGATCGTGAATGCAACACGTAGATTCCCTGGCAGGTAGGAGCCCAACCCAAGCCCTGCAGAATCACCAACACGTGTAGCCAAACGGTAACCGGATACTTCACCAGGGGATTTCACCCTATACAACTGTAACACTTCCGCAGACCAACGGAGCTGCGGCGTCTCCGGCCAGTAACCCGTACCCCTGAAACAGAAGATTGAACCCCGAGAGATCGATGACAGAGTGACGAACCCCGACAGATCATCTACTCGAGCCCTCACAACCGTGTATATCAGGATCGCCCAATTATGTTCGAATGGCCAATGCCAATCCTGTAGAGACAGTCGAACACAACCGATTTAACTATGAACGAATTCACGAACACAGTACGTATGGAGTAGTCGGCAACTACTCCACGTTATAAGCAACGCACCGTATGGCAGGCTTTAGTCCACCGGCAACACTCTATACTTTGGCTTAAAAGCACCTATCGGTCTTCCGTATACAATGACCGAAACCTAAATTTTAACGAAACCGGTTTCAGTTTCTTTTCTACTAAGCCAAATGGCTACCTAACGAGAGTCAGGGTTACTCCCGCCATTTACCGACAAGTTATATTTTACGTGTACTTGTCTTGTGGCCTGTCCGCCACAGGACGTCAGTAGCCGACCTGACATCAGTTTGGTATTGAGAGGATTGCCGAATGGATACGGTCGAATCGACTGCGGCTCAATCTCGAGAAGACAGACTTTCTTTGGTGCGCGACAAGCAGACGGTGCGCTGAGTGTCTGCGGTCCCTTGATGCGGCCTTCGACCTCTGTGCGCGATCTCGGCATCCTGCTGTCCATGAGGCACCATATCGCGTGAACCCGTGAGCTGTTGCTTCCGGCGGCTACGTCTCATCAAGAGTTGCATCAAGTCCTTGCACGTCGATGCTGCGAGAACGGCCGTGACGCTTTCGTCACTTTGAAAGTGGACCGCTGTAACAGTTTGCTGGCCGGCGCGACTGTGCAACGGCGTTGAAATGCTGTGTGCAGATTGAGATCCTCTGGAAATAAGGCAATCTCCATTGGATCGCCGGAAACAGCGGCACCACGGCGGCCCAACTCCAACAAAAACTCGACCCGCGGGATTGAAGCCCAACGTTTCAATAGCAATGGGCACAAACTCATGTTAGACAGGAAGCGTTGAGTACTTGTTGCACTTCCGATCCGCCGCATGTTCCGCAGCTCCTCCATCCAGGTACCGTTGATGAAAGATGTATATGGGAGACCGCACATGTATGAATGGCTGTGGAATCCCAGGAGATATTTTTGCCTCTGGACCCTCTGGACGAGGGCCTGGTCTTTTTCCGTCCGTTCCTATCAGGTCTGGCTACTTCTTCGAACTCGGGATAGCCGCCTTCGCGAGCGCCCTCAACACCAAGTCGTTGGACGCAAAATGCGGCGCTGCTCTTGCCAGACGATCGTCTGCAGACTAACCCGTGTGGTGTCCTCTTGAGCCGGCGGTCCCTCCGCACTGACACTAATGCAGTGCACACAAATCCAAAACCAGTCGCAACTCAGATTGCTTCGTTGCTTGGATCCTAGCCGCATGCGGTTACAGAATACTCTACAGCCCACCTTCCCGCAAGAGGGGAGGTCACTGCGAATAACCTGGTCATATTTACCGGATGTAGGCGACCCATACCGCTCCGCCTATCCCACACCTTCTGCCTGTACTGCTCGGATCAGTATTTCTGCGAACCTCAAGTACATCGTCGATCTGGACATCACCCCACTCCTCCTTGGACAGAATGGTGCTCACGAGTGACTTGGTCGAAGCGGCTGATGCCAGTCAGCCAGCATCGAGTCTCGTCTAACTCCGAGTCCACCATTTCTAATCGAGAATGTGGCTTGTAGCCATTGCATGTTGTTGATGCTGATGTTGAGAATCTTCTCTATAGTCCTCGGCGCCAGTGATGCCACAGCTGGGTTTTTTCCACTAGATCTGGGTTTTTTGGCTTTCGTCTGGGTTTCTGTTTTTTTGGGAGCAAAATCTGGGTTTATTTTGGTGAGTATTTATAACACATGAATATTCTGTGAAATTCTGTGTAA
Organism: Lumbricus terrestris; assembly: GCA_949752735.1. NCBI lineage: Eukaryota > Metazoa > Annelida > Clitellata > Crassiclitellata > Lumbricidae > Lumbricus > Lumbricus terrestris. The sequence goes on from OX457042.1 coordinate 39,065,783, forward strand.
AATGGTTGTGATACATACTTTTTCCACTAATTTTAATTTTTGAAATCCACAATCAAGATTTCATGGTGTCAATTCACAATAATTTATAGGCTGTGACTAGCGGACCGCCAGGCGGCCCTCGAATTTCAAATACTAGCGGACCGCCAGGCGGCCCTCGAATTTCAAATACTAGCGGACCGCCAGGCGGCCCTTGAATTTCAAATACTAGCGGACCGCAAGTGGCGGCCGTCCAATACGGAAAACTAGCAAGCCGCCAGGCGGCCGTCTAATGCTGAATACTAGCGGACCGCCAGTAAAAGTAAGAAGCAAGTGACAGTAACGTATGTATGTATTGTATATGGTGTCACGACAACTCGTCTACCCACAACTCGTCTAACGACAAGTGGTCTCCGGACAATTTGTCTAACGACAACTAGTCTACAGACAACTGATTCAGCGCTTGAGAAATGGAAGCTGGATGAAAGTTTTTACAGGTGAAATGGAGGTTGGATTGATGAAAAAACGCAAGAGAAATGAAATCTGGATGATGGCTCTTTTACAGGTGAAATAGAAGCTGGATTGACGAAAATCACGTATGAGAAATAAAAGCTGGATGAAAGAATTTCTTGATCTGAAATAGAAGCTGGATTGATGAAAAAACGCGTAAGTAATGGAAGCTGGATGAAGACCTTTTCTGCGGGTGAAATAGAAGCTGGATTGACGAAAAACACAAGAGAAATGGAAGCTGGATAAAGGCATTTTTATAGTTGAAATGGAAGCTGGATTGAACCTGGCGATCCAGAAATTACTTGTATATACATTTTGCAGCCTCGGACAATGTTCAAATAATTTATCAGCCTAAAATACGGTACAAAGAATTTATCAGCCTAAACTACGGTTTAACCCTTAAGCTGGATGAAGGTATTTTTAGATCTGAAGTAGAAGTTGGCTATTGATATCAATTTAACGTTCATTCTCCTTGTTTCTTGAATTTTTTGCCACCATATGTACAGCATAATCGAAGCGAGTAATAACGGAGCTCCTTCTTTGCATGTGCTGCCTTCTTTGGTGCATACTTCATCATGGATTGCAACGTTTTTGCATCCCGCATTGTTAGGTTACAAAAGTTACTCATTTCATACTCTTTTTGCAATTTTCTAAGTCATTAAAACAAGAAAACTTTTGTCCGACATAAAATAAACTATCGGTAACTGCCGCCATTGTAACAATATTGAAGAATCAAGACTCGACATCATGTGACAGGTTACACGTGACTGGCGGTCCGCTAGTAATTGAAATTGGACGGCCGCCTGGCGGTCCGCTAGTCACTTCGTAATTTATAACATGAAGATCGAATAGCTCTGCACGGAAATAAGCCATCTGAAACTATGTCAGGTCACTGCTCAACCCCTGTTAAACCGTTTTGACATCTATAACATGCATATATAAGTATATACAGTGTAGGTCAGGTCAATCCTCTAGTAGTCTAGTGGTATAGGCCTAATAGCCTATATTTGTTGCAGAGCATATTCTAGGTGGATTGTTGATGTATTAAGAAAATCTGGGTGGAAACCTCGGACAATTTTATGACTTCGTAAACTTAAGCCACGTGTGTTATGTGTTTACAATTCTGGTAAGCTTGACCCGCTGCGCATGCGCACACGAATATATCGATTAAGCTTGCTGTCAGTACGGATGCCGACAACTTTCTCTGACAACTTTAACAATTTATATTTTTATAGTTGTAATTACATTTTATTCGACTCTTTTGACGAACATTTTGTTAACCCTCAGACGAACAAGCGAAAACCCAACATAATTTGAAAAAAGGGTCTATAATAGCTTCATGAATAGTCTGGGTTTTTCTGGGGCTTTTTTGGAAGGAAATCTGGGTTTATTTCTGAAACCCCAGTGGCAACACTGCTCGGCGCATTTGTTCGTCCATTTTCTCGAGCAGCGGGTGGCCATGACATGGGGCAGTTCTCAGTAAATATGTAAGTTCTGCTGAACCAAAGCTTGCCCGCAGCATTATCAACGCTGCCTGGGTTCGAAGGCAGGCCAGGTACGTCACTGCCCGTTCCAGTATCTCGCTGTGTCCAAAGCCCCACTTCGGAACAAATGAGCCCCCAGTAGCAGGAGCTACCCCATCACGTCCATCCGCTAGAATCCTTCGAATACTGGATCCGTTTGATCCGTCTTTTAAATTAGTTCCCATTTCTTACTATTCAAGCAGATACCTAACGATGCCTCCAGGTCCTTAATCAATGCCCGGCGATATGTCGTTTTGATGGCCAAGCCTGGAACTTGAGTGCATTGCACGCAAGACTGGCTGCAGAGTTAGGCAGAACAGTAGAGGCCCCAATGGATCTCCCTGCTGCGATCATCTTCGAACGAACCACGAAGGAGCCAAACTGCAGCTGAGATTCTGCTGAGTGAACGCATAGATCTCCGGTATAGTAATGTCTTTTCGCAAGTGTTAAATGCGTTTGTGGAGTCAAGCTTCACGAAAACCTCGTCATCTGTCATGTTTGTGACGAAACTTCTTGCTACATGTACTGCCGCTTCACCACCTCCTGGGACCGCCACTCAAACTTGCAATGTGGCGAAGAAAGATTCTAGCCTTCCCAGGGCGTAGCTGTTAACGCACTTCGCTGCCCGTCTTTTCCAAGAGCATTGCTAATTCATTTGATCAGCAATATGAAGAACTCCTACACTCTTTGGAATCCAAGAAGAATGCTCTTTTGGCCAATATCATCATTGATGCAAATACCAAACTTAAGGACCTCAACATCCTTACGACCACCTTCGTTGACATTTTACAAGATAACAATTTCAGCCTGATCTTAGCTAAGGCCTTCTCAAGTCCGCTACACAGGCCGGAAGCTATCTCTTCAAACAAAATCCAGTTGATATTGAACTTGATCCGGGAACTCATTTCGGCAACCCGCAAGGCAGAGACCTGGTATCTATGAGTCATTCTACCCTACCTGCAAATAATGATATGGCCACTACGGGACCTTACCAAAATGGAACCGGGAACCGTAAGTCTACACACCATGGGGGTTCTATATCACCAGACCATCATGGCCACATCTCCCATTCCTTCCCTTTTTACGGGACTACCTCAGCGGCTGAGGACCTCAAATAGTAATTTAACACATCACATTGAGTCACCTCGCATCTATTAATCTCAATCCATTATTGAACCTACGTTAATCGGACCTCAAAGCCCATTGGTTAGTCTGCATCTGCGCTTCCTTCGCCGATGTCGTCCTCTGCCCTTAACTTAACTGGTCTTCTACGCAGAATCCTTCTTCCACACCGCATTGGGAGTATTTGGGTATGCGGCTAACATCACCTGGAAGAAGGAACGTAGGACTACCTCGTAATGGACTATATTCGAGTGCACAAAGTGGACAATTTGGGTTTCGGGATGTGAGAACCCATTTTAATTTAAAACGTGAACTTAGAACGAGGTATCGGAAGCGGTTTCTTATTAATAACTTGCCTATTTTAGAAAACTCTAGTATAACCAGCTTATTAAATTATATTTTGACTAATTATGAAAATTTGGTGCTAAAAATAAAGGTATAACTTTTGTTTAAACAACTCGTAGGACAAATTATTTAAAAGAACATATAGAATTAACTCATAAAAAATTGATAAATTTGAACGTAAATTACAAATTAAGTTGTTCTTTGGAAGAAACCTCCCAAAACGAAGGTAAATAATATTGTGGGTGAAAACTCCCACATTAACTCTAATTATAACCAATTGAAATAAACAGTAATTGGAACCATCCTAAACCAGACCCTAACATAAGCACCTTTTATAATAGACTAAAATAGGAAATAAAAAATATTTATAGAAAATATAAAAATGCCCCTAACATTAGTAAGAATGAATTGCATGCGCTTAATAAGTTTAGACGTAATAGTAATATAACCAGCCGATAAAGGTGGTGGCATTGTAATTATAAATAAGTCAAACTACGAAGGTAAGATGCTGACACACCTAAATAGTAGCATTACTTATTTGAAAATCTCAGAGGGTAGCTTTTTGAATAATGAATTAGAATCAAAATATTATTTCTTGATTAATGAACTGAAATCTGACCTAACCCAAAAAAAACAATTTAACTGGTTATTGAACGCTAAAAATTAACCGGGAATTACCTATTTGGTCTTCCAAAAATCCATAAACCAGGGAACTCTATTAGACATATTATTTCGCAGTGTAGCAGTTTAACGAGTAAATTGCATATATATTAGGGTGGTCGTTAAAAATGAAAGTTGGAATTGACTGTTCCCCAAGGCGCTGTTTGGTTCCATTCTCCCCAGAAACATCACACAAAAAGTTGTAAGACAAAATATTAATATTTAGGACTAGCACAACGCCGTCAAAGTTTTACCCTTATAATAGCAAGACTTCTAATGCTCAAAAGTAGCTATATGGCTGTAGTCAACCAGGAATCTTCAAACCAGGAATCAATTCAACTACCTGTAGTTGCTCCACACTTAAACATGATGATGCTACTGTCATCGTAATCATGATCATCAATTTATATAGCGCCACTTCAAGAAAAATTCCTCTAAGGCTAGAAAACCTGTATAACACACCGCATCACAGATAATATCTATCATATCTTATTTCTTTACAAATAGTACCTGTTTTACCTTGTCTTGATTGATTATAATAGCGTATTGTTCTTAGACTGCTACAGTAAGTGAACAGTAATAGTATAAATTATATTGGGGAAAAAAAAAAAAAAATTGCGGTTTCTTCTGTGTCCTATATAATTAATTTATTCTGCAAAATCACCAAAATTCTTAATGAGGTCTGATTTCCGAGAAATATTTCTTTTTCTACCGTCATTGTTCATGGGGTTACTGGGTACAAGGAACTGGAGTAATATTAAAAAGTAGAACTCCATTATTTTTAGATGCGAATTTTTATCTCAAATTTAGGCTAAAATGTTTTCGAGCTGAGGCATTATTACACTGTCTCACAATTAAAATTGCATTTGGTCTTTGCATGGGTTTGAGCTATGATGTAGTTTTCACGATTCACTTCCCTCAAAGTGAAATCTCTGGCATGTTGCCCGAGGAAGGTGTTCATCTGCCTCCAAGGGTGTACCAATGGGTGTTGTCTTGAGAGTGCTATGCTTATATTCTTGAATTGGTTGGTCGTCTGAGATGTCCATGCGGCCACTGTAATTTCAGCTGGATCCATTGCTGAGCATGATGTAGAGCAGCGGTTCCCAACCCGTGGCCTGCGGGCCAAAAGTGGCCCGCCAGGCCTCAGAAAATGGCCCGCAGCCTCAGAAAGTGGCCCTCATCTCTCAAAGAATTATTTGTAAATATGTGAAAAAATTAGCAATTTGGACATGATAGAACACATTATTATTTTCTATTACAAATTATTTTATGTAAATGTCGATAAATAACATAAAACATTATATTTTCAATCAATTATAACAATTTTATATGCTTTTAGTTAATACGATTTTAACCTTGTGGCCCCCTATTATCCTTCAACTAAGAAAAAGTGGCCCTCGTGTCCTCCAACTTAGAAAAAGTGGCCCTCAAGTCAAAAAAGGTTGGGAACCTCTGATTTAGAGATTTTGAGTCGCATATAGCTTACGTGTTTGACACCATCGCCTTTCATGCTAATTTATGATGATGATGATGATGATGATGATGATGATGATGATGATGATGATGATGATGATGATGATGATGATGATGATGATGGTGCTCTGCCCGAAGGCAGGTTCATTGGCTTTACGCCCCTGGGGATGAGATGAGTGAGGTGGTTTCCCGTTGCCTTCCCCCCAGACAATGATGGGTACGCAACTTGCCCAAGGTCGCTCCGCAGGAGCTTGCGCCCCTGCGTCCCACACGTGCTAGCCCGAGATATCTAAATCTCTGAATGTCAACTCCCAGCCCGGGGCTTGAACCGCAGTCCGTTGCAACCAACAGGCGAATGCAGCTCGCACTTACCGGTGTAGCCAGTTTTAATTTATAATAGGTAGTTAATTTACAATAGCTAATAAAGGCAGTGTAATTTGAGTCCACTCTTGGCAGCACTTTCTGTGTCAATTGTTTGACTCTGTGTTCATGTTTTCAGCTCTAAAAGTAAGCTTATACTTTTAATTGGATAACTTCTATATTATGAAATAGACAACAATGTGAGTAGTCTTCATCAGGCACTCAATTATGATGCTCTCTTTGGAAGTTGTTTAAAAGCTGCTTTTTGACTCCTATGTGGTAATAAGTAATTTCTTTGATCTATAAAAATTATGATCTCAATAATTTCAACATCTATTTTAATTCATTTCTTTACAGCAACTCTTGATAAATCTTATCTGTGTCATTCTGCTCTGATTACCACAATAAACGAAAATACATGTGTCATCAGTAGTTTTCTCTAGTTCAACTATTATTGAGGTCCTTGTCCGTATTATATCAGAATTTGTGTTAAAGTTAAGCATGTAATAAAGAGCCTTTAGTGTAACAAAGAATCCCTGTAGATAGAAATCAGGACTATCAAAAGAACATAGCAATGTGTTGACTTTCTAGTACAATAATCTTCATTTAATCACCCAATCTGACACACCGCAGAATGATTACAAGTACATGTTATACGAAATACGGCCCACTATAGCACGACACGCAGATCGGTTTTACAGCAGTGGGCTCGGTAGCTTAACACTAATGGCCTAAGTGCTGGATCACTTCTGGTCGGCCAAGCCAGAAGCGGGAGGGGCTATCTTTATTTTTAGCAGAACCCGAGTCAAGCAACTCAACAGCAAAGTGCCAATGGCAGCTAACAGAAATTTAAAGTAGATTTATAGTAAAGGTTTATGGTCATCGATCTCAGGGACTAACGAGACAAATACTATTGTGATGGTCAATTGTTCATAAAAATATATAACAAACCATTATCATCACTGTAGAAGTCAGACATACTTGTCAGTCGTGCTTGAGTAAAAGAATGTTGCATTTCTGTTAAAACTAGTCATAGGTCCAAAAATGTAGCTAAATTAGCATTATACTCAAAAAGACGATGAAATTTCGTAAAATCCAAAACTTCAAACACGTTGTGCTAGTCCTAAATATTTTTCTATCGGGATAATTTTTAGGCTGCATCAGTCTTTTGCCAAGTGGCACCAAATGGGGGTTGGGGAAAGAACAAAAATGAAGTTGAAAATTTGCCATTACAGATGCGACCACCCTAATATATACAGGGTGGCCCAGCATAAATGTCCCGACTTTGCACGCGTATAACTTCGCCAATTTTTAACATTTATTTATACTTAATACATGAAATTAAAGGTATTTCACTCTAGTGTTAACTCTAAAAAAGTCGAACTGATGCTAATTTAGGTTTTAATTATATACTTGGAGCAGCGCTAGCTACCATTTTTTGTCATTACTGACGCATTATGACGCCGTTTCCCCGGGAAATTCTATCGTTTTTTGCTAAAACGCGCGTAGACACGATCATTTTGGGTGTTTGTAGGGTCCCTACCATGAATATCTTCTAATCGCAAAACCAGGTACTTTCAATTTTACCAACAGCCGTGCACTGCCATGCGCTGCTTCAGACGCTTGCACGCTGCCAGCCGTTTCTTTGCGTAAGAACTGGAGAGTTCGCTGTACTTCTCGTCGACAGCTATAACTTAGGTCTATAATCTTTTCCAATACGTTATTCAGTGCTTCTAAGACTGCCTGTTTTGCGCTGAATTTGCATGCAGGGCCTACCCTGGTCATTGTCTTGACTGCAAATGTACGCGGACACACTGTATATATATATATATAGTTTGCTGCAAGCGCGCCGCCACCGCGTTCACTCTCGGTAGCCCCTGCACCACCGAGAGCCTTCTGCTGCCCAGGACCCGGGAGGTACTCTGTTTTACCAGGATCCCGGGAGTCTCCTGAGTCACTGTTGGCTGCAAGCGCGCCGCCACCGCGTTCATTGACGAGCGACGAAGACTCTGACACTGACGCCTGCGTACAGCTCGGTATCGTCCGACCCACTCTCTGCCCCGTCTGGGGTCACCGAGTAGGCGACGTCCTGAGTAAGAGGATGGCCAACTCTCAACACAGGGTTCGTTGTCCCACGGGCAGAGGGTCCTTGCCGGGCGCCACCCTTCGCGGCTGCGGTCTTCGTCTTCTTGCCCGACTTGTCGGTATCCTTTCGCACCACGCTGCATTTCGCAGCCACCGAACCATCGCCACCAGCGGGGACTACAGCACATGTTCCACATCCCACCGACCACAAGGCCCTGAACCACGGCCATTCTAATGGGCACAACCCGAGGATGCACCCAGACCACTTTCCCATCTCGTCACGAATGAGGTAACGGAGAGATGACCAACGCTGCGAACACACTAGCGGGCAGAGTAAATCTGAAACCCGGGAGTGATCGATACCAGCAGCGGCCAAAACTCTCACCTTCCGCAACGGCACACGCGCCACCGCCTTGTACAAAGTACGCGGCGAGCGCCTTGGGTGCTTGCCTCACCCATCGAACTGTCGGCAACAACAGTCGCTTGCCCGAGACTTGGTCTTCTCGGCCGCTCGGAAGAGCGGATCGGTAGATGCTGTCCGTTTTCCCAGAACTCAAGAAAAAAATAAAAGACCTGGCGGTCTTGGGGAACAGGTAACTGGTAACCCTGTCTCCGAAGAGACTTATTACTTGTAGGACAGTCTACCGGCGCCGTTCGCCCTTACTCTCAGCAGCTACGGACCTCAGCGTAAAGTCCCTAAACACAAACTTGGTCTTATCGCTCAGGTTTTACTCTGCTTCCCAAACCCCTTAGCTTGCTAAGACTCTTAGTCCAACGACACTCCTCTACCCAGGGAGAGCAACAAAATATCAACCGTTTAACTGACAAACCCGAGAAATCTGATGACCCAATGAATCAATTTATTACTGTCGCCCTTGCAGTAACCGAGGAGCACCACGAGACTCAACTGTCGGCAACCCAGTGCCGAACAGTTTACGTGTACTGACTCGCGGGTATAATTTCTTTGAACGTGTCTCACTGAAACATCGATCTCATGCGAACACCTGGAGTCGCAACGTCCCCAACAAGAAACCACGTAACCGAACACGTTACGTTAAATAACTCACAACGATCGGCCACACGGCAGGATCGTGAATATGACCTGGTACGTTCGTTGCAGATAGGAGCCCAAACCAGTGCTGCAGAACCGTCGACACAGGTTTGTGTAACCCAGACTAGAAACTCAGGAGACCGAAACCGTCACAGGATACTGCGATCACCCACTAGGCAGATCAGGAATACTATATCCTTTCCTGAGCTGTCGCCCACAGCAGGAAGCTTAAACCCCGTGAGATCGATGACAAGGACACCGAAAGTTCTCACAACCGAAAGCGTCGAGGATCTCTGGAGATTTGCGCGAAACAGGATATCTGTTGCGCAGGACGAAGCCTGATTTTTTAAACACTCAAAAACAGCTCCAAGCATAATTTTTTTAAATCCCCAGGGATCCTATGTACCATTGTACCTCGGGTAAAAAATAAATAAAATAAAGTTAATCCGCATCCTAACTTTGTCCTCTGGTCACTGGTGAACTGAGAAAGAGCTGTTTTCTGATGCAACGTCTTTCTGTAACCGTTCAGCGTTTCAACTCGGTTGCCTTTCGAGGCACTTTAGCTGAGTCGGTTCCAGAGTAGATATAACAGTAGCTACTGCCTCCCTAGTGTAGTGTACTTCCTGTTTTGGATGTAAAAAATAATAATAATTTTTCTTTAATTCAAAGCCTGCAAACGCATGTAGAAGTTTGTTTGTATACGCACTTGTTATAGCGCCTCTTCCAGCCGACAACCGCTACTCAGAGGCGCTCCCGACTACAGCGCGGACACTGCATCGGAGTTTCTCGCCGAAGCGCTGAGCAATTGTGAGTGAAGGACTTGCCCAAGGTGACTTACGCGGCGAGGTGGATTCGAACCTCGAACCTTCCGGCTTCAAGGCAACGACGCGACCACTACACCACCGCGTTATGCAGTAATATTAATTAACATCAAACTGGCCTGCAATAAACGGCACTAATTGCAGCCTACAAGTATTTCCGCCCAACGGGCGTTACCTCTCGCTCGCTACGCCAGTGTGTTATCCATCTACTGGGCCCTTTCCAATGTTTTCCCCGTGGTTGAAGTGTGAGCAGACAGGCAGAGTGATTGGAACAGACCATCGAGATCGAGCAGGACGAGGCAGAGGCATACCCGTACACTGTACAGTGTCCTCGCCTCATTTAGAGACTGGTTGTTGACCATGCCGATTTCATCTTGTGGGCTGTGTTTTGACAATAAGGCCTTCCGGGTGGCTGCTGGCCTTCGCCTCGGCCTGAAAGCTATCCGGGGATGAAATAATCTATCCCCCGGATAGAATTAACCGGTCTATACTATCCGGGGAATAGACCATTCTATCCCCTTATGAAAAATGCGCATAATGAAATTTGTATTCTGTAATCAAAATTTAAAGTGACTAATTGCTTTAAGTGTCATAAGCAATGCTCAGATAAAGGCAACTCGAATTTATTTAATCATCATCATCAAGGTCCTTGGGCTAAATGCCCGTAGGGGTCCGACGCAACTGTCTGTCTGAGTCTTTCTCTCGTCATGTTGCCCAGCTTCAACCGGTCCGGTCAGCAGGTCCATACCATTAAACATCTTGGAGCAGCTAGACCACCTTGTCTGATTGAAGATAATATTGGGAGAGAGGCGTGAAGGACAACCTGGGTCAATGCCCGTATGTGTCCCACGCCTCTTCCCAGACTCTTTCCACTGGTCTGTCCTGACCGGCCTGTGCATGTCAGCTCCACATCATGACACCTTGAAGCAACTGGGTCACTAAGTCACTTGTTTTAGCGGATTTCAATCGTTTTGGTCTTTTACTGCCAGTGCATCGCCACCCATCTGGCTTCCTCATTTTGTTTGGGCTTAGGCCGGCACAGGGACGTTGTTGGTTCCCTGTGGCAGAGGATGGATGCAGTTTAACGTCAAGCCCAGGACATCAAATTTATTTAGTGACTCTGAATGTCTTTAAGCGTTTTAAATGTTCTAAGTGCTCTAAAAACAGGGCAAAACAAATTATCTAGTAAACATAGGGTCTACCTGTTAGTGTCATTGTTCAAAACATATCAGATGAAAATTAATTTGCAAAAAAATACACGCGAAGTGGTTTTTTCGACTTTTTTATATTAATTTGAAGGACACAATTAATACGGAAATACTCTATTTCGTGACACCGGCCCTGCCACGGCCCGGTCCCTTAGCAATTGTTTTTTTTTCTAAACTATTTACTAGCGACATAATTATTTCGAATTAATTTGTCAATCTCATACGCGCAATCAATGCGTTTTTTCATAGACTCGCAACATAAAAACCTTAAAAAATTAAGCATCAAAAACTGTTATTTTGTAAAAAAAATAATTATTCCTAACTATTCCGATTTACATTGATTTTAGATAAATAGAAATATTATTATTTATTCGTAGAGTTTACAGGTAAATTCAGCATGTACGTCGTTCGATGCGGCCGATAAATGTCTTATTTCAATCTCTACTCATGCGCAATGTTTTATGATAACCTCCTGTCTCCTCAGCCACTCCCCTCTACTAACGTCTATGTATGGCTGAATGTTGACTGCCATTGTCTTTTCTAGCATAAGTATATATAATCAATCATCATTCGGTAAAATGCGATCTAACTCTGAAGAGGATTCAATGGCAAGCGGAGAATTCCGGTGCACTCTGAAAGAACTGAAGGAACTGATGCAAACCAGAGGGTCGACCGGATACCAACAGATACAAACGAAGTACAACGGTGTTAGTGGATTGTGCAAAGCGCTACAAACTTCTCCAATCGAAGGCGAGGAATATACGTTTTCTGTTGAAAATCTTTGCCGTCTTTCTGACTTGATAATGCCGCTTTGAAACTGCTGCTTAGAAAAGCTATAAATCAGCCCTGCATACTTTATCGCATCGATAAAATGTCTGGCAGGAAATGTTCGAAGGGGTACTCCACATTGTTGCTTTTATAACGCACGTACAGGTATCTGACAAAAGTGCAGTCAGCACGGGTCCAACTACCGCTATGGGCCAAGTCATATAAGAAGCCGAAAAGCGAATGTTCTGGAAAATTAAGTCACAGTAAACTGAGTCTCACTGAGTTTAACCGGGAGTCAGTTTGCGGTTGTGTATTTCATATTCCGTTGTAGTTTAAACGAAACGAGTCGACCATGTTTAATGTAGGCCTCATTTTTCGACGCAACACAGTTGATTCAACTGTGTTGCGTCGAACAATTACTGCAGTTTAACTCAGCATAATTTTTTTACGATGATCGAGAAAAGTGTCGGCTGTTGATAGTGATTTACAAAAGAAGCCGGGTGTGAGTTAGGGAGGACGCCGGAGTTTTTTTCCCCTCTCCGCTGACTTCAATTTTTCCGATGACTATTCATTATGACTGTTATCGTAGCATGGACAGACCCGGCTCAATTTCAACCCTGGCTGTTTAAATTGAAAGGCAAATCGATTTAGAAGGCTCTTGTCATAGCGCCCTTACTCAGAGGCGTTCCCGACTACAGCGCGGACAAGCCCTACACGGCGAACGGAACATGCAACCTGGTGCAAGTCAATGAGGACACCCACCGCGCCCAACGATAGTAATAATAACGTTTGTTTATTATTAGAAAGTGACAAGTGCCCAGTAAGAATAGGAACTGCCAGCTGCTGAAAAGCTTTGTAGAATCCGAATTTGAATGCTATGACAATGTTATCATCTATTTTTAATTATGCATACTAAGGCTAAAGCAAATCAATTTAGAACATGAACATGAACGCTGATTATTAAAAATATGTCTAATTAGGTTTGGATGGATCAGAGAGAGATATTGAGAGACGAAAACAAGAGTTTGGCCGTAATGAAATCCCTCCAAAGCCGCCAAAGTCATTTTTACGCCTTGTATGGGAGGCCAGTCAGGACGTCACTCTACTTATTCTCATAATCGCTGCTATTCTGTCGATTGGCTTATCATTCTACCATGCGCCGCCAGAAAATGGTTAGTATTAGTCTTAGTCGTTTCCTTTCCTTTAACTTTGAACGCTTATGTAACGCTGTTGAGCTTGTTTAGCAATGCTTACAAAACAGGCGTAGCTCTCGAAAGTGCAATGATCGTCACCCGTTAGCCTAGTCGTTATTTAAAAATTATTAAAGCGCCACTGTTTAGCATAATATTGTGTTTTTCGATCAGACAAACAAGATTGCTAGCCTGCTTCACTCTGTGCGCCAGCATATATTCACTGCTAAGATAGGTGTTCGGGACTTGGAATGAGGCGAAGTTGCTGAAGAGGGTGTTATTAGATTTCGAAGGAAGATGGATAGATTATCTAAGCCAGAATAAGGTGGGTGATTTAAATAATGACAGCAAAGGTGTGTATTCGGATTTTTATAAAGCGGATATGTCTTATGGCCTCGACCTATGGCCAGATCCTTCACCACCGCTCACCTGTTTGAATGGACGCCACGCCATTTAAGTCCCCGTGGACCGTGTTAGCCCGAGATTTTTAATCTCTGAAATAGCCACCTTCGGGATTCGAACCGCGACCCTCACGCTCTCTTCCACAGAGGCGCGGCCGACAACTCTCTTACCGATGTAGCTAACGTGAGCTAGAGGAACTGAAATTAGCGAAATTCTGTATGCATTACAATTATATACGTTGTCTATACACACATCGTATGTAACTGAATCTGTGAGAAAATCGATTGTCAACTATTTCTAGGTAATTTCTTATTTCTCGAAGTTGTACATTGATCCTCTCGTTAGACAAGCCCTGGCCAATCGGCCATTGATCAAGCGCGGCTCCTCTCCGGTGTCCGAACACCATGTCTCCATCAAATCTGGTCATCTGTTCACGATTCTCTGGGAGCCATGCTGGGAAACATGATGTTCGGCGTGATACTCCTCGGTGATCCTCTTATTACTTAAATTATTTTTCGGTGTGTGTCCTTCGCACCATGAAACGGGAAATATGTGGCACTACGCTCTGACACATCATCATCATCATCATCATCATCATCATCATCATCATCATCATCATCATCATCATGGCTTCGGTGTCTCTGGTACTGCTTTAAACTGGTTAGCGTCTTATCTGGGTAACAGGAATCAGCAGGTGGGCATCGGTACCGCTCGGTCTGAACCCACTGTTTGCACTGCTGGAGTTCCACAGGGATCTGTCCTTGGGCCTCTATTATTCACCGTCTTTACCTCCCCAATTAATCGCATAGCTAATCATTTTGGTGTCCAATTACAGCAGTATGCGGATGACACTCAGCTCTATATTGCTCTGTCACACACTGATCAGTCCGGTAAACTTAAACTTGAGGAGTGCCTGTCATCTTTATATGCCTGGTTCTGTTTTAATTCTTTGGCTATAAACCCAAACAAGTCTGAGGCAATTTTGTTCGGGTCACGACAACGCCTGCGTTCTTTTCCTTCACTTTCCAGCATCGACCTCGCAGGCTCCGCAGTACCGTTATCAGATTCTGTTAAAACTCTTGGGGTTACCCTGGACAGTATGCTTACTTTTCGGATGCATGTAACTAACATTTGTAGATCTTGCTTTTATCACATCAGGGCAATACGCCACATTAGGTCGGCTCTGACTAAGGATATGTCGAAGACTTTAGCTTGCGCCCTTGTCTCCTCTCGCCTTGATTACGCTAATGCGATTTTTTTGGCATTTCAGACTATGAGCTACATAGGCTGCAACGCATCCAAAATTCTTTAGCTCGGGTTGTGTTGCGTGTCCCACTACGATCAAGTTCCTCAGTTTTACTTCATCAGCTGCATTGGCTTCCTGTCGAGTTTAGGATTAAATTGCCTGTTTAACCTACAAATCCCTCTCTACCGGAACACCTCCCTTACCTTCAGTCACTGCTTACTCCTTATATTCCTCCTCGTTGCCTGCGATCATCAAACATGGGTCTTTTAGTTGAACCTCGATGCAGAACTGTTATGGGCTCGCGTGCATTCCATGCCTCTGCTCCCAAAGAATGGAATCTACTTCCACTCTCTCTTCGTTGCTCAAATTCACTCCCTACCTTCAAAAAACGGCTCAAAACTCACTATTTCTCTTTGGCTTTCAAGCACATGGACCTTTAACTGCATCTTCCTCTGGCGGCTAACTATCCGCGCCTCAGATACACACATTGGTGTGACCTTGCGCGCGTAATAAATATATGTAATAATAATAATAATAATGATGCTCTTAGGCATAATAACACAACAAACGGCAGCTGCTACAATGATCGTTTACAACACCCGATACAGCAAGGCGGCAGGATTCTTAAGCACATCCCCAAAGGTGCCCGCTTTGCGTGCTCTAAAGCTCTCACGACAATCTTGCAAACCATCTGTGATAAACCGGAAAAAGTCGAGTCTTGGCGCAAATTACTGTGGTTCGCAGCTAACATCCTGGAGCAGCCACAGCGAGCAGGTCGGAGACGGAACCTTGCGAATATAGTAGAAAAGCGATTGGACGGACAAGTGTTTTATCGAACGGAGGACTTGAGTGAGAAATCTAGAGTCAGCGGGCATCAAAGTAAGGCATGGAATGCGAAGGATCTGGTCCTGGCAGCGGTCAATTCCAAGCTGGAAGAGGGCAACATTCGTGCTGCCACACGGATCCTCTGTAGCCGCGACTTCCCGGTCAGAGCAACGAACGAAACTCTGGCCTCAATCCAAGAAAGACATCCGTCGGACGCCTGGAGCGCCAATCTAGCACTACTGCCTGATACGGCAGAGACCACACCCATCCAGATCACGGAAAAAGACGTTGAGGATGCGGTCAGATCTTTTCCGGTGGGATCGTCTGGAGGTCCGGATGGCATGCGTCCCCAGCACCTGTTGGAACTACTGAAGAATCGTGAGTCTTCGGAGGATCTCCGCCGAGCCCTGACAGATTTCGTCAACGTTATGCTGAGGGGCGAATGTCCGCAAGATATCCGCAGTCTGATGTTCGGAGGCAGTCTCATCGCCCTCTCTAAGAAAACCGGTGGACTCAGACCAATCGTCATTGGTTACGTGTGGAGAAGGCTTGCGGCTAAATGTGCTAACAAGTAAGTTGGCGTCCCTCTTTGCTCCCATCCAGGTCGGCATTGCCACTCCAGGTGGTGCAGAGGCGGCGGTTCACGCGGCCAGGGCTTTTGTAACCGACAGGACAGAAGATCAGATCTTCATTAAGCTGGACTTCGCCAACGCTTTCAACACCATGCGAAGAGATGTGATGCTGCAAGCAGTACACGATACTATTCCCGAGCTGTACGCCTTCGTTCACCAGGCATACTCATCCGAGTCCCTTCTTCAGTTCGGGGCTTTCGAGGTTCGGTCCCAAATGGGACCCCAACAAGGCGATCCTTTAGGGCCCTTGCTCTTCTGTCTACCACTGCAGCCCTATTTGTGCACAATGGAGGCCGACTTCCGGCTGGGATTTCTGGACGACATCTCTCTAGGAGGCAAAACTGACAACATTCTACACGATCTTGCCTCAATAGCAGATCTGGAACAATCTTTAGGCATTCATCTAAACCGGCATAAATGCGAATACCTCTCAGATGGCGAGTGCAAGGATGATGCTCTTATCGGCTTCCAGCAAGTTGACCGAGATTCTCTAACTCTGCTAGGGGCACCATTGTTCAGAGGGAAAGCCCTGGACCGAGTACTGGAGAACCACAGCAACACGCTAGAGCTGGCGTTGAAAGATCTTGCTTGTCTCGAAACACAGGGCGCTCTCATGCTATTACGATCTTGCTTTGGAGCGCCGAAACTTATGTACCTACTTCGTTCGGCCCCATGCTGGGGACATCCCCTATTGGACACGATCGACGCCCAGATGAGAAGTGGCCTTCAGAGGATTATTAACATCGATCTCAATGACATTCAGTGGCTACAAGCCACACTGCCTATTAGGGATGGCGGTCTCGGCGTGAGACGGGTCACGATGCTGGCTTCTTCAGCTTTTTTAGCGTCATCTGCATCGACCAAGACTCTCAGGATGGCCATCCTTGACCGCGAAGAACTGCTGGATGTCTACGAGAATGAAATCTACGAGGCTCGCAGTTCAACGTTGCCTGGAGATGAGGGGTCAGCATGGAATAAACAGAAGACATGGGACAGACCCTTGATCGACCAAGACACTGCGATGGTGTGGTCCGCGAACAGCGACCCGCTCAACCGAGCCAGACTGGGAGCAATCTCAGCGCCTCACGCCGGGGACTGGCTATCCACCGTACCAGTTGCTTCGTGCGGTCTAGGCCTTAGCAACGAGGCAATGCGGGTGGCGATCGGCCTACGCCTGGGTCTCAACCTGTGTGCCCCACATCAGTGCCAATGTGGCGAGACGGCGGACCCCGGGGGCCACCATGGGCTGGTGTGCAAGAGATTGGAAGGCCGATCAAGCCGACACTTTGCTATGAACGACATCGTATGGAGATCACTCAAAAGAGCGGACATCCCAAGCTCAAAAGAACCCCCCAGGGCTCCTTCGCACCGACGGTAAGAGGCCAGATGGGGCGACGCTCATTCCGTGGGCTGGAGGAAAATACATGACCTGGGACGCAACCAGCATACATACTTGCGCCGTATCATACATAAATAAGTCAGCGACAACACCTGGGAGTGCCGCTGAACTGGCCGCCTCGCGCAAAATAGCAAAGTATGCAGAGCTCCCCGCAACACACAACTTCGTGCCAATACCTTTAGAGACATTAGGTCCAATAAATTTGTCAGGTCGTGAGTTCCTTTTGGAATTAGGTCGTCGGCTGACTGAAGCCACGGGCGACCCTCAGGAGACCAAATATCTGTTTCAGCGCCTGTCCATCTGTACGCAGCGCTACAACGCAATAGCGTTTAGAGGGACCTTTATGCATGACACCGGGGACGAGGTCCTAGATTCATAGTTGCATTTAGTACTCTTCGGAGTAGATGTTAGAATAGGAAATTGTCTGTTTTACAATAAAGGAAGTTGTTTAATAATAATAATAATAATAATCATCATCATCATCATCATGAACCGTGGGCTAATCGCACCTACGTGTCTGATACAGCATCCACGGTTTCACACTCAAATTGTTTCTAATTGTTTTGACCCTTTCGTATCTAACTTGTTTTTCATCAATTTTATGAAAAACAACTTAGCTGCGAAATATTTAATGTTGATTGCAGCATAAATAGTACGCATTTTTCAATAATCATACTTCCTCGTGTATTGGGACTGAACATCCTGCTTACACCGGCGCAGTCGCTTAAGGATTCACCCTAAAGGAATTTGTGAAACTGCTCCCGTAATAACGTGTTTTCCGTTCAGATGGTCAGATTGTCCGATATAAAAATAAAAACAAGATTGCTAGCCTGCCTTCACATCACATGTGGAGCCAGGAACACAGCGTCCTACAAGCTAGATAACCAACTCTTATAGACGTCATTAGACACGGGTTATACCTGAGAGAGATGAGGGACCATAACAGACGGAATTACAGCAATGCTCATTGTGCTAGATAAATCTTAAATTCGCTTGAGCCCTTGTTTGGAATAAATGCAAAGTTGGAATCCACGTGGGAACAATGAAACAAGGGGCTTTCAGGCAGAGCGAAGTTGGTGGAGAAAGATACGTTTATGGTAATGCTTGACAGACTGGTGGACATACTAACCTTACGTGTTGCATCAAGAGATATTCAGTTGTGGGCTACAGGCTTGCAGTTCTCCGTGTTGGTGGGGGTGCACATATTTGGTGATTGCAGTGGAGAGAAAGGTTGCACATTGTGGACTTCGTATAGGAACAGTCGACCTCCCGGAGATAGAAAAACAATTGTTACAGAAGGAAAGGCAAGCAAAAGGAGGAGTATGAAAAGTCATATGCAAATCACAGAAGATAGAAGTAGATCTCGCTACTCAGAGGCGCTCCCGACTGCAGAGCGGACACTGCATCGAAGTTTCACACCGAAGCGTTGATGACAAAGATCCATGTTTCACGCGCACAGAAAGAGTATTTTGGGCTGAAGATATAATAATAAAAAGAATAATAATAAAAATAATATTTTCTTTGATGAAGCGCCTGCATAACGCACTGCGCTTTACATTTACAAGTTATGCAGTAATCTTAATTAATCTTAACTACTAACAGAACAGACAACTTTGCAATTGCACAGTGTTAATAGCAGCCTACAAAGCATATCCGCCCAACGGGGGCTCGAACTCACTACCTCTCGCACTCTTGGCCAGCGTGTTAACCATTACTCTACCGGGCCCCCCGATGAAAGATGAGGTTGATTCGAACCTCGAAATATCCTTCAAGGGAACGACGCCACCACTACACCACCGCGCTCCAACATCATCATCAGCGTTCATGAGAATTGTTCAAACTGCACAACTGTGCACTGTAACCAGTTGCGCTCAGTCAACAGGATTGTTGAATTAAGGAAAATTATTATTATTATTTTGTATGTTTTAAATTAATTTTTGTCTTTATTTTTTGTTTACTTTTTTGCCCCAATGTGCCCCAGGGACTTCATTACCGCCTATTATAAAATCACAGTCTATTATTATTATTATTATTATTATTATTATTATTATTATTATTATTATTATTATTATTATTATTATTATTATTATTATTATTATTATTATTATTATTATTATTATTATTATTATTATTATTATTATTATTATTATTATTATTATTATTATTATTATTATTACTATTATTATTATTATTATTATTATTATTATTATTATTATTATTATTATTATTATTATCCTATACGAAACTCATCAATTGATGGCAAACCCTCCAGCTAAGGACGTCATGTATTTAAAGAGCTCTTCGACGTGAGCTCTTTAAAGTTGTCTTCAAATTTCTTTTTTTTCCGACCATTAAACGAAAAAGTAATATTTGGTTTTCGTTAAGTCCAGTAAAGTAAGTTTGTTTTCATAATAGTTTCATATTTGGGCTTTCCATCTTTTGGAATTTTATGATGAAAATCAGACCTGTTATTACGTGTCTTTTACTTTTTCATCATAAAATCCTCACCACATGAAATCACCAATATATGAAAAACTGGGAATTATCATATGTGCGGGACACCCCGATTGCGATTAATTGATTTAATCCCTATCTAGATATATCAGTTTTTGTTCACAACTCGCCGGAACGACAGAGGGAAATTTAAAATTGTTTTACGTAAGTTATTATTCGTCTCTTCTAAAGCAATGTCCAAACCGTGCGCATGCGCGGCAGCGCAGGTTACAGTTTAATAAGCGGAGACGCCTACTGGCCGATGGGCTCTAGGTCGCATCATAGATGCGTGCATGATAATGTTGTTCGTGCATTCTGTAGGGTAATTGAATGGCAGACAATCCCCGGTAAATGCAGATCGCTGGCGAGCGTGTTCCGATATCATCATCATCATCATCATGATCATCATCATCATCATCATCATCATCATCATCATCATCATCATCATCATCATCATCATCATTATCATCATCATCGTCGTCGTCGTCGTCGTCGTCTTCATCATCATCATCATCATCGTCGTCGTCGTCAACATCATCGTCATCATCGTCATCTTCACTATCCACATTATCGTCATCATCATCATCTGCATCTTTAACTTCACTATCATCGCCGTCATCATCATTATCATCATCGTTGTAGTCGTTATCGTCATCTGCTTCTTCGTGAAATTCTTTATCATCGTCACCACGGACGATCATCATCAGCATCAGCATCGTCGTCATCATCATCATCATCATCATCATCATCATCATCATCATCATCATCACCTTCATCATCATCATCATCAGCAGCAGCAGCAGTAGCAGTAGCAACAGTGTTATGTGCAACTGTCGTTGTGAAAACTCGTCAAGTCAAAGGCATTGGAGTTGATCAGGACATAATGATTTCGAAACTTACCAAAAGCTCTTCGAAATTAAAATCAGTTATAATAGAGTCCAGTGAGATTGTGCAAACAGCCAAACCATCCACAAGTGTTTAACTCTGCACTGAAGCATTTCTGCTTATTGGTCATCTCATTCCTGAGTTAGCCCCCTTGTGGCTTTCAACTGGGTCTATGCTCCTCCTCCTCCTTGCCTTTCTCCTCCTACTTCCTCTTCTCTCCCACCTTATTCTCCTCCTCCTTCTCCTCCGGTCCTCTTCCTTCACCTCCACCTCCTAACATACAGGCATGCAGACATACAAACATATAGCCAAGATGTCTAAATAGTCTAAGATAGACACACATAACGACGGCCAGACGGGAAGACATTTAGACGGACAGATAGACATGCATACAGACGGTGAGAACAGACGGGTGGACGGACAAGCAGATAGCCAAACGCACATATATACGCAGGGATAGATGCACAAACATACTTATGGCTTACGTACAGTCGCAGAAGCGGACTGTCATCGATACGGGGAGAAAGACATTCAGAAGTACAAAGCCACAAACCAATAGGCAGTGCAAGACATAATGACGCTCAGATAATATTATACAGATAGTTCAGATCGGCTGTGCGCCGTGTGCGGGCTTCTTAGCTTGGCTAACAGCGCGTTATCACAGTATGACGCTAATGCACAGCTGGCCTCCAGCTGATTGGCGACACTGGACTGTTCTACCGGCCAAGACAGAGGATAGGAGCACTGTTATTATTAAAAAAAAGGTCGTCAGAAATTTTGGCGGCGAAAATGGGAATTTTTCATGAGATTTCGGTCGAGGCTTCAGCCCCCCCCCGAAACTGAAATCCTGTCGTAGGCTAATCACTTTGGAGAATTGCAATGCTTGTAGTTCATGGAGACATAAAGTGTCGTTCTCATAAGCCTTGTTTTAATACGATGTTATTTATTCGATGTATGTTACCCACCACGGCATATTCATCCTGTTTATACGAAATGTTATTATACTAATTAATTATAATTAGACTATCGTCTGCTGCGACATTTTGATTTTGTGCATCCGTGTCATTATAAACTGATTCGGCTAGAGGCTCCTATTCAGTCGTATGCAGTGACATGCATAATTATGCAATTTCAGATGCAACGATAGACAAGAGGTTTCTTTCTGACTTACTTATCCGCACATGCTTACTAAAACGGTTTACCAATCGCACATACTTACTAAAACGGTTTGCCAATCCTTTTACAATCAAATATTTTTCATATATCTTCTCGTGGAGCATCTCCCAATAATATTGTCTAATTTACACCCCCTCACCTCTTGAAACCAAGATTTCGTTAGATAACCAACGACCTTCTGGCAACAATCGCCAAAGCACGCTACATCGACCAGGGAAGGGTTTGGGTATGGATGTCGTTGTCATCATCACCATCATCATCATCATCATCATCATCATTATCATATTCATCATCATCATCATAATCATCATAATCATCATAAGCATCATCATCATCATCATCATCATCATCATCATCATCATCATCATCATCATCATCATCATCATCATCATCATCATCATCATCATCATCATCATCATCATCATCATCATCATCATCATCATCATCATCATCATCATCATCATCATCATAATCATCATCATCATCATCATCATCATCGTCATAGTCATCGTCATCGTCAACATCATCTTCATCATCGTCATCGTCGTCGTCATCGCTATCGTTAGCATTACCACTACTACCCTCACTCTACCGCCACCACCACCACACCAAAAACAACAACATTGTCATCAATATCATAATCCTCATTTTAATCATCATCACCATCATCACCATCATCATCACCATCATCATCATCATCATCATCATCATCATCATCATCATCATCATCATCATCATCATCATCATCATCATCATCATCGTCATCATTATTGTCACCACCACCACATCTACCACCAACAACACTACCACCACTCCAGCACCACCAATACCACCACCACCACCACCAATATTATCATCACCACCACCAGCAACAACAACAACAGCAACAACAATACGAACAACAGGAACAACAATACAATAGATCATAGATCATCGTGTTCGTCAGCATCATCGTTATCACAATCATCATCATTATTTATCTTCCTTATAATCTTTATTTTCAATATCGTCGTTAACATTTTGAATAATATGTAAAATTAGTATCACAATCAATGTCATCACCATCATCATCGTCGTTGTCATCATCATAATCACCATCATCATCGTCATTATCACAATCATCATCATATTTATCTTCGTCATCTTTATCTTCAATATCGTCGTAAAAATGTTAAAAAATAACTAAAATCAGTATCATGATCATCATCTCATCTTCGTCGTCATCATCATTATCAAAAGCCATATAAGTCGTCATTGTAATCAGCATTATTATCATCGTCGTTGTCGTGGCCGTCAAAATATAGTGTATAGGTAAAATCAGTGTCATAATCAGGGTCTTTATCATCGTCATCTTTATCATCATCATCATCGTCGTCGTTGTTGTCAGGCGCCCTTGTAACGGCATGGCTCTGTCAAGGTGCCATTAAAATTGTCACTGTTATCATCGTCATGATCATCATCATCATCGTCGTCGTCGTCATTATCTTCGTCATAATCATCATTATCATAATAATCATCACGGTCATCATCATAGGCTCCACAATCATTCCCATTGTGGAATTCTTTGTCAGAACCATCATCGTATTTATTTTCATCATCATCACCATCATCGACTTCAGTATCGTCATGATTGTGAGTATAGCCAATATGATCAGTGTCATCATCATTATCATAACCATCGTCGTCACCATCACGATCATCATCATCGTCAAAATCATCATACAGGGGCCGGATTAAGGCATCCATAAATCAATCAATCATAATTTATATAGCACCACTTCAAGGTACCTACTCAAAGGCGCTCCCGGTCGAGATCAAGCGAAAAACAGTCTTCAACAGTTTCTGAAGTTGAGAACAGCTTGGGAGGTGTCGCGTAGTTAAAGACGTCCATTTCTGCAGGTTGTTGAACCACCCACAGAGAATAAAACCGCCTCTGCATTGTTGCAGAGCGAGTGGAAGGAACCATTAGGTCACTATGGACAGCAGAGCGCAGTGCGCGGCGGCCTATGCAAGTGGAAAGAGGGAGGCAAAGCTCACACAGAAAATAGGGTGCCCAGTCTGATAAGCATCGCCACACCAAAGATGATATCCTAAATGAGATGCGCTGCGGGAAAGGAAGCCAGTGCAAGACCTCACGCATATATTTGGTATACACGGTCGTACTTGGTGAACCCCCCAATAAGTCGTGCGGCAGCCTGGTGGACCCTCTCCAACCTCTCAATCCGAACCCGCGGTAGACCAGCAAATATGGAGGCGCAGTAGTCGAGGCTGCTCAACACAAATGCATGGACAAGAGAAGCTGCAACTTTAGAAGTCAGAGAGCGAGCAATGACCCTGAGCTGCCGCAGTTGGTATGGTGGCAGCTACGTCACACCAGATCTATATGAGATGCAAGGGTGAGTTCAGAGACCAGGAGCACCCCAAGGTCGCGGCAAAAAAAGTCATAGATGGGAACTGTGAAGGTCGAGCCCTCATCATCATCGGTTTGAGCTTAGCCTGTTGCCTAGTGCCCAATCAAATGAATTGGGATTTTTGGGCGTTGAGTCGGAGTCAATTTGAGGACATCCAATCTGTGAGGACCCCCATTGCTCGTTGCATGTTGCGGGGGCCTCGATGGTTGCGAGTGGAGGGCATTGTAGATAATATTATGTTCAACATGCTTGGCCGAACCGGATCCTCTACGCGTTAGGTGGCCCCACGCATGCAATACAATTATTTTTCATCGTCATTTATTATCATAGCAAAAATGAGGGGGAAATCTCGGAACAAATTGTCAATTATTGAAAAAACTTCTGATTTCAATATAGGCCCTATAATAGACCGACAACTTCTGCACATGTGTAGGGGTAATTGAATGAATTATAGGCAGACTCAAAGAGGAAAGTTTTCAGTTTAGAGCGAAAGACAGTCTCGCTAGAAGAGTTACGAACATAAGGAGGCAGAGAGTTCCAGATTAAGGAACAATTCCGGGAACAATGCTTATCGCTGGCGTGAATATCCCTGCATCATCATCATCATCATCATCATCATCATCATCATCATCATCGTCATCATCATCGTCATCGTCATCGTCATCGTCGTCGTCGTCGTCATCGTCGTCGTCATCGTCGTCGTCGTCGTCGTCGTCATCGTCATCGTCGTCGTCGTCGTCGCCGTCGCCGTCGTCGTCGCCACCATCATCGTAGCCGTCGTCGCCGTAGCCGTCGTCGTCATCATCATCATCATCGTCATCGTCATCGTCGTCGTCATCATCATCATCATCGTCCTCAACATCATCATCACAATCATCATCATCATCATCGTCGTAATCGTCATCTTTGTCATCACCTTCACTATCATTGTCATCATCGACATCACCAGCTTCATCGACATCTCGTCGTCGTCACCACTATCGTCGTAGCCGTCGTCGCCGTAGCCGTCATCATCATCATCATCATCATCATCACCACCATCACCATCACCATCACCACCATCATCATCATCATCATCCTCATCATCGTAATGTTCTTCTTTCTCTTTTTCTACATAATCATCAACAGCGTTGTGTGGGTCGTGGTGAAAGCTTGTCAATTCAAGGGCATTGGAGATGATCAGAGCACATAACTGGAAAACTTACCAAAAGCTCTTCCCAATTAAAAGCAGTGACTGAGTCCAATAAGATTATAGTACAAACAAAACCAAGTCTTTCCGCGACTCTTGCACTGATGCCTTTCTGTCTAATAGTCGTCTCATCCCGTTGATAACCCCTCGAGGTTTTAACACTCGAGTGCCCAAGGTATTTTTAGGTACACTAAGGCCCAAGGGGGTCCGCGCGGACCCCAACGTTTTTTGTGAATATCTTGAGAATGGATTGGAATATCGTTACAGAATTTAGTTCCATGTAATCGCAAATGAATTTGCGATCGATTGATGTATCTTATGTCACAATAGCACCACCTGGTGTTAAATAACAGTGTAATAAGCTCGTGATATACATTTTATGCTTGCTTGCGGCTTTTACTGAAGGAAGCCTATTGTTTTCATGTTAATGTATTGAGAAGGGATTGGAATATCGTAACCGAATTTAGTTCTATGAAATCCCAAATGAATTTGCAATCGATTGAGGTATCGTATATCACAATATCACCACCTGGTGCAAAATAATAGTGTAAAAATCTCGTGATACACGTGTTATGCTTGCTTGCATCATTTACCGAAGGAAGCCTATACGTCCGGTGCGTCCGCATGCCAGTCAGCAGTGCTTCTCTCACTTCCAGCTATCGACGGACCAGTTGCATTATGGTAGACTAAATCCTAATCGCAATTGTAAATTTGTATAGCGCCGCTTCAAGAGAAACTCCTCAGACGGGTTCCTGACCTGATAACACCATGCCACGATTGAAAGGGGTAATTTCAAACAATTGCGGAGGAATGGAAGTATATATGAACGGCTGTGTCACTGTGTGGTGTTAGGCCTACTTGTGTGTTGAGAAAGAAGGGTAGGCCACTACCGTCTACAACACCACCGGCTAAGAAGAAAAGCTGAGCCATTTATTTGCGTAGCCTAACCTTGACAGAACGGTTGCCACCGTTTGTATGAACTGTCCTAAGCGTTCCGTTTTGACGCACGCCTGTTGCATGCAATTATTGCTGTGTAGGCCTACGCAGACTTGCAGACTTTCAAATTCTGTGTTGCAAACATTGACCAAACATAGTGCTACAATGTCAGTAATTCTAAGTTCAACAATTTATATGAATCTTTCGTTCATATAACGTGCGCTGGCCATTTATTTATTGGCCAGTAACCATACGCATGTATGACAAATAACCGAATATCGTAGGGTACCCTTAGTATATGCTGTGGTGGTGGGGTACAGGGTTGGACAATACTCACGCAAAATATACCATTCGATGCCCAAATGGTTGTTCTAGGAATACCTAAAAGCATTTGTGCAGATCTATAGCCGTTAAAAAGTTATCCGGAAAAAACGGGCCTGGGGTCCGGTCGGACCTCCCTTGGGCATTCGAGGGTTAAACTATAGGTCTCTGCTCCTCGTCCTCCTCTCCTCTCTATACACTCTATGCTTGAGACATACAGGCATGCACGCATGCAGGCGGACGAACAAACATACAGGCGCATTATATATAGACACACATAAGGACGACGGAAAGACATTTAGACGGACAGTGTGCGATGGACAGAGAGACATGCGTACAGAGGATGACACCGATAGCCACAGGTAGACAGATATTCAGACGGATAGACGGAGAAGCAGATAGCCAGAAGCACACACATGCATAGACGCCCACGGTCAGATGTACGAACATACATTTAGGTATGTATAGGGGCCTACAGTGTACGTACAGTCGTAAAAACGGGCTGTCATCGAAGCGGATAGAAAGGTATTCAGGTGCACAATGGCACAAACCAAGAGGCAGTCCAAAGACATAATGAAGCTCGTAATTATATATAGTCTAGATCGGTTGTCGGCTTCTTGCTATGACGTTAATGACGTTTCGGCTGCTTGACCCTCCAGGTAATAATGGCAACACTGGACTCGTTGACCGGCATAAACAGAGGAGAGAAGCCCTGCTGGGGACGATGACAAGCACTTCACAGAACCCCTTCTTCAACGAATTGTCTAATCTAAACAATTTGCTCGCCAGCATGGCGACTGTCGGAGGTTAACCTCTTTAGAGAATGGCAATGATTGTAGTTTATAGTGTCTCACTCCCAAAGGCCTATGCTTTAATCCGATGAATGATAGTAAAATTCCACGATTAAAATGCTCAAATCAACGTTTACGTTGACCACTGGGCTGCTGGGCAAAAAGACTAGAGGGCAAGCAGACTAGAGGTTTCTTTCTGACTTAGTCATTCGCACATATTACTAAAACGAGCTGCCAATCGTTTTACAATCAATTTTGTAAAAATCTTTCCGTAGTTAATCTCCCTGTCAAATTGTCTAATCTAGTTGCCCCGTCCTCTAGGAAACCAAGTTTTCTCGAGAGAACTAAAGAGCGTGTAACGACTATCGTCAAGGCAGGTAGTGCCGAGCAAAGTAGAGTGCCTGTATGGATGTCATTGAAATCATCATCATCACCATCACCATCACCATCATCATCATCATCGTCGTCGTCGTCGTCATCATCATTGTCATCATCGTCGTCACCACCATCATCATTGTAGTCGCCATCGCTGTTGAAATCATCATCATCATCGACGTCATCGTCGTTATTGTCGTCGTAAAATCATCCTTTTCATCACCACCACCACCACCAGGAATACCATCATCGACATCATCATCATCATCATCATCATCATCATCATCATCATCATCATCATCATCGACATCATTATCAGGCGGGCTTGTAAGGACCTGGTTGTGCCACGGTAGCATAGAAATCGTCATTATCACTATCATCATCAGCGTGGTGGTAGTCGTCATCACCATCAGACGCCCTTTAATTGCATAACTGTGTTACGGCGCCATACAATCAATAACAATGACTTGTTATCATCATCATTATCGTCATCATCATCGTCATTGTCACAATCATCATCATATTAATCTTTCATCATCATGCTTATTTTTAACTAGATGGGGTACCCGGCGTTGCCCAGAAATTTTAAGATTTGCCCGGTTCCCGGCCATTCCTCTATATTTCATCCTTCCTTCGGTCATTCCGTCCCTCCATCCGTCCCTCTCTCCCTACGTCTGCTCCTACCTCACTCTCTCTCCCTCCCTCCATCCCTCCCTCCATTACTCCGTCCGTCCCTCTCACTACCTCTCTTCCTACCTCCCTCCTTCACTCCCTCTCTCACTTCCACTCTTTCTCTTCCACCCCTCCTTCCTTCCTTCCTCCCTCCATCCCACTTTCACTTCGTCCCTCTCTTGTCCAAACTTGCCATCAACAGTGCTTTTATCATTATTTTCCTAACCGCCAGCGTAAAAAATTAGGTCATAAAGTGATGACGTCATTTATGGGGAGCACTACATAAGGCAGAAAATCAAAAGGCAGAAAATCAAAAGGCAGAAAATCAAAAGGCAGAAAATCAAAAGGCAGAAAAATAATGAGGCAGAAAAATCAAAAGGCAGAAAAATCAAAAGGCAGAAAATCAGAAGGCAGAAAATCAAAAGGCAGGAAATCAAAAGGCAGAAAATCAAAAGGCCGGAAATCAAAAGGCAGACTATTATAGGCCTACTGTGGTTTAGATCCTATAGGGCCTAGTATACAGGGTGTCACATTGTCTATCGTGACATATGTAAGCTGCACTTTGCCGCCTAAACACAAATGCACAATTCATTAAAACGTGCTGAAACTGATTAACCCATTAGTGCCCAGCGTCCGTCATAACGGACGCTTAGAAAACACGTTGGCAAAAATAAGAGGCAACTGTTTAATATGGTCATCACAATTTTTAAATTAGTGCGTCAATTGACTTTATATTCCACTATTGCGATTGCCGGATTATGTGAATTGGAAATATTTTATTGCTTGTGCTAATGTGTCTACTGCAACATATCGAAAATCATCGCTACAACTAGTTTTTATATTTCTGCTTGGTATTGAACGGGGAGGAATTGAGAGAAAGTGTAAATGTTGTTTATAGTAGCCATATGGGTCAATATGCTGACGAAATGTTATCACAATTGCCGTAAGTTTTCCTAAGGAAATTTCGATTGCAATGTAAGCGTCCGTTATACCGGACGTCGGGCACTAGCCCAGAGTTGCCGTTTTCTACAGAGAGTCCCCAAGCGTCATTGTCCCATAAATTGCCTCCGTCATTGCATTACTTATAATATAAAGTAAGCATCAGCCTGCAATTTATTCAGACTGGCGACTCACTATTTTGACATGAATATTGTAGACTTTGTACTCCTGACATGAGTTTGGGTACGCCGGTGCATTACTTGAGTGAGGAACCTGTACTTGAGGAACCTGTACACAGGTCAATTTTGGCCTACCGTAAAATCCATAGCAGCCAGGTGCAAAGAACTAGACTAAGTATCATGCCTCACTATACTGGTTATATGCTCTAGTGACCGCTGTGTTGTAAGAAACTTCTACCCTCCCCCGCTAGGGGACCAGATTCAATCCCTGTCCTTCCTCTCCCAGGCCGACCATCCTCTCCCGACGTAGGCTTTGACCCTTTTTTAATTTCCTCTGTTTTGCACTTGGTTCCAGATGTGACACCCTGTATACTATAGGATCTAAACCACAGCAGGCCTATAGGCCTAATAGTCTGCCTTTTGATTTTTCTGCCTTTTGATTTTCTGCCTTCTGATTTTCTGCCTTTTGATTTTTCTGCCTTTTGATTTTTCTGCCTTATTATTTTTCTGCCTTTTGATTTTCTGCCTTTTGATTTTCTGCCTTTTGATTTTCTGAATTTGATTTTCTACCTTATGCAGTAGACCCCATTGATGTATGGGTTCGCTGTTTTGGACATGTGCGGGGTTTACGGGTACGTGCGGTGTTTAACGACTAAGTTTAAATTTGG
Source organism: Lumbricus terrestris (assembly GCA_949752735.1). Classification (NCBI taxonomy): domain Eukaryota; kingdom Metazoa; phylum Annelida; class Clitellata; order Crassiclitellata; family Lumbricidae; genus Lumbricus; species Lumbricus terrestris. Next base: position 39,096,414 of record OX457042.1, read on the forward strand.
TTATGACCCCTATGGTGGGAGAGATTTGCCAACCACTCCATTGGGTGCCCAGACTGACACAGTAGTGAAAGTTTGGAGTGAAAATCCCAAAAACTGTTAAAATGCATCCCGGCAAAAAACCAGAATCGTCTCATTGTTTATATAGATATCGCCTCAAAAATAGGCTACAGAATAATAAGTTAATCAGTAGGCCTATCATAATCTTCGTAGCCATCATCGTCGTCGTCGTCATCATCATCGTCATCAGGCGCCTAGTAACGGCATGGCTGTGTTAGGGCGCCATAAAAATCATAATTGTTATCACCATCATCATAATCGCCGTCGTCGTCGTCATCATCATCGATATCATCATCGTCGTCATTATCGTTATCATTATCATCATCATCATCATCATCATCATCATCATCATCATCATCATCATCATCATCATCGCCGTCGTCGTCGTCGTCATCATCGTTATCATCATCATCATCATCACCATCACCATCACCATTATCATCATCATCATCATCATCATCTTCATCAACATTATCAGGCGCCCTTGTTACGGCATAAACGTCATTGTTATCAAAACCATCATCACCGCCGTCGTCGTCAGTCGTCGTCGTCATCATCATCGTCATCATCATAATCGACATCTTTATCGTCACCTCCACCACAAATACCACCACCAAAACTGACACCAACACCTCCCCCAGGCAACAACAGCAACAACAATAACAACTACAACAACAAAATGACCAACAGCATCAACAATACAATAGATCATCGGCATTATCATCATCAACAACAACATCATCATCATCATCTTCATCAACACTATCATCATAATCATCATCATCATCATCGTCGTCGTCGTCGTCGTCAGCGCCTTGAACCGGCATGGTTGCTTTACGGCCTCAGAGAAATCGTCATTGATATTATCATCATCATCATCATCATCATCATCGTCATCATCATCATCATCGTCGTCGTCATTATCATTCCCAGGCGTTCTTGTAACGGCATGGCTTAGTTACCGCAAATTAGGTCTACCCACTACCAACGCCACCGCGAAAATAGGCCTATGACATTTATTTTGTAATAAGTGAAGGTGGCACTGCAGTGGGGGGCAAATCAGGGTAAATGCTATCGTAAATTTTTTTTGCCCAGGTCGTTGTCCTGCCACAAGATTGTCAGAATTTTCGTCCCAAGAATATAATTAGGGCATAAATTAATTCTGTGCTGTTTACTTGTCCCAGTTCCTTAAGTATAACCATGGTTACAAACTTATAAACATTTCTGACCATTAATTTCTCTAATATTCTTAGACCGTGAAAGATGCATAATACTGTATACTTATATGCAAGGCTGGAATATTAAAAGACCTGTTTATAGTTTATACTGAAAAATATAAGGAACGAATTGCTAATAGACGAAATTCAATGTTGATTCGTCGATTTTAACACGTTTTGTGTGCATACCCGCATTAAGGTGGATGCTAATGGTGCTCCAGCTCCGGGGTCTGCAGTTTTCGGGGGCCCGCACAGCTCAATTGACACATGTGGTGATCCAGTTCCTGTTCAGAAAATGCGGGACCCAGCACCACGATGCTGCATTATTGCCAACTTGTGCTATTGAATTCATATTGTGACGATTTCTCTCGTTTTGCAATTTTTTATTCACTAACTACGCTGCTGCTACGACAATGGCTCTGTCCCATTATGACGACATCCTCTTGATCTACATCACTTTTGTGACAAAATTAGCTATGTTTGTTTGATTGTTTGTATGTGCACTTGCTATAGCGCCACTTCAAGCTCACTCCTCAGAGGCGCTCCCGACTACAGCGTGGACACTGCATCGGAGTTTCACGCCTAAGCGCTGAGCAATTGTGAGTGAAGAACTTGTCCAAGGTCTCTAACGCAGCGACTTGAGGTGGATTCGAACCTGCAACCCTCCGGCTGCAAGGCAACGAACATACCCACTACACCACCGTGCCCCACTGCCTATGGTCATAATGTCTTAGGATAGAATAATGGCAAATAGGCCTACGCATATATTATGACGACCCTCTTTGTTCTACTAGCACTATAGCTACGTCATTAGCGTTGTTCGTAAACATGGTGCTGACTTGCTGTAAGGACGATAGTTTTGGATACATGGACTCTGTTAATTTTTAAGACAAATTTTGGACATGACATATTGAACATGCCGTTGAAAAATTGTTCTGACAAGGGGCCATTAGAAGGTAGTCATGGCAACTTGTCTACGCCACCTGGCAGTGGCGTAGACAAGGGGATTTCGGGTTTAAACCCCCTATTGGCCCATAAATTTTTTTAAAAAGGTTATTTATCCGCTTAAATAAGAAAAACAAAACAAATACTTGTAGTAACAATTGTTTTTCTTACTTTATTCCCTTTGTTACTTTATTCCCTTTTATTTACTGTAATAGGCTACTGTTGGGTTGGTGTCAGAAAGGGCATCCGGCCAGGCAAAAAAACCATCGTAAATTCCTGGCTACGCCACTGGCACCTGGGATCGCAATATAGCCTTAATCATAATGCGACCTTTTTGGTATGCTCTTTTGTACTTTTTAGTAGACCATGCTTTCGTTGGGGCCCCGCAGTTTTACTGAACAGGGCCTACATTTTTTATCCGGTCCTGTCATCATATCATCATCATCATCATCATCATCATCATCATCATCATCATCGTCGTCATCGTCATCATCGTCATCGTCATCGTCATCGTCATCATCATCATCATCATCATCATCATCATCATCATCATCATCATCATCATCATCATATTCATATTCATATTCATATTCATCATCATCATCATCATCATCATCATCATCATCATCATCATCATCATCATCATCATCATCATCATCATCATCATCATCATCATCATCATCATCATCATCATCATCATCATCATCATCATCATCATCATCATCATCATCATCATCATCATCATCATCATCATCATCATCACATTCATATTCATCGTCATATTCAACGTCTTCATAATCACACTCGGTGTTGTCGTCATCATCATCATCATTTTGTCGCTGTCATCGTCGTCATCACTGCATTCCAGTGGTATTTAGGATGGTGGTGAGGACTGTATACGGCATTGTCGAAGCAACTACAGACGTGGCTAGCAATTAGCTGGGAAAAGCTGAAGAAACGAAATTCTAAAGAGAACTAAGCGAATTACGCTTGGAAGAAATTTAAAGTGGTGGACGGAAAGCAGAGAAGGATCAAATCATTTCTAAAAGCAAACTGGATCATAGCACTGACTGTTGGGTTAATTTAAAAGTACAATTAAGGCCTATCTTTTAATAGACCCATCATTCATTCATTCATTCATTTCTTCAAGAATTGACATAGCACTTCTTCATGGGGACTGCTTAGAAGCGCTCCTGACTTTAGCACGGCAAAACGGACAGTTTTGAGTTTAATAAAAAAAGTGTTTCTGTAAGAACCCCAGGAAGTAGACGTAGCCCTGTGGGAACCCATTCCAGACAACTGTGCCGATTACACGTGTTGATGAGTTGACCGGGCATCTGGTTTATTTAGGTGCATTGTCGTTCCGTCCACGGTTGATAATTAGGCTTGTAGGGTTTCGTTTGACCCCCGCTGCCTGGCTATCCGATAGAAGCGTCGCGCCAGAGAGAGAGATAAGCAATGCTATGCAACCCATTATGCTCCTGAGCTGTGTATGTGTGCGCAGGATGTACGTGTGTAATGAAGTAGATGCAGTGTTTATCTTGCACCAACATGTAGGAGGAAGCATTTTGGGCTCTCATTTCGATGAAATTTCTCATAATACACCGTGGTTCAAAAAAAAGTAAGCCAAATTGTTTTGCATATATCTCTAATACCTGATGACATATCACGCTAAAATTTTCCAAATATTTAGAGAATTGGACCAAGATTACGACTCCAAAATTTCAAGAGATAAAGTTGAACGGATAAAAAGATATGTATCTTTAAACTTCATATGCGGAAATATCAGTTTACAAGCAATTTTCTGTTAGATTCAATGAAAATAATGTAAGTCAAACTCTTTTTCTTATATCTCTAAAGCCTGATGATTAATCAGTCTAAGATTTTCCAGATATGTAGAGAAATGAACCACCAATATTACTCCAACAGTATGGTTTGATTACTGAATTAAATAAGATGCTCAAAATGTCCTCCTCCTGCTGCGTGCTTGCACGCAAGCCTGGAGGCGCTGGTGCCATTGAGCAACAGCATCGTCGATTATCCTCTGGTCCGGGCGATCCCAGACTTCAAGCAAGCGTTGCTTCAGATCGTTTATATCATGGATTGTTGTCTGGTAGACTCGGTCTTGCATCACGCTCCACAATTTATAGTCGACAGGATTCAAATTTGGGCTGTTCGGAGCCCATTATGTGGGATAAATGAAGTCTGGCGTCTCTCTTGTCAGCATTTCGATGGCTTCCTTGGCTCTTTTGGCTGGGGCAGTCTGGAGATGGATTTCTGATTACAGGTAGAAGATGCTGTGACAGCAGAACGTCGCGATAATAGGTTCCATTAATTTTTACTCCGGGATCAATGAAGACTAAAATTAATGGGAACGACCAAGCGCCGAAACCGCAACGAATACCATAACAGACTTGCTGAAAACTGATATTTTGGGAGATGAAGTTGAAATATCCATATCTTTCTATCCGTTCAAATTTTTGAAATGATATTTTGGAATCCTATTCTTGGTTCAATTATCCAAATATTGGAAACATTTTAATATGATTAATCATCAAACATTAGAGATGTAAGAAAAACAGTTTGGCTTACATTTCATTGAATCTAACAGAAAATTGCTTGTAAACTGAAATTTCGGCATATGAAGTTGAAAGATTTATATCTTTGTATCCGTTCAACTTTATCTCATGAAATTTTGGAATCATATTCTTGGTCCAATTCTCTAAATATTTGTAAAAGTTTAGCGTGATATGTCATCAGGTATTAAAGATATGTGCAAAACAATTTGGCTTACTTTTTTTTGAACCACGGTGTACATGTAGCAGTGCTAACAATTTAGAGTCCTGTTCTAAGACATTCTCACAATTTCATTTGCTGAAAAACATGGCTTAAGACTTCAATAAGTGGCCCAACAACACTAGGCCTATAAGTTTTTTTCAATTTCCATATCACAATTGTGAGAATTCAGACCGTCATCTTAATACAATGGCTCAGTTTTCAATGCTTATACTCATGGTTTAAATATTTAAGACTTCAGAGCATCACATCCAAATTAGGCCCTACTTACAATTTTCTGGATTTCCAAGCTGTAGCCGTAGCTTTTAAAACTGTAATCTACACAAAATTATTCATGATTTCAGTGCTTAGAGACATGGTTTAAAACTGCAATAAATGTCTTCTCCTACTGTTTAAAATATGTTCAATTTGCAAACTTTAATGGCAACATTTTAAGGACAATTATACCCCGGACAACTACCCCCCCCGGACAATTACCCCGGAGAATTACACCGTACCAATTACCCCCCACACAATTGCCCCGGACAATTACCCCCCCCGCCCCCATGCTGAACGAAAGACCAAACAACGTCTGTATCATATATTAATAACATAATTTCGATAATAATGCATAATATTCATTCAGTTTCTGCATTAATTATTACACATAGCCTACAATAGTAATAAAGAACTCTGCAAGTACAATATGCTCATTGTAGTTGCTGACGATGGTCAGAATTCTTGCATGACTATATGCATGAATACAGTATCCATGTATATGTGCATGCATGTATGCATGCATGTATGTGCATACATGTATGGTGGTATGTATGTGTGTATGTATGTTGGTTTGTGTGCCTGTATGTATGTATGTACGTATGTATGTATGTATGTATGTATGTATGTATGTATGTATGTATGTATGTATGTATGCATGTATGTATGTATGTATTTATTTATGCACGTATGTATGTATGGGGTACGAACATTAGCCCCCCATGACATTATTCCCCCCGGACATTATCCCTTCCGGACATTAGCCCCCGGACATGATCCCCCGGGGTAGGACATTATCACCCCCCTCAGTCTATGATATCATTACCTAAAAATGTTGCACAAAATGTAACAATGGGCCTATGTTAAATGAATATCTATACATTACACATTAGTTTAACATCCTGTAGGAATATGTAAAGTCAATGAAAGGTTTAATATGTATATTATAAAACATTTTAAAGGTCTGAAACGACACTAAGAAGTCTACGAAGCTCATGCGTAATATAATGTCGTTTATAAACTTTCGTTTTAGCATAACTGACACTAACAAGTAGGCCTACTTACTGTATAATAATGTATAATAATGTATATACGATTCCCATTCGTTCATTTCAGATCTAAGTCTAGTCCTAGGCCTATTGATACAAGTAGGACCTAAATGACACTAAGTACTTTTGTTTGCATGTGAATGCCAGTGACAAGTCTTGTCGGTTACGACATTATTCTACAATTTGCACATAGGGGGGGGGACTTTGTCCGAAGGGGCTAATGTCCTACGCAAAATCGGGGGGGGGGGGAATATGTCCGGGGGCTAATGTCCGGGGGCTAATGTCCGGGGGGATAATGTCCAGGGGGGCTAATGTCCTACACTCGTATGTATGTATGTATGTATGTATGTATGTATGTATGTATGTATGTTTGTATGTATGTATGTATGTATGTATGTATGTATGTATGTATGTATGTATGTATGTATGTATGTATGTATGCATGTATGTATGTGTGTGTTTGTATGTATGTATGTTAGAGTGTTCAGAAAAAAATAATTTTGCATGAATCACATGCATAGGGTATCAAAATGTGACATTTATGTACACAATTAACCTACCAAAATTCTACATCCATATCTCAATGGCAAAAGACCTCTCAACAAAGGTTAAGTTCTTCAAATAGTGTGGATTCGAACCTCGAACCTTCCGGCTTCAAGGCAACGACGCCACCACTAGACCACCGCGCCCCACATGTATGTATACGTATGTATGTATGTATGTATGTATGTATGTATGTATGTATGTATGTATGTATGTATGTATGCATGCATGCATGTATGTATGTATGTGTGTATGTATGTATGTATGTATGTATGTATGTATGTATGTATATATGTATGCATGCATTCATTCATTCATTCATTCATTCATACATTCGGAAATTTATATATCGCCCTTTCAGGAAAAAACTACTCAGAGTTCCCCCCAGCTTCAGCGCGCCCAAAAATAACAGTTTTAAGTTCATTAACACGTTGCCCGCCTAGTACGAAATAATATTTGGCGTCCTGTAATATACAATGACATGCAACGGTTCAAGCGGGTGTAGGACATTAGCCCCCCTGGACACTATCGCTCGGACATTATCTCCCGGACAAAAGACCCCCGACATATCCCGCCCGATTTTGCATAAAACATTAGCGCTCCCGGACAAAGTCCCCCCCTCCTATGTGCAAATCGTAGATTAATGCCGTAACCGATAAGACTTGTCACTGGCATTCGCATGCAAACGAAAGTTCTTAGTGTCATTTAAGTCCTAATTGTATCAGTAAGCCTAGGCCTAAACGTAGATTTGAAATTAACGAATGGGAATTATATGTAGGGCCTTTATAGTCTATTTGTTTAGTGTCTTACAACAAAGGTTTGGCTACGTCCGAGCTTCGTAGACTTAAGGCTATTAGAGTCGTTTCTATTCAAAATGAGATTAAATAAATTATAGAAATGAATGGGAATCGTATACAGTAAGCATGCCAGCTTAATTGTTAGTGTCAGATTTGGCTACAACGAAGGCTTGTAATTGAATTTCCACATTGCAGTGACAGCGTTTTAAGGTGTCATCTTAACGACATTTGAGTATGAGCTTCGTAGACTTCTTAGCGTCGTTTCAGACCTTTAAAATGTTATATAATATATATGTTAAGCCTTCAATTAACTTAACATATTCTTGCAGGATGTTAAACTAATGTGTAATGTATAGATATTCACTTAACATAGGCCCATTGTTACATTTTGTGCATCATGTTTAGCTAATGAAATCATAGACTGGGGGGATAATTTCCTACCCCGGGGGGATAATGTCCGGGGCAGTTTTAATCTAGACGTCTCTGGGGGGAAAGTTCCTCTCCCAGGATTGACATTTACCCCCCCCCCAGAAAAATTTGACAAAATGATATTGGTTTTTAGTTACTGTTTTCATCATTGTTTTACATGAAGTGTAATAATATTACCGCGATATTAATTACTATGATATGATTCTATAATGACACTATTTACTACTATAATATATGATACTATCATGTTGCAATGAGTAGAAATTACTGTATATATTTGTATAAACACTATTTTTGCCTGACTAAAACAGAGATGACCAGTGCAAGAATTGTGGAAAAATGACTGGGTGGTTGGACCATTACCCACTTGGAATCTGGGTGTAAAAGACCAATTTTACTGTTTGGCTCTAGGAATGACTGGGGGTTGAAACCCCCAATCATCTCGGCAATTGATCCTATCACCTCTCGGTGACATCCCTCCCGAAATATTTGACAAAAGGATAAGTTTTTAGTTACTGTTCACATCATCGCATTACATGAACTGTTATAATATACTACATGTATACCGTATTTCTAATATTATTTACTATTACATGGTTATAGTAATTATTTACTATTATAATATATGACACTATCCTGCTAAAATGAGTATGACTTACTGTTAATATTTGTACAATTTATACTATTTTTGTACAACTGAATTGCTTCTCTCCAGTGCTATCCTTCGAATTTTAAACTGTCAAATTTCAAAATGTTTTGGTCGTATTATCTGAACACCTAGTAAAGCAACATCATCAGACCTACTACATGTGGCTTCCCGATTTTGGAACCGGTAGTTCATTAGTCCTTGGTTGATTTGTGTACCATTAAATATGATTTCGGAAAGTGTATCTTGGTCAGCAATTCAGGACCATTTTTGACACAGGAATAAGCTGATGATAGTGATGAAAAGTAAGAGCTTATATACTTTTATATTCACATCTGCTGTTATTCATTAGAATAACCCAGCAACAGCAGAACTGAGCTGCTGAACTCGATGAACAAAGATTTTTTTTATTGTAATTATAATTATATTACTATATATAGCCTATGTGCGTGTGTGTAATTGTTTACATTTGTTAATAATAGGCAATAGGCTAGTATGCTGTTGACACAGCTAGCATAACAATCCTTGTACTAAGCAGTGTAAAATAAATGTAAGTTTAACATACGGTACGTCAAATTTTCGTATAACATGTTGCTAAGTTGTTATGCGATATGGTAGGCCTATGGTTGGGTCGCCGCGGGGCCCTCTGTTGCGCGGGGCTCTAGGCATGTGCCTCGCTTGCCTAGGCGTTCAAACGGCTCTGCCCGTGGACTGTCTGTGCCAGCTGAAAACTTAAATCTCTTCACTCTAGAATCATACAGAAGCAACAGCAGACCCAAGTGCATTGTGCAGACATAATTTATGGCCTATAGGGCATGCAGATGGATATGTGAGTTTAATCGTTATCTTCCCCAGTCCAATATTCATACAGCCCGCGCTGTAAAAAGCTTGAAAATTTGATCAGAACAATCGCCAAGCGTACTTTTAAAAGTAGACCGATTAAAAGTAGACCGAAGTTATACGAGCCATTTTCTTTATGACGGAATGGAGGCCCAATAGGCAGACTTGCAAAGGTTATAGCTAAAGGCATAGGGCCTACTGTAACAGACTGTCAGAGTGTTTGTCTGTCTGAGTGTCTGTCTGTCTGATTGTCTGTCTGTCCATGGACAGACGAAAAATACAGACTTCCCAATTTTTAAACCATTAAGAAAACATTTTTAATTTTTGCCGTATTCATCTTAACATTTATTTAGAAACGTGAATTGTTGGTTCTACATGTAGTTATGCGTTTATAAGTCTACATGGCTATCTGCGTGGCATCACAGAAGACTTCCCAATCACAGGTCTTTGTGGGACAATTATCGGATGCGTTTGATGCCTGCTCCAATGAACAAACATGAATTAAGCATGCACCCTGGAGGTTGAAATCCAGCCCCTTCTCTGCTCATTTCGGGTTGCGCCTAACGACGAAGACTACGTCAAGACTAGTGATGAAGGCGAGAACTTACGAAGGCTTGGATCTTTCAACTGATCCCTTTGTGCTACTGTGAGGACGATAGAATAGCGGCTGTTGGTATTAGGTGTAAGGTACTCCTGCTGCGAGGGTGATTAGGCCTAGACTTCAATGGAGCACATGCAAAGGATACACGATATAAAACGGTTCCTCTCAAAGCAAGACACGCAGAAGTGTCGATCCTAAATGTGGTTGCCAGTTGCAATAGATCCACCAGTCTGAGAGACTTGTTTCTCCCGAGAAGGCGATTTATTTCGACTACCTGCAGGTTGCAACAGGAAAGATCTCGGTGAGTTACCATCATTTTTAAGTATTACAATTTTCTACTTCTCAAATAGCGCCTATAGGGCCTATACACTGCCTTACATGTGTAAAAAATTTCACCACTAGACTTTGCGTTGCGCTTGTGAATAAGCTGGATCCTGCGACTTCTTTTTATTGGCGTTGTAGAAATCTGAAGATTACGATTGAAAAATTTTGAATTTTCGTTGATCTTATATTGTTCCTTTTTCATGCAAATTTGCATTTTAAAAGTCAAACAACTTTCACGTGGTGATTTCCTACGTTTTAATAAGTGGATCTAGAGAATGAGATTATTAAGGTTCAAATGAGACGCCACTAGCTCTCCTTGGCAGCCATCGCGGTGCTAAGGACCGTATTAAAAGAACCCATCTGTCTGGTATTATAATTTATAATGTGCATAGTTATTGCAATGACTGTGATACTTCAGAAGCTTTGTTGCATGGGTTTCTACAATGCCTTTGGAAAGGCTAAACAGATTTTTGCTAATTTTTGCAGCGATTTTCATTCACCAACAGGTAAAAAATTAAATTAGGCTATAATTATCGGCAACCAAATGCTACAAGGCTCTTAAACAAATAGTGTTCGTTTGACGATGCAGAGGTTTCTGGATTTGAAGTCAGTATGAAGTCGAATGTAAGGCCTATATTTAATTTCACAATGCATGCTATGATTGCTATCGCTAGCCAGCATAAACTTGGCTAAAATGAGTGCACTGACCGTTTACTGTCAGTGGCAGAAGCATTGGCGTGGGAGAGGACACTATAACCGGGTAGCTGCTTAGTTTTTTAATTGCTATATTTTATTGCTACATGGTGTGGAATCTACTTGAACCATGTGATAATACTCTTTCTGTTCTGTGTGGTACCTTACAGTGCCAGTGTCTTGTGCCATCACAAAGCAGCATAAGCAGCATCGGTGTCAAGACACCTGCATAATCGAATACAGGTTAGTACTTGTCTGGTTTTATTCAATTACCAGGAATTTACATAATGAAGCCGGTTATGATTCTATCTATCTATCTATCTGTCTGTCTGTCTGTCAGTCTGTCTTGTCTGTCCGTCTGTCCGTCTGTCCGTCTGTCTATCATCCATCCATCCATCCATCCATCTATCTATCTATATCTGTCTGTCTGTCTGTCTGTCCGTCCATCCATCCATTAATCCATCCACCCACGCAACAACCCACCCGTCCATACATCCATCCATCCATCCATCCATCCATCTATCTATCTATCAGTCTATCAATCCATCAATATATCATTCCATCCATCTATCTGTCTGTGTGGCTGTCTGTCTGTCTATCGATCCATCCAACCATTTATCCGTCAGTTTGTTTGGCCGTCCATCCATCCATCCATCCATCCATCCATCCATCCATCCATCCATCCATCCATCCATCCATCCATCCATCCATCCATCCATCCATTCATCCATCCATCCATAAATCCATATATCTATCTGTCTGTCCGTCTGTCTGTCTTACTGTCTGTCTGTCTGTCTGGCTGTCTATCTATCTATCTATCATCCATCCATCCACTAATCCATCCACCCACCCAACCACCCACCCGTCCATACATCCATCCATCCATCTATCTATCAATCTATCAATATATCATTCCATCCATCTATCTGTCTGTGTGGCTGTCTGTCCATCCAACTATCCATCCGTCAGTTTGTTTGTCCATCCATCCATCCATCCATCCAACCATCCATCCAACCATCCATCCATCCATATATCTATCTATCTATCAATCCATCAATATATCCTACCATGCTTCTATCTATCTGTCTGTGCGATTGTCTGTCTATCTATTGATCCATCCATCCGTCAATTGGTCCGTCCGTTCGTCCATCCATCCTTCCAACCGTCCGTCCATCTCTCCATCCGTTCATCCATCTATCCATTCATCCATCCATCCATCCTTCCTTCCTTCCTTCCAACCGTCCGTCCATCTCTCCATCCGTTCATCCATCCGTTCATCCATCCTTCCATCCGTCCGTCCATCTATCCATCCATCCATCCACCTATCCATCCTTCCAACCGTCCGTCCATCTCTCCATCCATCCATCCATCCGTTCATCCATTCTTCCAACCGTCCATCCGTCCATCCATCCGTCCGTCCATCCATCCATCCGTTTATCCATCCTTCCAACCGTCCGTCTGTCCATCCATTCGTCCGTCCATCCATCCATCTATCCTTCCATCCATCCATCCATCCATTCATCCATCCATCCTGCCTACCGTCCGTCCATCTCTCCATCCATCCGTTCATCCATCCTTCCAACCGTCCATCCTTCCAACCGTCCATCCATCCATCCACCCATCCATCCATCCATCCATTCATGCATACATGCATACATACACACACATATATACATACACACATACATACATGCATACATACATGCATAAATACATACATACATACAATGTCATATTGCATGCTTGTCTTTCTGTCTGTTTGTAGTTGATGGCAATAATATGTTGCATTTGTCTCTCTGCCTTTCAATCTGTCTTCCTGTCAATCTATCTATCTCTCTGTCTCTCCGTCTATATCTATGTCTCAATTTCTTTCTCTCTCCTCTCCCCTCCCAGCCTCCCTCTCTCCTTCCCTCCCTCCCTCTCTCACTTTATCTATGACTCTGTCTGTCTGTCTGTCTTTGTCTCGGTCTCTGTATCTGATGCAATTACCTGGACTACGACATGCGCGCTGATTAAGTTCCTAAATTTAAATGGTCACTGATCTTACTGTCCTCTATAATTGACCTATCTCTCTATCTATCTGCTTGTCTGTCTGCCTGCGTCTATGTACGTCTCTCTGTCTGTATACCTACCTAACTACCTACCTACTAGTAATCACCTATGGGATTTCTGGTTGTGTTCTTTTGCTGTCATCAGTTGA
>OX457042.1:39114805-39139805 GCA_949752735.1 Lumbricus terrestris
TATAGGCATAATGACCAGCTAAATATGGGGGCCCCTTTAAAACTCTAATGGTTTTATGCTTACGCCCAAATCAGTATGACATTTGCTTTAGGTCTGCTATGGCAGTGCCATATGATTAGTTGAGGCATGCACCAGGCCGAATCTGTACAGTCCCAACTAGGCATATTGACCAGCTAAATTTGGGAGCCCCTTCAAACTCGAGGCCCCCTCCGGCCGGGGGTTTGAGGGGTGCTAACGCCGGTGTCACGAACTGTCACGCGACACCGGCACTGGCGAAGATAAGATAAAATGAGAATATTCTTTAATAGACCAATTGCTAACCTCATTTGTGTGTACAGACATGGTATAATAAACAAGCGTAGCCTACATCATTTCTATATCCAACTAATATCAAGTGTTTTAAATTAGCACAAATCCTATGTACAAAATCTAAAATAATTTTTAAAATATTATTTTTTTTAATAACCAACAATTTATGCTGAATTTTGGTTTATATGGTATGACATTTAAATACAATTAAGCATTCTCGTTAAAAACGATTTCCTCATTAGGTTGTTCGCCCTATAATTATGGAAAATTCTGTCATATAGTCTTGGCTTCATGGAATAAGGCTGGGGCCTCAATGATGGGGGAGTGGGTTCAACACATTTCCTTGATTAAGTAGGAGGGCAGCGAAGAGCCTCCCGCAAGGCCGTGGCCAGGATTTGATTTCGGGGAAGTTTCACCAATTTTCCTTCCTAAAAATACTAACGACTTTTTTAGTCATCCGGCCGAAATCTTCAAAAAAGTCACCAATTCCCCTTACCAAATAATCCGGGTTTTTTTCACATTTTTCCACTTTGTTGGTGTTTTCATGGTTTTTACCTCATGTTATCGCAAATGCATTCTATTAGTTGTGTGTGCACTTCTGAGCTTTGTAAGGAAGGTGATATCAGATATCAATTGTATTGTATTGCATTTTATAAGATGATAATTGGATGAATAAATTATTTCAAATGAAATTGTAATTAAGCTCAGAACAGTTTGATCAGAGACTTGAAGCTCTCAACTCTTTTACGGCTTTACAGCTACAGCCGTTGTAATCTACTATTCTACTTGAAGGGAGTTCACCATGACAGCGGTTTTTGCCGCTGCAGGCGTTTACTGCAGAATGAAAGTGCAAATTCAGTTTAAATATAACCGTTCTTGTAATCTTTTTGTGCAAAAATCTTTTTGTGTACAAATTATTGCAGGATATTCTTTCAATTTCGTTTTAGACGAGACATTTCCTAAGTGATATGGAGTCTGATCCTTCTTCAGAAGAACCAGATGTCAGTCGAAAAATGCGGAAAAGGAAGAGATGGGCTTATTTACGATGGTCTAAAGGAGAAACTGACACTACCCGAGATTACTTCAAATCTTGGCTCAATGCAGAGAAAAATCCTGGTATGTGTTTCAGGTTGCTGTATCTTAGTTTTCTGCTATCTCAAATGCAGTGCTGTCATGCATCTTAGTTTGTTGCTCTTTCTAATGCAGTGCTGTCCATACTGCGACCCTCTACCAAGGATCCTGTTCGTTGCATGCTCACAGAGCACGAAAAAAGAACAAGTAGGCCTGAACGGGTAGCTGTTCGCAGTGAACGGCTGCCCAGAGAGACAGAAGCCCGGGTGAAAAGCTCACATAGGAAGGATGGAGTTTGAGCTAAGGTCTGCAACTGGCGTAACCGCGAAAATATATATTAGTTTGTAAAACGGTGGCGGCCAAGCAGCTTGCCCTGATAAAATTCCTTTGCCTTGACCGTTGTTCTGCCGCAGGACAGCAAGAAATTTGGGGGTGGGATGGTGTGGAAATTTCCCCAATACCCAATTTCATGGGTGGCGTACCGGTGGAGGTAGGAATGTGGTGGAATGGGTGTGGTGTGGTGGAGTATGGTTGTGGCCCGGAGCGGGTCGAATCCTAAATTTCCCGGGCAACGCCGTGTACCCCAGCTATAGGCGAAAATTATAATAAATGCTAGCCGTTGCTTTTGAGTTTACTGGTGAGGCTTAAAAATCATTGCTTCTGCCCGTGGGGCCAAAAACGTTGAACAGCACTGCTCTATTGCATCACAGCAACTGAGCGATGTTGTATAGCGCTGTCGAACGTCGCGTGAATTGCGCTGTGTATGAGAAGGGTTACATGACATTTGAACGGACGACAAAAGAACGTGCGACAGTAGAACGGCGACAGTAGAACGGTGTATAAATGACCGCTGAGACTATTGAACGGCCGGACAGTTGAACGGGCGACAGATGACCGGTGGAGTATTGATCGGTAAAGTTAGTAAAATTTAAAGCAATCAAACATTTACTGTCTTGGACATGTTGGCCTACCAAGTTCAATGTATAGTTGTGTGACAAAATGAGCAACTGAGCTTAAATGTATCAAAATTTCTCCTTTGCCGTAGCTGGCGACATGCACGTGTAACCTGTTCGATCCTTGCATGAAAGTAGTCTTGCAATTGAATGTCATTCTTGAGATCCGTCAAAAATGGCCATAATTGTGGCAGGGTGGTCATAACATGCGTGATGTGTTGCACTGGTTGCCTATAGCCCAACGTATCTCTTATCGAATTGCTGCTCTGATTTCACGCTGTATCATTGGTTGCGCTCCATTTTATACCTACGTGACCTCTGTCGCCCAATCTCGGATGCCGTGGACGGACAAAATGTCCCCGGACAAAATGTCCCGGACAAAATGTCCCTGGACAAAATGTCCCCGGACAAAAAGTCCCCGGACAAAATGTCCCCGGACAAAATGTCCCCGGACAAAATGTCCCCGGACAAAATGTCCCGGACAAAATGTCCCGGACAAAAAGTCCCAGGATAAAAGTAATGTCCCTACACTACCTAAACCAAGCGCATGTGCGCCTGGCAGTAGGCACACCTACATTGAGAAAAAGAGTCCTTCTGTCAGAGAACCACCTTCTCTAAACGCATGAAAACGAGTCATTTAGCAAACCAACCAATTGCAAGCTGCATTTGGTTCACTATTTTAGAAGAATTCCGATTCTAGCGTCAGAAATGTACAAATTTGCCAAGGGGTTCAGCTATTTTTCATAGTATCTGCGTTTGTCTTACATAAAGGCAGCCTTGAAGGTGTGTGTCCGGATCGCTCATTATTTTTATAGTTTATAAATTATCCTAATAATAAGTTTTTTGGGTGAGACAATCGATCAGTCGAAAAATTCTTTTTCTATCGTTATCTGTAACTATGCAGTGGCATGATAACCTTAGGGCCCTGGACACTTTAAAGGCTTGGGGCCCTTAGACATTAACTGCACATAGGCCTACAATGTTGCAAGACTGCTCTCTTTAGCCGTGGTTGGGTCGGGAGCGCTTCTGAGTAAAAACGCTTGAAGAGGCTTTATATAAATCTCTGAAATGAATGAATGAATACACTAATATACTTTTGCAGTCCATTTGTTAGGCTACATCCTTTTGCATGTAATGTGGCATATCTGCTGAGCAACAAAATTAGGCCTAACCTACATTTACATAAGTGATGACGGGCTTAACATAAGAAAATTATTATATTTCTACAGTTGCGTTTCGGAGTAGGCCTACACTTATAAATGTGGAGGCCCCCTACAAACTTGAGGCCAGGCGCGTCTTAATGACATCTGTGCCTACCGAGGTATTGTTTCGAATGCCCCACGCATGTCTTATTATGGGCCCACCCTATTAGGAATTACAATTTATAAACGCTGTGCTTAAGAAAGTAGGCTTAGAAACTCTATGAACTAACCTGAGTCAGTTTAAGTGGCGTTACTTATGCGCAAAATCAATAATATTTGTATTAGGTTTGCTGAAGCTGTAGGCCTACCTGACTTTTTAGGCACGCGATCCGACTCCGATTTGAGTCCTTCAAT
Organism: Lumbricus terrestris; assembly: GCA_949752735.1. Lineage (NCBI taxonomy): Eukaryota > Metazoa > Annelida > Clitellata > Crassiclitellata > Lumbricidae > Lumbricus > Lumbricus terrestris. Next base: position 39,118,695 of record OX457042.1, read on the forward strand.
TTGTAAGTTGTAAATACACGAGTTTAAGAAATAAACAGACACAATAGGTATAATGAGCAGCTAAAATTAATTTGGAGACCCCTTCAACTTGAGGCCCGACCGACCGAAGGGTTCGGACTTCGGAGGGCCATAGCGTCACTATCCGGACCATGGACTGGGCCCAAGACGAACAAAACACGATTCTGCACAGTCATGGCGAGGGGCTGGAAATGCCATTTCTGGAGACAACAACCCCTGAACGTCAAACTCCAATTGAGTCTTGCTTCGAAGTATCTTTGCGATCCAGTACTCACCCCATTTTTGCCACTTCGTTGCGTCCTCTTAGGTCTCTGCATAGTTGTAAAAAACGTTTTTTGGTTTTTTATTCTCTCCCAAAAATCGTCGTTTTTTTCTTTTTTTTAATTTTCCCATCGTTTTTTATCGTTTTTTATTTTTTCTTTAACTTCATTTATTCATTAACTTTCTGTTATTATTCTCCTTAATTTTAATTTTTTTCTGATATTCCTTATGTTTTTCGCCAACTCTCAATGATTCAGCTAACTATAGTCATTATTTCATCGTTTAACATCATCATTTAAGAGATAGCCTGCGTGTAGTAGGTTCCTAATCAATGTTTTCAAGATTAAAATGCGGTTTTAGATGTAGCAAAGTCAAATTATTTACCGTTTCCGTTTTTTATCGTTTTTTTGTCGTTTTTTATTTTTTCGAAAAAAACGACGTTTTTTACCGTTTTTTATTCCGTTTCCATCGTTTTTTACATCTATGGGTCTCTGATTGGTTCGACGTCTTTGTTCCCCGCGTCAGGACCGCCATGGCACAATCCTTATCATTTGCCTGCATGCGTAGGTCCCTCCCAATGGAATGGACCCTCCATCACTTCGCTCTGTCATCTTCTCTCGTAGTCTTTCGTCATCTTTCTCTCGTCTTAAAACCTGCCTATTCTCTAGGTATTGCATGCACTGGCAGCGCTTCTGAAAGGCCCTAGCAGGCCTATCTGCTATCATAAAGCGATGAACAGAAACAATGCATTCGATTTTGTTCACAAGCCCAAGACCACCAAGCATTTCCTCTGAGATGGTGGATTCAGATATCTTCAATTGGCAGTAGGACGTTTTGCTCATGAAATTATCCGCCCATTGCAGTTGGACCATTCAGTGGCGCGACCTGGGACGCAGTAAATAGGGTTCTAACCTAGAGGTGTCTTGCAGAAGATCTTGAGAGGAGCGGTTTCAGAACACGGCCCTGGTCCGCTAAAATAGAAGTTAAGAGGTTTCCATCTGCCATTCTACACAGCTGTTTCAAATGCTGGGCTGTCTTCAGGTGAGGGCATTGTCAGACAAGACGATCCATCTTGGACGTAGGCTTAGTCACCCACACGGACGCAGTCTAGCGTGATACTACAGCCGCACAAAATCCCAACAGGCCGGCGATGCGTAGCTTAGGTGATGGTGAACGGACATTTTCCCTGGACATATTCCTCCGGACTTATTCCCCGACAATTTTCCCCGGACGCCCTCCCCCATTTTGACTAGGATATTTCCCCATGGCACGGACAACTGTACATATGGCACGTTAAGTTTGAAAACGAATGCTTTGAAGTAAACGATCACTTAGTATTCGTTAATAACTGAAATTCATATGAAACGATGCGTGTATACAATAAACAAAGACCTTATGCGACGTATACTATAGGGACACCACTTTCACCCTGCGACTTTCTGTCAGGGACATTTTGTCCGGGCACATTTTGTCCGGGGACTTTTTATCCGGGGACTTTTTGTCCAGGGACATTTTATCCGGAGACTTTTTGTCCGGGGACATTTTATCCGGGGACTTTTTGTCCGGGGACTTTTTATCCGGGGACTTTTTGTCCGGGGACATTTTATCCGGGGACTTTTTGTCCGGGGACTTTTTATCCGGGGACTTTTTGTCCAGAGACATTTTGTCCGGGACATTTTGTCCGGGACATTTTGTCCGGGCACATTTTGTCCTAGCACCCGAAGCACACATCAGGCTATTCACTCTGCTATGAAGGGGCAACTCTAAGTTCCATGGGCTCACCTAGCTGCCAGACAACGCCGAGCTTTCTCGGTTGTATACGGCCTTCAATCTGGAATGAACTCCGTTCACACCTTCATTCTCTCAAGTCTCTTTTCTTTCGCCGTGGCTTGCCTGGGAGCGCGTCTGGGTTGTTTCTTGAAGGGCGCTATATAAATTCATATAATGAATGAATGAATGAATGGACGAATGAATGAATAAAGGAATAACGCTGTCTCACACTTAAAAACAAAACTTTGTCTCACACGTAAAAGTAACAGTAAAACTTTATAACTTTCTCTAATATTCAGTATCACCAAACGTCGCATCCAACTTTAAGTCAAAGCTCAAAATAGGCCTATAAACGTGTATAGTGTATAGGCTACACCTCCTCTCCTTGTAAATTGTTCATAAGTCGGTCCGGTAATATGGCGTTCCGGTTAAGTGTCGCCTGTTCTACTGTCCGGACCGTTCTAATATCGCCCGTTAAAGTGTCGCCGGTCAAGTGTCGTCCGTTCAAATGGCCACCGTTCAAATGTCTGCACGCCATGAGAAGAGATCATGAGAAAGTGTGTGACAGAGTTTTTGCAGGAGTTAGACTACCATTACTCAGTTCTATGCAGGTGACCTGTAAAATCTGAGTTTGATACTTCAAACTATAGAATGTGTCAAATTGCGCGATGTCCGAGAGCATAAGTAACTCAATATAAATTTAAACTGCCATTGACCGCTTCAAGACATTCCAGTATGTGTTTTGAAATGCCGAATATATCAGCGACGACAGCAATAGAAATCTGTGCCTTGGTGCGGACCAGTCTGCCGGGTAATTGGCCTGGATGAAGGAAGAGGACGTCGCTAATGATCATTTTGTATCGCGCAGTGTTGCTTTACTCAAGTCTAATTATTGTTCTCGTAAAGAATTAAAACCAACCACCAACAGAATCTGTACGGGGTGTTGATGAAACACGTTATTGCTGTCAGAATATTGCTCATGTGCAACCATTCATGTCCATCCTTGAGCATATAATTTATACCTCTGTATACCTTTTTAATCTTAGTGTAGAAGCTGGCTATACAGCCTACTTCCTCTGAATCATGAGTATCATGATAGCATGCAGTGGAATTTTGCGCTGGCCATTGCCAAATTGGAATAAATAACAATTTTTGGAAAGGGAAATGATATGTCCATACAGGGTGCGGCAAAAAGTAATCCCCTACGGTTCTCAGCCCATATCTTGGCCAAACATACGAAGTTTTAAATGAAACCTTACAGTCTTAAAGGCAATTCATATTTACGTACAATGGTCAAATTACAAACAAAATATTTCAAATAGAACAAAAGGTATATTACTTTTAGTGAGGCTATCCACCGTTTTTTGACGATTCAAAAACGCGACGCAACAAAAAGTAACAAAAACCAATTTAATTATTCTGACCAATATCTTGGCTGGAAGTAAGAATTTTGACATCAAAATTTACGGTCTTAAAGACAATTCATATCTGCACATGATGGCCAGATTTCAGCAAAATATTTCAAAAAGAATAAAAGTTATGGGACTTTTAAGGAGGCCCCCTGCCGTTTTTTGACGATTCGTAGACGTAACGCAGCAAAAGTAACAAAGACACGATTTTATTTAGTCTCACCTCAAATAATTGGTATCAGATAGCCTTGATATTGATAGATGATCATTATTATTACTATTTAAAAAAGGAACAGGGTACGAGCGTAGCTGCACGTCACCGAGAAGTCACTTAGCAAGATGACAATCAAATTAGCAAATAAGAAATCCGTCAGATTAATCAACAGGTCCATCAAGAACTTTGAAAACAGACTCAAAAGAAGCTTTGGCACTGGTGGTGGGCACATTGAACACAAGTTGTGAATCACTATCAAGTTCAGTTCCAAACAGTTATTTGAGTTATGACTTGATAAAATCACGTTTTTGTTACTTTTTGTTGCGTAACGTTTTTTAATCGTCAAAAACGGTGGGTGGCCTCACTAAAAGTGGTGTAACTTTTGTTGTGTTTGCAATATTTTGATGAAATCTGGCCATCATGTGTAATTATGAATTGTCCTTAAGCCTGTAGAGATTCATTTTGAAATTCCTACTTCTGGCCATGATCTTAGCGAAAAACAAAAACATTACGTTTCGTTTTTGAATCGTCATAAAACGGTGGGTGGCCTCACTAAAAGTGATATAACTTTTGTTCTATTTGATTTTTTTTGTAATTTGACCATTGTACGTAAATATGAATTGTCTTTAAGACTGTAAAGCTTCATTTAAAAATTCGTATGTTTGGCCAAGATATGGGCTGAAAACCGTAGGGGATTACTTTTTTTTACCGCACCCTGCCTGTTAGGAGATTAGGTGCTTGTTAGAATTAGATATGTAGCCTAATGTCACTATTCCTATTTAAGCTACAGTTTCAAGTATACAATTGTTTTTCATATTATCAATATTCAAAATGTTTCAGTATGCTTTCTATTTCAGGAAAAATGGTCATTGAGAAATTTAAGCAACTTCATCCACAATACACTCAGCCTTGGCAGTCTATTCGCACAAAAATTATCAATGACAAGTTCAACTAAATGCGCCGCGTTGATAGAAGAATGCAGAAAGTGCTGCAATGAGTCAATCGGCTGCCAACACTTTATTGACTTTCGAGTTTTGCAGCTTGACTTTGTCAAGAAGTCTTATGTTTTCAAATGTGCATGTTAACATTTCATTTTTTAAAGAAGGATTTTTAAAATCAGTCTGGATAGCTATTGGTTTATCATCATTGCTTTATAACTTAAGCTGCAAGTGACAAGCAAAATCGGTCCGCAGAGAAGACGATGTTTAATGATGCCATTTCAAAAAGTTTATTAGGCCTACTTGAAGTCCATTGCACTGCAGGAAACTAAGTCAAATTGATTTAGTTGAAGGTGGAAATTAAACCTTTTATTTGGCAGCTATGACCCTAAGATTGTTATTAGCCATTCGGGCTCTAAAACAGTAGGCCCTATGTTGAGCTACAGGTTTTAGGCAATCTATCGCTTTAGCATTTTAAATTAATCGCCATCGCATGGGTTTTAGTGTTGGTCGCTAAGGGGCCGTCCATAAAGTATGTCACGCTCCAGGGGGGGAGGGGGTGTAGGAAAGTGTGACAGATTGTGGTAGGGGGGAGGGGGTCAGGACATGTGTGACGTCACACATTTATTTTTTAAATTCTTCTATATTTTTTTGTTCTTAGTACCTAAAATCCGACCCGGCCCGGCCAGGCGTGTCTAAAACCCGGCCTGGCGGGATAAAAGTTGATTTCCCGTCACTATCAAGGCGTTTAGGGACACACATCACTATCAGAGGGATTAGGGATAGTATCCTATGGTTTAGAGGGTTAGGTAAATGGTTATGTATTAAAAAAATTGTTCGAAAGTGTGACGTACTTTAGGGGGGGGTCCGAGATGTGTGACAGTTTGTGACAGGGGGAGGGGTGGTCTAAAATGGTCAAAAATAGCGTGACATACTTTATGGACGGCCCCTAATCGCTTGGATTGGTGAAAAGAATTTTTGCAATATAAATGCCGGATTGATAAGGTAATTTCTACTTAAATTTAAGTTGAATCGATGAAAAGATTTGCCGATGAAATATGGAACTATATGGATGGACACTAATTCTTTAATTAAAAGATGAAGTGATAAAAAAGTTGCTGCTCTGACAGAAGCTATTTTTTGCGTAGATTATTGATGAAAAAGATTTGTGCAAATAAGAAGACGGATTGATGAAAAATGATTATGCTGCACCGGACGAATGGTCTGGACAAACAGACGGTCAAAGAGACAGACATAACAGGTCCTATAGAAATGTGGAGAAGGACAAGCGTATACGGCCTTATTGTTTTTCTCTTGTCAATCCTATGCAATGAAGCTTAGGATGAACTAAGACCTTGCGTGGACTTTTAAGGTTGTCTGACTATTATATGTTACTAACACTATCAATGTGTTATAAGTTTTTGACTATTTTCGTTTTAAGCGTTTGAATGTATTAGCCTATAGGCCTACTAATGTTAATATTCTTTCCTTATACCTAGCTTTCACTATTATAATGTAAACATTTATAACTTGAATAAGAATCTCATGTCAACATTGCAATAATAAGCAACAATATGCTGTATTAGAAATGGAAAGTTATAGATTAAGTATATCAGGTTGCATTACAGGACTGACATAGTCATGTCTGTAATGGACCTATATGACAAGGAACGGCGATTTTCAAATTCTGTTTGTACAATGTATATCTATTATGATTGGTGATTGCATTCAATGACAGAGATTTTACATAGAAATTTCTTATAAAATCTCACTTCATAAGTACAAATGTTGTTAACTTTAAGCCGATGCCGTACTAAGCTTATAGTTTAAAAACTAGATTCAGATGGCAGGTTAATTAATAGTTCACCTTTTACATTTAAATTTCTTTATTCTGTGTATTTCATAATGGCTGGAAATTTTTATTATTTGCCTTAAAGACCATCTTATCACAATACAAAAATCATATAAATTATTAGCGGAAATATAATAATTATGCTGTTAAATAACAAAGATTAGTAACATTGAAGACCATTATTTTGACGCCTTTAATTGGTGTTCATTGTTTTTAGCATTGCAGGCCTACTCAGTGAATTCTTTGTTTTTAACTGCATCGTGCTCAAAGGAATTCTTTGTTTTTAACTGCATTGCATATAATTTTGTACGGTCGTCGGCACCTTGCATGGATGCTACACGACGACGAGAGTCTTTCGAATATTAATAATAATATAAACAAAAAACGCTCATTAACTGAGAACATACTTGTTTATCCGATTTAGGAGCCTTCCATAAGGGTGGTGTGTAATAGGTGGACACATGGACAGAATAAGATGGAAGATTTAGGCGCCTAATGAAGGTTTTCAGACCGACAGACATACAGACGGACACTCAGCCATCCAGGCAGACAGGCAAACAGACACACGCATACTTAGAATCTCATGGATGCATAGACAGATACAAGAACTAACATGCAGATGATAAGATGGCCACAAAAAGCGAAGGACGGACAGAAAGACAGACAACGGGAAGGACAGACATAGACACGAACATACAGCCTTAAAAGTAATCTCGCGCCATTCAACTGTTCAAAGAAGTTCAAGCAGAATCAAGGCAACTGTGTCTGAAATCACTCTTAAGTCGACATGCTTTGAAGACTTTATCGTGATCTGGTGGTTTCGATTATTATGAATTCCAAAATCACTATTAAGTCGACATGCTTTGAAGACTTTATCGTGATTTGGTGATTTCAATATTATTATAATGAGTTCCGAAATTACTGTTAAGTCGACACACATAAGGACGCGTAGGCTGCCGTACTTAGACCTGGGAGTGACTTTGGTCGGCTAATCCGACCCCACTTGACCCTAAAGTGGCTTGAGGTCGACTTGAAGTCGACTTCTTGGAGTCAAAACGACTTGACCCGACTTGGCAGAAAAACAACCGACTTCCGACTTGAAGTCGACTTGACATGGTAATAGCCATTAGCCTAGGTTCACCTACGGCTACTAATGCAAGAAGTCAAGCCAATTTTTCCTGGCAAGCATTAATTTCATACAGGCCTACCAATGAGTAATGAGGCCTCAACACTTAATTGATGCATGAATTTGTTAAAGCTTTATTAAGCCCATTCCAAGCTGTTAATTTATGTTTCAGTTTGAATAGTTTTGTGATGCTTTGGGCCATCTAGCAGCCTATAGACAATGCGACGGCAAAATTGAAATTTATTGGGCCTATGAATTTTAGCTTGTCCATTGTCTGTAATTATTCAGATTACACTCATCACTATTATTATTTTTATTATTAATATTAATATTATATAAATTTGTAAAACGTGCAAGGTCAAAGATTAAAAAAAATGGGGGACCGTGGACTGGTTGCAATGAATGGCGTGTTATGATAGGCCTAATTTGTATTTTTGTTTTCGTAATTATTTGGCCACTAACATCACTCCGCAACATAGGCCTATAGGAAATAGCATTGCAAGCGCGTCATCCTACAGTAGGCTACTACAGCTACTAGGCCTACTCATAGTCTTTCATTGTCCAATTGGCCCTACAATAGTTTTCCGTCTGCAGACAACTGCAGATGCATCGCACCAAAGTAGCGCCATGCAAACTATCGATTTATTATAGGCCTTGTAGATCCAGCTTTCTTTGCGCCGAATTCACTGATAACTAGAAGTTTACTGATTTGCTCATGTTCATATCACGTGCTAATAATTTTCAGTAACTTTTTCACCATTTTAATTTAAGCGCATGCCTAAGCGTGACTTTTAGCACAGAATAAAAAAATTATATGAATAAATCGGTAGACGGGAGACTGCACGATAGCCTACCGGTAAAATAATCAGTTGGCTATAAGCCTCAGTTTAGCAAAGGCCTAATTCATTCTTGTAAACACACTACAAACGCTGCTTAAATGTTGTCCTGGTCTCACGATCATTGGTTTAAAGTGACAAATTTAATTATGTTTGTGCTTCAAGTCGGTTCAAGTCGACTTGTGGTAAAAACAACTTCAAGTGACTTCTCTCTACAAAATTCGACTTGGGGTCAGTTGCGGTGAGCAGAAACGACCCGACCCGACTTGGGATGGCCAAGTCGACTGGGGTCGACTTATTGGGGTCGACTCCCAGGTCTAGCCGTACTGATGAACGGACGTACGTACAAACAGACACACACACACAGAAGGACACGTAAGCAGGCGTACTGGCCAACGGACGTACGTACAGAGAGACAGAGAGATAGATAGACAGACAGACACACAGACACACAGAAGGACAGGCAGGCAGGAGTACTGACCAACGGACGGACGTAGAGACAGACAGACAGACAGATAGACAGACAGACAGACACACGGACACGCAAAAGGACACGAAGGCAGGCGCACTGACCAATGGACGTACGTACAGACAGACAGACAGACACACAGACAGATAGACAGACGGACAGACACACTGACACACCGACTCACAGCAAGACACGTGAGCAGGCGTTCTGACCAACGTACGTATTTACGTACAGACAGACAGATAGACAGACAGACAGACACACACACAGACACACAGATGGACACATAGGCAAGCGTACTGACAAACGTACGTACGTACAGACAGACAGGCAGACAGACAGATAGACAGACAGACAGACACACAGACACACAGAAGGACATGTAGGCAGGCGTACTGACCAACGTACGTACGTACAAACAGACAGACAGATAGACAGACAGACACACAGACACACAGATGGACACATAGGCAAGCGTACTGACAAACGTACGTACGTATAGACAGACAGACATACAGGCAGACAGACAGATAGACAGATAGACAGACAGACACACAGACATACCGACTCACAGAGGGACACGTAGGCAGGCGTTCTGACCAACGTACGTATGTACAGACAGACAGGCAGGTAGATAGACAGACAGACAGACAGACAGACAGACAGACAGACACACAGACACACAGATGAACACATAGGCAAGCGTACTGACAAACGTACGTACGTATAGACAGAGAGACAAACAGACAGGCAGACAGACAGATAGACAGGCAGACAGACACACAGACACACAGAAGGACATGTAGGCAGGCGTTCTGACCAACGTACGTATGTACAGACAGACAGGCAGACAGACAGATAGACAGACAGACAGACACACAGACACACAGAAGGACATGTAGGCAGGCGTACTGACCAACGTACGTACGTACAAACAGACAGACAGATAGACAGACAGACACACAGATGGACACATAGGTAAGCGTACTGACAAACGTACGTACGTACAGACAGACAGACATACAGGCAGACAGACAGATAGACAGATAGACAGACAGACACACAGACATACCGACTCACAGAGGGACACGTAGGCAGGCGTTCTGACCAACGTACGTATGTACAGACAGACAGGCAGGTAGATAGACAGACAGACAGACAGACACACATACACACAGATGAACACATAGGCAAGCGTACTGACAAACGTACGTACGTACAGACAGACAAACAGACAGGCAGACAGACAGATAGACAGGCAGACAGACACACAGACACACAGAAGGACATGTAGGCAGGCGTACTGACCAACGTACGTACGTACAAACAGACAGACAGATAGACAGACAGACACACAGACACACAGATGGACACATAGGCAAGCGTACTGACAAACGTACGTACGTACAGACAGACAGACAGACATACAGGCAGACAGACAGATAGACAGATAGACAGACAGACACACAGACACAAAGAAGGACATGTAGGCAGGCGTACTGACCAACGTACGTACGTACAGACAGACAGACAGGCAGACAGACAGATAGACAGACAGACAGACACACAGAAGGACATGTAGGCAGGCGTTCTGACCAACGTACGTACGTACGTACGTACAGACAGACAGACAGATAGACAGACAGACAGACAGACACACAGACATACCGACTCACAGAGGGACACGTAGGCAAGCGTACTGACCTACGGACGGACGTACAGACAGACAGACAGATAGACAGACAGACACACAGACACACAGAAGGACACGTAGGCAGGCGTACTGACCAACAGACGGACGTAGAGACAGACAGATACACACAGAAGGACAGGTAGACAGGCGTACTGACCAACGGACGTACGTACAGACAGACATAGAGACAGATATACAGACAGGTAGACATACAGACAGACACACAAAAGGACACGAAGGCAGGCGTACTGACCAACGGACATGGAGCCTGACGGACGTAGTTCATAATGGATACGATGTTATGTATTATAATACAATTTTCACGAATAGGGCGACACTCGTGAGTTCTTAAGCGTTGCGTTCGTGTAAAATGGCTAATATGTCGCCCTTGTGTGGCAGAAAGTATAGGAAGAGCAGCCAATGAGTATAAAAGCGAAAGTGGTTATTAACTGTGCCACTCGTGAGGACTTTAGATTTCTTAAGTGCTCTCATAAAAAAGTTATATTTGCTGCTAAGAGATATTTTTTGAAGAAAACCTGGATATTAGTAGATTAGTTTATTACAAGACATGTGGTAAAATTTCAAAACAATAAGATGCGTATATTTAGAAAAAATCGCGTTTTAATAAAATTCAGGCAGATGATGAGCTAATCGTGATAAAAAGTCGAGAGGAGATTGGCTATTGATAAGACTAATTATTATTATTATTATTATTATTATTATTATTAATATTGTGCAGTGTATTAAGTCAGGTCCTTGATCTTAATCGGCCGACACAGTCTCATCTGTCGAAGGTTGCTTAGTTCTGTCGTTCCACGGCTCTTTTTGCCGGATTGTAAATCTCCTTCTCGTGTCGATCGGGGAGCGGTGGCAAAGTTCCGGAGAGGCAGATGGCGTTCCCCGTTGAAGAGCCACCGAAATCCGCTGGAACAAGTACGCCGTTTCCATAGGGTCATGGGTAGCGGAAGCAATTCTCCTCCCCAACTCTGAGATGAAATCCAGTCCTTCTTTGCACCACGCGCCCCCGGTCTCCAAGGCGACCGCAACAAACGCGTGGGTGCTGGTGATGGTGGAATACTTGATAGTTTTCGACGCGGCTGCGCGTTCGGCGGCTTCGCCTGCTCTGAGGCATGTGTGTGGAAGGTGAGACAGGGCGAAAGTGTCGGGCACTGTCACATCCCATGCCAGGCATCGACCTCGTGACCAAGGGATCATTGTCACGCCATCTGGTCGCTTCCCGTCTTCTCTTAGTAGACCAAGGGGTTCTTTGTGGGACGGGATTTTCGCCCGTCCAAGAGCTCTCCATACGACGTCATTTATCATGTTATGTCTTTGGTGCTTGCCGCTTCCTCCTTTGCATACCAGTCCATGCAATCCTCTCGCGTAGACATTCCCTCGGCAGTGGTGGCACACATGCGGTTCACAAAGCGACGTACCTTATCTCACCCCAACTGCAAATCGTATCTCCTCGTTTGAGAGGAGCAGGCCTAGAGCAGTCACAGGGGGAGCTAGCATCCAGTCTCCAGAATGAGGGGCTCTCGAAGCTAGGAGGCGAGCGCGGTCGCATGGGACACTGGTGGACTCGAGCAGACCCTTCTAAGCCTTTTCAGTTAATCTACCATCCCACTCTCTTTGGCTGTGAGTAGCTGCTCCAGTTGGTGGTTCAGCGCCTGTCAGGGAGATCCAAGCGTTAAGCGCTGTTTCCGCAAGGACATATGGCGCATCAGCTGAATCTGTTGGTAGGATGCAAGCCTGTAGTTCGCTGGTGCTAGCGGCAGAAGCCAGAAAGGCAGAAAGTGCCAGCGTTGATGCACAGCGAACTCCCAGGCCACCATCTCTCACCGGTAGAGAAGCCTGGAGCCAGCGGTCGTCATCTAGGTCTACGTTCAAGATGGTTGATAAACCTTCTCTTAATAAAAGGTCGAAATGAGCCAGGCTCGGGCAATCAGCACAGCTAGCTGTGCGCATGCTGTAAAGCAGTTTCGGAACGCTCAAGCTGTTTTTGAGCAAAACAAGAGCGTCATGTGTGTAAAGCAAAGACAGTCTCGAAATTGCCCTTTCTAGATCATTGGCCTTTGATCCGACGACCATTTTCACGGGTGCATTAGAGGTGCACCCAGCAAGGTCATTTCCTCAAAGGTCATGTTCGTAAAACCTTCAAACGCCGGGTCTTCGAATTGCATCTGATTGTTGTTGCAGGCAATTTCGCATTTGGTGCGATCAATCCCAGATCCTTCGCTTCTTCTCCAATCAGAAGAACATCGGCGGCTGCTGTCTCCCTGCGTACAGATGTTGCTCGATGTCGTCATCCACTCCAAAAGACACGAGATCCTTCAAGTGCTGTGGAGTTATACCATCTGGACAACCGGCGGAACCCGCTTGAAAAGAGGAGATCGCCATAGCGACTTCTTCTTTGGAAACCTGCAACGCGACGAAACGGTCTGAACTGTCTGGATCGCAGGGAGATCTCCTGTCCTCCGGAGCCGACAGGTGCTTACGCTTAAGCGCGGCCAGCGTTTCTGGTGTGTCTAGCGCCGGCTTATCCTCGCTGACTATGAGACGGATGGCTGCCTTGAAGTTGCCTTCTTCGAGCTTGTTAGAAACCGTCGACGCCAAAAAATTTGGTAGTATCATGTGTCGTTGCTTTGGGTTTGCGAACTGACGTTGGGTCTGGTCCATCGTTTGTGGAAGGGCCTGGTCCCTTCAGTCGCCAATCCGCGATGCGGGATAGAATTGTCTTAGTGATATTGTGTTTTCTTCCACCTCTCCTTGGTTTAGCCAGCACAGTTTTACCGAAGACGAGAAGATCAGACCAGTTATCAACACAGTTTGGCTCCCGTATGATTCCTTGAATCAGATCCCCCAGTAGAGCAGCACAGGATGGTCTTGCAGCTTTCGGGATTCTTTTAATGAGATGACCTTTCGAAACAGGATGAGAGAGGCGCAAAACGTTTTGTGAGAGAGGGGTCTGGCCGCTCGAGGTGGAAGATGACTGCGTAGCCGTCGCAGGTTTCGAGAGGCAGTGGCCGATCAGAGCCTGGACATGGGGCGGATCGAGGACCGTGCCGGTGAACAGTTCCGTCTGAGGCATGCGTCTTAAACGACGACCAACACACCCCGCAAACCCCTGCCCCTTAGAAGGTTTTTGGCTCATTCGGAAAGTGTAATGATTGTCGACTCAATTTTACTCAAATAAGATTGTTTACCGTTTGAGCGGCCATTACAGCCAACAACGTTGCGATTAACGATTGTGATTATTATTATTATTATTATTATTATTATTATTATTAATTATTATTATTATTATTATTATTATTATTATTATTATTATTATTATTATTATTATTATTATTATTATTATTATTATTATTATTATTATTATTATTATTATTAATCAAACGAAATCGTTTTGCGCGTGCTGACAAAAAAAATTATTACTATTATTATACACCTTTACTTCTTCAAAAACGGACAAAATCTTATACAGACAAGTAAAATTATTGTTATTTTTATTTTTTTAATTTTTTTTTATTTATTTATTATTTTTTTTTTATATATTATTTTTCTCTTGGATACTTCATTCCCTCAGGGACTTAGGAATGTATGTCTGGTGCGTCAGTCCTCGTCTTCTGGGTGTGAGGCAAAAGTGCCTTTGAAAGCGACCAGGATAGCATTGAATGCAAATGGACAGACGTTGAAAAAGAAAGAAAGCTTCACGTCTGTCACTCGCGACAGACGAGTGACAGACGTCTCTTTCTCTTTCGACGCTTTCTTTCTTTTTCAACGTCTGTCCATTTGCATTCAACGATAGAAGAGATGCGGCTGTCAGTTTCATTTACGAAGTCTGAGGCTGAAGGATTGAACGGACCCAATGTCTCTATGGCCACAGGCTGAAAGAAGTAGGAAGCGGGCAACTCTCCGTATTCCTGCCCTTTGCGAATGGACGCCCGCACTGTTGCAGGCCCGACCAAACCGTTCAGGTGGGTTTTATTCGAGGCGGCAAAAGTGTGAACAATGTTGGCATCCCACGCCAAGTACTTCCCACCTAACCAAGGTATGAGAGTTGCCCCGTCCGGCCTCTTTCCATCGGATCTAAAGAGACCCGCCGGTTCCTTGATGCTTGGGATGTCATCTCTGAGGAGGGCACGCCTAATAATGTAATTTATGGCGTGGTGACGAAGGGAGCGACCCATGGCTCTCCTACAGACGAAGCCATGATGGCCCTCGGGGCTAACTTCCTCGCCACAATGGCATGTGTGGGGACCACACAAGTCCAAGCCCAACCTCAGGCCCACCGCCACCCGGACCACCTCATTATCCAGGACAAGGCCACAAGCGGCGATTGGAAGCGCGGACAGCCAGTCAGTTGAATGGGGACTGACCGACGCGTCCTGCCTGGCTCGGTCGAATAAACCGACGGCACTTTGGCGAATTTCCGCCTTATCTTTTTCAACCAGGGGCCGGTCCCAGAGGCTCTGTTTTCCGGGTAAGGGGTGTATTGTCGCCGGCAAGGTGTCACGACGGCCCTCGAGCAGATCCGACACCAACTGGTCAGGAGCTGCCACACCAACCGCAAGGATGGCAGACTGCATGTCGAGAGTCGACGCGTCTGAAGCCAAATAGGCAGAAGAAGCCAGCGAAGCGACTCTACGGATGCCAAGTCCGCCAACTTTGATTGGTAGCGCGGCCTGCAGCCACTGAAGACCATTGAGAGAGCAGTTGACAATGGTCTCAAGCCCGTCCTCTTGAGTCCGTCTAATGTTGCTTGGGCAGGGTGGTCAAAGTACTTTCGAAGCGCCGACTGATGAGCGCAGTAGGATCGGGGCGTTCTGTGAAGGCAACAGACTCAGTCTCCCCAATGCTCGCCTGAACATATCCCCATGACGTGCCAAGGCATCGCCCAGCGCCCTCCCCCGAAACAGAGGGACCCCCAACAAGAGTAGTGCTGTTGCCTCGACCCTAGTGTAGCTCGACAAGGGAGGTGCTAATCCCAATGTGGCGTCCGGGGAGAAAACCTTGCACTTGACTGGGTTAAGGTGAAGGCCCAAACGTGGTCCCAATCCAGCCACCAACTGCACGTCCCGGACGACGGCAACACGCCGCCAAGAGTCAAATCGTCAAGTAATCCAAATTTGAGGTCAGACTCAAGCGATACCAGCACCGGCTGCAATGGCAGACTGAAAAGGAGAGTAACGCCCTGCTGGGATCAACCTGTGACGACAGAAACAGGTGACCAAACCTAAGGACAGATGGAATCGAATATACCTGGTGGACAAATGAATAGATCTCTGGAATGATCTTGTGAATCGAATTCAACATTTTTATTATAATTAGGCCTATTATTATTATTATTTTTTTTTGCCCCGAGGTATACAGGATCCCTCAGGGACTTCGCTACCGCCTAATAGAAAATCACAGTCTGGAACGGCCCTATTATTATTATTATTATTATTATTATTATTATTATTATTATTATTATTATTATTATTATTATTATTATTATTGGCATGCTATTGTTATTGAAAGGCTACCCCTTTTCCAAAGCGGGCATCTTATAATTATTATTATTATTATTATTATTATTATTATTATTATTATTATTATTATTATTATTATTATTATTATAAACGATTTGCTTTATTGGAGATCTCCGTATTGTCTCCGGTGAATAGAGTTAATCGTTTCCCTAGCTCTCTGATAAAGTCTATGCCACTGGTATTAATATAATTATTATTATTATTTATTTTCTTTTTTTATTTAATTTTTTTTATTTTAGCGCCCGATGTATATATGATCCCTCAGGCTTTGAAAACAATAAATAGTAAGAGCTTTTTTTATAGGTTCTCGTCTCCAACGTGCACAAAGGTGCCTCTAAATGCAACGACATTGAACCGTTGCGTGCATATTGACAACCGCTGGAACAGGTGCATGGTTTGTCTAAGGTCGTCCGTTGCCTCTGTCATGCGGCGGCCCTGCTCATGAAGAAATGATAGACTCGTCCTGTTTATTGGGGGATGTATACTTGCTGCTTTTTCGTTCAGCAGCTTGCTCCGTCGTACCACCGTTACTGTCGACGTCAGATGAATATACGACGACGCGCACGTGTGGATTGCTGTTGAATCCCATGCGATGAATCTGCCTCTTGTCCATGGGACCAGTGTGGCTCCGTCTGGTCTCTTTCCATCGGTGCGGCTTAGTCCTGACGGTTCTCTTGAACTAGGAATTTCCACCTTCGACAGGGCTCTCCAGAGAACGTCATTTAGTGCAGCGTGTCGCGCTGCCTTTCCCATCGACCTTCTGCAGACCAGTCCATGATGTCCACCTTGGTCTGCGATCGCGCCACACTGGCACCGATGTGATGCACATAGAGTTAGACCAAGGCAGAATCCTACAGTAACCCTAACTGCTTCATGGCAATTCTGCCCTGATTGGCTGAGTGGATCATTGCATCCGGTCAAAATCTTCATCTTGTCCCTGTCGATAAGCGGTCGGTCACAGGTTTTCTGCTCTCTCGGGATCGGATCCATCACTGTGGGAAGTGAGTCTTTGCGAGCTTCCATCATCTCCTCCCGGTATGCATCGCTCCGCTCCTCCGCGACCAGGAGTACCCAATCGCTATAGGTCTAAGGCCTCCTGATTTCTTAGATAGGGCGATTAGGGCGCCACCGAAAGGAATCTCTCGCATTTCTTTTTCACAATCTCCTCTCAAGCAGCACGTTGATGAAGCTTGTAAGTGTCTGTAAGAACAATTCTGAAGATTCTTTATTATTCAGCAAATCGAGAAGGTGTTGGGGTCGCATCCCGTCCGGCTCCCCAGCGGTCCGCCGGGAAAGATCGCACCGCATCCGCCACATTCTTTTCCGAGGCCTGGTATGGCGTGGTCCGCGCCGCATCCGGCAATTCTGCCATTTAAAAAGCCCATTTGTCCGACGGGTGTCTTTCCTGCATTGCTGCAACGGTTTCTGATGTCGCCTTGACTGGATGGTCCTGGCTACAGAGGATGCGTGTGGCTGCTTTGATGTTTCCATCTTCCAGTTTGGCGATGACTGCTGCTAAAAACAAATTTCTTTCACTGGTGTGAAAGAGATGTGTCCTTAGGGATTTGTTTTTACCGTTATATGCTGCGTCCTGTTCTTCTCTAACATCCGTCAGCTGGAACTCACGGTTATCAATTCGTTTCTTGACCACATTGGCCATGTTGCGTCTACGGCCGGACCGTTTCGGTTGCGCCAAGATGTCCGACGCAAAGCACAGGAGCCTGCTCCATTGCTCGATTCCCGACGGGTCTTCAACGAATGATGTCGATTAGCGCGTGATAGCAAACTAAAATTTATATGTAAAAACTAAATCGTAACTGTATATAATAATAATAATAAAAATTTTAAAAATAAATAAATAAAAATAATAATACACCCGCACCATCCTCCTGACCGACCAATTATACCAATGGAAACCCCAGTACCACCATTTCAGACATCGGAGGAGGAAGTGCGTATACACATCCGCTCCTTGCCAGCAGGTTCATCTGGGGGACCCGATGGTCTTAGACCCCAACATCTGCTGGATTTGACAAATTGCAAAGAAACGGGCTCAGAACTGATTTCGGCTATTACAGCCCTTGTTAATTTGCTTCTGGCTGGAATTTGTCCCAACGAAGTCTGTTCGACTCTTTTTGGTGGCACACTATTTGCCCTACGGAAAAAGTCCGGAGGACTACGAACTATTGTTATAGGTTATTGCTGGCGTAGATTGTGTTCTAAGTGCGCGAACACGTTCGCGCTCCCAATAGTTTCAACCTATTTCTCTCATAAGCAAGTGGGAGTGGGCGTCTCTGGAGGCTGCGAAGCAGCCGTTCACACAGTTAGGCGCTTCGTAAGCAAGATGGAAGAAGGCTCAATAGTTGTAAAACTTGATTTCTCCGACGCATTCAATATTGTTACAGCGACTGAAGGACAAGTAACGCATCCAAGAAAATTGCATGTCATTAATCTGACACAATAACTTTCATTCCTACAATTCTATACTTACGTCGAGGATTTGATTGAGTAGGAATGGAACCATTCCAGCTGCGTAGTTCAAGGACGTGAGGTTCGCCTGTTCTACCAGAGACCGAATGCTGTCCTCAGTACTTGACACTCTACCTGAACTGCTACCATTCTGTAATCTGGCTTATGCAGAAACTTCTGACCTAAAGTTCGGTCGTTTCTCTCTACGGTCCGAAGTGGGTCCGCAGCAAGGCGATCCCCTCGGTCCGCTGCTGTTTTGTCTCCCGTTGCAGGCGATATTACTGAACATGTGTTCCCCTTTGGTTCTAGGTTATCTTGACGATCTTACGTTGGGGGGGGGCGGCAGCGGGAGTGGCTGCCGACGTGGAGACCATCGAACGTGAGTGCATGGGGCTATCCCTAAACCATGCGAAATGCGAGTTAATAACGCATTCCATCGACTCTCAGTTACCTGAGCCGCTCAGTCGCTTTTCAGTCACCGCTCCGGATAAGGCCGTTCTTCTTGGCGCTCCACTTTCCACGTTGCACGTACTTACGGCCTGTCTTGAAACAAGATGCTCCGAGTTATCTCTGGCCTTGTCCAGATTGGTAAACGTCACTAAACACGACGCTCTCATTCTACTGAGATGTTCACTCAGCTCCCCAAAGCTGATGCACATCCTCCGTTGTAGTCCCTGTTCGGACCATCCTCTTCTTGAACAATATGATTCTCTGTTGAGAACTGGTCTCTGTTCGATTTTGAATCTTTCGCTGACAGATGATCAATGGTTGCAGGCCACCCTCCCTGTTAAAGTAGGTGGTCTGGGCATCCGCAGCGTATCCTCGTTTGCGCTTCCTGCCTTTTTGGCCTCCGCTGCGAGTACCCTCGCTCTCCAAACCTCCATGCTGAGCAATATGACCATGGAAACAGACTCACATTTTTCTGCCTCGTTTGAGCATTGGTGCTTAAAATATCCCACATATTGTACTGTTGGAGAACTTCCTCACAGGCAGTCCTTCTGGGATAAACCTGTTATCGCAGAATCAATAGCTGAGCTTGACCACTTTCACACCAGTGATTACCACCAAGTTCGTTTGAGAGATGTCTCAGCACCTCATGCAGGTGACTGGCTGTTTGCCTTACCTATAAGTACCATCCTCCTGACCGACCAATTATACCAATGGAAACCCCAGTACCACCATTTCAGACATCGGAGGAGGAAGTGCGTATACACATCCGCTCCTTGCCAGCAGGTTCATCTGGGGGACCCGATGGTCTTAGACCCCAACATCTGCTGGATTTGACAAATTGCAAAGAAACGGGCTCAGAACTGATTTCGGCTATTACAGCCCTTGTTAATTTGCTTCTGGCTGGAATTTGTCCCAACGAAGTCTGTTCGACTCTTTTTGGTGGCACACTATTTGCCCTACGGAAAAAGTCCGGAGGACTACGAACTATTGTTATAGGTTATTGCTGGCGTAGATTGTGTTCTAAGTGCGCGAACACGTTCGCGCTCCCAATAGTTTCAACCTATTTCTCTCATAAGCAAGTGGGAGTGGGCGTCTCTGGAGGCTGCGAAGCAGCCGTTCACACAGTTAGGCGCTTCGTAAGCAAGATGGAAGAAGGCTCAATAGTTGTAAAACTTGATTTCTCCGACGCATTCAATATTGTTACAGCGACTGAAGGACAAGTAACGCATCCAAGAAAATTGCATGTCATTAATCTGACACAATAACTTTCATTCCTACAATTCTATACTTACGTCGAGGATTTGATTGAGTAGGAATGGAACCATTCCAGCTGCGTAGTTCAAGGACGTGAGGTTCGCCTGTTCTACCAGAGACCGAATGCTGTCCTCAGTACTTGACACTCTACCTGAACTGCTACCATTCTGTAATCTGGCTTATGCAGAAACTTCTGACCTAAAGTTCGGTCGTTTCTCTCTACGGTCCGAAGTGGGTCCACAGCAAGGCGATCCCCTCGGTCCGCTGCTGTTTTGTCTCCCGTTGCAGGCGATATTACTGAACATGTGTTCCCCTTTGGTTCTAGGTTATCTTGACGATCTTACGTTGGGGGGGGGGCGGCAGCGGGAGTGGCTGCCGACGTGGAGACCATCGAACGTGAGTGCATGGGGCTATCCCTAAACCATGCGAAATGCGAGTTAATAACGCATTCCATCGACTCTCAGTTACCTGAGCCGCTCAGTCGCTTTTCAGTCACCGCTCCGGATAAGGCCGTTCTTCTTGGCGCTCCACTTTCCACGTTGCACGTACTTACGGCCTGTCTTGAAACAAGATGCTCCGAGTTATCTCTGGCCTTGTCCAGATTGGTAAACGTCACTAAACACGACGCTCTCATTCTACTGAGATGTTCACTCAGCTCCCCAAAGCTGATGCACATCCTCCGTTGTAGTCCCTGTTCGGACCATCCTCTTCTTGAACAATATGATTCTCTGTTGAGAACTGGTCTCTGTTCGATTTTGAATCTTTCGCTGACAGATGATCAATGGTTGCAGGCCACCCTCCCTGTTAAAGTAGGT